>JBAMJR010000187.1:1392500-1772500 GCA_038501785.1 Myoxocephalus aenaeus
ATGAGTAATGGTTCTACGTATAGCACAGCATGAATAGAACAAAGCCATCGTTAATGTTATTTGTAACACCTGTGCTTTTACTAGAATGACAAGACAAAATGTCTGCAATGAAAAATCCTATTAAAGCTACTTTTCACCCTGCTGTTAACAGGGACTGAATGTTGGGACTGAATATTGAACCTACCTGTTGAATGATGTTGGACACACTTTGCCAGTTTGCCAGTTTGATGTTGTCTCCCCCATCCACCATGCCCTGGTATCCCTGTTAAGTCATTTTCCAAATGATGTATTAATTACAAAATGAATGCAGACTGGTCAAGCAGGAATAGTCTTGAGACCTTAACTCAATGTTTAATACGGTGCTATTCATATAAACGGTTTGTTTACCTCATATATAAGATAGACATGGGCCCCCACATAGATGCCCATTCTGGTCACTGCTCGGACAGCAGCATTCATGCCTGGATCGAGGATAGTTGCATACAAATATTAGACTTGCCTACGAGTTTCATTACACATAAGCTGACATGTTAGATGAATACATATCTGTAATAAAATCTTTGCTTCCATTCCTCTGATTTCATGTGTTTTTATGTTCTATCTTTACTAATTAATTAATATTTCTGAGTAAATGGAATCTGCCAGGTTGAACGCCCATGTGCCCTCTTTGTTTACCTTTTTTTGTTTTCTTTTTACCCCGTGTTTAACGTCACGTCGCTATGAATTGTGGGTGAGTCCCTTGGGCAAAGTCTGCGGAAATGCAGATTTACGTAAAGGGCTCAACCTAGCTGGTTGCAGGGCGCGCGCCTGAGAGAGAAGATTGGCCCCACGCACATAGGTTGTCCTCTACATAACATTCTCCTTCACATCTTTCCTTGACCCGATGACGTTTCCCATCGAGGTCAAGGGAAAAAGGTTAGGAATAGACGTCGAGGGTCATTTTTTGACTTTTCGACCGCAGCCATTGATTGTTTATGCGATCCACACACGACCTTTGACCCCCTTAGCGCGAAGATCTCTACAACTGTCAAATGGTGTTCACTCCTCTCTAAAAACAAACTCCTGCTATTATGTCATGCTTATGTTGACATGTATTACATTAAGTAAAAGCGCAATAGCTACACCTATTTAAAGGCTACTAACTGCAACATGGTGTTCATTTGTGTGAGTTAAAAGTCACCTTGCGCATCTCCACCGCTGGTCAGCACTGCCATGGCTCGACCAGCCCCCGTCATCTTCAGCTTCTCCAAGTCCATCGTGGACATTTTGACCCTCCGAGTTCACGACAAGAAACCCGGGTGAAAACCCAAAAAAAATGGCCGTAAACTAGTTAAATGAAGTGGTTCGTGGGGTAAATCGGGGTTAATCCAGTTGTCGTTTCCTTGAGTAAAACTTGAGTAAACGAGCAGACGGCACCAGGCTCTGGCTCCGCCCCGTTCGAGGAGTCCAAGTGAGCGCTTATTTTATTGCTCCGCACCAGCCGGCTGAACGTGTTATCGCTTCAGCAAGTCTTACGACGTTAACCCCGCCTCCTCCACGAGTTCAACCACAGCACGTACAGCACGTACAACACGAACCACCGTTTCAACAGGTTTTACTACAACGACGTAAAACAGACCAGAAAACACCGTCAACGGAGTTCAGTTTATAATATAAGTGTAATACTTGGTATTGCCTAAGAGCGTACTCCACATTAATATATATATATATAATATAAGTTTTAAGGGCCCCTTAATTAAAGTTTTCCTTCATTTCCTTCTCTCTTTTTTTAAATCGCCTTATTTAAATTCTATACTAGTAAGTGCACACTCGACTTGACTGGAAAAAAAAACAAATCAATAGTCATGCTTAAAACATTTAACATTTGAAAAACTTACATCTTACATTGACTTAAACAAATAAATAAATCATAGCTACCCATCATGTTCTATTGTCTAGCATCTTCGTGCCTTGTGTTAACTTAAAAGGAAAGTTACCAAATTCCTGGCAGTTTTGAGAGGACTTTGCTACAGTTTCATGTTGGGAACTCTGTTGTAGAACATACATTTCTTAACTAACTGTATCTACTGTCTGCTTTGTGTATAATGCAACGTGTATAATCAACGTATGTGTAATACGTCAAACACAAACATAATCAGGGAGGAGATACGTTTCTGATCAAACGTAATTGGGAATGCGTATTAGTTCTGGGGGAACGTAATTTTTAGGAGACAGGGTTGCTATTTTGGGGTTTCACTTTATTCAAAGCTATTGGAGGAGGGTGGATGTCAATTGGTCTGACTCCTCACTGGTCTGCTTTTCTGGTTTGTACCCCCAAGTTTCCTGCATTAAACCTCAACCGACACATCGTCGGCTGAACCATTCATGACATGCAGTACAACTTGAGTGATGTTCATGATATTTTAACTTCAAGAAATGGCTGTAGATACTTTCATTCGCTGTATCACATTGATATTTAAAAAAATAACTGGATAACACATTAAATCATTCCCTGAGGTGTGAGCAACTGTTATGACTGTTTTGAACCTTGTGATGTTCTCTTGTCAAAGAGGAAGTTGTCTTCCCACTCAAACAGTTGTTTGTTTCTCACAAAGGGACTAAACTAATGTGTCAGGCTGAATTATCTCATTAGTTTCAGTATGATTAGACTCCATCAGCCCGGTGGACAGGGTGGTTACAGACGGGGCTCTGACACGTGACATCTAAGGGGTGTGAAGTTCTGCTACTTCAGTACTTCTAAAATCCAGACTATGGTCAGATTTCATATTATTGACATTACCCTACTGTGGCTTCTATAATACACGTGAAACAGTTATGGAATTAACTTCTAAAACTCAATGAGTCTATAAATGACTATACTATAAATATAAATTAGAACAAACAAGCTGGACCACAGTGTGTTGGGTACAGTACATCAGCATTTATTCCATGCAGTTGTTAGCTCTGATTTTATTCTCCCAGATGCTCCTTGCACTGTACACTGGATAATACAGGAAACTGAAAGGATTGGTTGATCGTAATGCCATTCAACAGGAAAGGGAGTTGGAAATGAGAATAACAAAGAAACAGATGTTCGATACATTGGATGAGGCAACATGACATTAACAGTTGGAGACAATTTCACAGAAATTCAGATGTGAGTAACTGGTATTTTGATTTTTTTTTAAGAAAGAGGAAAGGATCTCTGCAGAAGTAGAGGAATCAGCATCACACAAGCCTTCAGCCGTAACATCTCATTTACCCTGAGAGCACTGCCTGGCTTTTGGTTGCAATAGTGATTCCTGATAGCCTTTGTCGAGATAAAAAGAAAAGAAACAAAAACTTTAGGAATGCCTGACATTACTAATTAAAAGTCTGCCAAATCAATACTTCATGATCTCAATGATGAATGATCCCCTGCAGGGTCACAAAGACAATGCCAATGATATGCGTTTGTTCTCCCGTACAAATACTGTCCTCTTCCCACACCAATTCATTGTGCTTCCTTTAAAATAATACTTTTCAGGAGAAATCATAGATCATAACATTTCTAAAGCTGCCTGAAACCTTGCCAGTCATTCAGAATAAATTAATTCAATAATCACGTAGGCCAGCTACAAAGAAAAAAAAAAAAACAAGAACCAAAATTAAATTAAAACTTTACAACAATCAAACTTCACAGGATATATGCCAGAAAGACAATGTTATTAACAGCTTGATCGGACTACCCAGTTATTACAATACACTAGGTTATTTCACACGTACGTAAACAGAGTGAAGGAGGTTGAAGGAGGCTCGAGGAAAAGCAGCAGCTGCTTTCAGTATCAGGTGGAAGCCTTCCCAAAGCTTTCAAGCAAAGAGTAATTGATCCATCAGTACAGTTTTAGATTCACTTTGTGCTCCTCAGTTCTCACGACTCACGCCCTCCTGCAACGTTCAATACAGATGTAATACAAATGAAAGAATCTTCGGCTCATTTTCAACTAGTCGGGCTCATCAACGGTGACAGAAGGCTGTCAGAGCTGTGCGATACGTTATAGGGAGGAAAAAACAGATTACAGTACATTTATAGATGTTTATATACGGGAGTAACTTACACTGAGATGAGGTTCTTGAAAACCAAGAGCAGCTTTATTGCTCTGTGGCCTCGTCTCTGGCTTTTATTCCTAACTTAGAATCTCAGCAGTCTGCGTACACATGAGCTGACTTCTTGACATCATTAACGTTAAATTCAACCCTGGCTGGCAAATTTTCAACCGCAGAATTAAGAGGATTACAAACACTCAAATAGGGATGAATAAATAAAAAAAAGCTCTCACAGGTGCAGTATCCCCTTTCAGAGATAACAAGACAAAAATAGTTATATTGCTGGGATTCTAGGATTTTGATTTCCAGATAAATTACCTTAACACAAGCAAAATAAGTGTAACTTTCCCCATCTAGTGGCTGTTGATATATTGCTCCAGCTCTCAATCAGCAACATAAAATCTGAGCATCAACCCCCCCCCAAAAGGCAAATTCATGAAATATTAAAACACAGCATCTATAATAAGCTGTTTAACACTTGCTGCTCTCCGACAGCCACCAGTCACTGTTTTGTGTCTAGCCAGCTAGACGCCTCAGATCCTGAGCAAGGGACTTCTTTCTCACCTGAGCGCCAACCTACATTATTGCTGTTTTATTCACTACAGCACAAAAAAACAATTATTATTTTTGGACATTGTGCATCAGCTAGTAGAAATTACCCTGCTAGAAAATGGTAAATGGGACACGCTGCACCTAGTGATTTCAAGAAATGGGTTACTGCACCTGGATTTCAACTAAAACGCTCTACATCTCATCTACATAACATTAATGTCTGTTATAGCAATAAAGGGTTGAACACCAAGGCTATAAGACTTATTTTTAAATAATTCCTGTATGGTTCATATTATGTGCCAATCAAAGAAGAGTCCTACGTACAATAATTGGTCCAGTCCAGTTTCTCACAGTCCTTGAACAATCCTGAGATGAGACTTGAAACTGTAATGTCTAATGGAGAGGAAAGGGTTTCTCACTCTCACACTCACACAAGCGCACACACACAGTCCCTCAACAACTCTGGTCATGACATCTGATTGTTGATGACAACGACATTGGCGTGTCTCGGAGAAGGATGAGCTGGGTCACAGAGGAAGAGTCTCTTTTTTTTTAGTGTGTTTTATTGTTTTTCTTAGTTGTCAGCTGAGTCTTCATCTCTGTTGCTCTGCTGGCTCGTCCGCTTCATGCAGTCTTCTGGCAGATTTTGCGATTTGCGATCTGCACAGGCATGCTTGGACAGTTCAGCGGGGATCCTGATGACCGACTAGAGACGTGGTTGGTTTCTAGAAAGGAAGGGAGTCCGGTTGCGAGGCAAGTTGTTCATGCTGGTGTTCACACTGTTTTCAAAAGCTCCCGGTTCCCCACCCACCACAGTGGGGATGGGATGGGAGTGGTGGAGGTAGGATAACGGGGATCTGCACTGTAAACTCATGATAAAGCAGGTTGATCTTACTTTAGTAAGAGGGGGGTCCTTGTTGGTTGGGGATTTCGGTCTAAAACAATAAGATACTGAGAGCAATGATCAAAAGGCTTGTAGTGACATTTCTTGTCTGCGTCAGTCACCTGAGAGACCGTTACAGTTATGTAACTGACACTTCAACACATCCTCCTTCTCATCATCATCATCATTCTCACAACACACACTTAGCCTATGCTCAGTTTAAAAAGCTTTTTTTTTCTTCTCTCTGAATGGTCAGAGAATTTACAGTTTTACCTTCGAAACTCAGACAAAAATAAATTATGAATGTTACACAATCTATTGTACATTATCATTCAAAAAGGGAATCCCTGCCATGGGTTGCCTGGATGCTGTGAAAGAGAGGAGGGGAAATGAGGGTTTATGAAGGGAAGGGTGGTTCTGGGGATGGTTCTGGGAGAGATTGCGTGTGGATTTGCTATAAGGAGCTTTGTTTACAATGCCGTCCTCTTATTGCTGTATTCCCTGCAGGGCTGAGTGGGACACGATGGCCTCCAGGCAAAAACAGAACCGAGCCCTGAGGCGGGTTTCACCACGAGGAAGGAGCCCCGACTTTGTTGTTTCTAATGGTGGCATCGGAGCACTCCGCTTCTGACGTATCCGAATCCCCAAACTGCAGTGGATTCTGGGAGAAAAACGAGAGTGAAAAGACAGATTCAGTATCTGCTTTACAATATCGATTGTATATTTTGATTATCACTTGCGTTGCTAAGATTAAAGGGCGAACACGATGGCACCACACACACACACACCACAGTACCGACCTCGTAGCTGTGTTCGTCGGAGCACAGTTTCCCCAGTGAGATCTGGGTCTTCACCCTGCGCACAGCGCACTCCTTGTCAGAGAGGCCGTCTGACTGGGTGGAGATGTCGATGGGGATGTCCGGTGTGTGTGACAGCAGCTCATCCAGATGTTCCTCCTGACTGGTGCTCATTCTCTCCAGGGGCCCACTGTGGGAGTGGTCACTGGTGTTTCCCTCCTCTCCATCAGACACCGACAGGTTCTCGGAGCTGAATGTGGAGTAGGACTGGAAGCTGCTCATACAGCGATGAGGTCTGAGCAAAGGAAGTGGAAACAATGTTGACGCCGTTTTAATTCAGTGCCTTAAAGAGATGTTAGTATTACAGACTATAATGATTATTTTGGTTATGATGTGATGGAAGGTCTTTTCTTTTGTTGCATCACATGATGCTGGTAACAGTGTTAGAGCACAGTTAAGGTCAAAGTGACAAACTTAAAGCTGGAAACCGGAAAGAATTTGAAAATACAGCCCTCATCCTGCAGCCAACCTCTCTGTCTTAAGCCCCTCCCACCAGACGAGAACAGGTATACACTTAATACAGTAACCTGTAAGACCAAAAGTTATTCAGTTCAAACTTCATTCTGATCATGAATGTGATCCAGATACCGTTATATATGAGAACTACAGTTTTGTTTTCTTTGCAGACTTTTGGGCCTGTAAAGCCCTTTGTGATGACATGCTTTGAGGCTCTAGCGAGCTACATAGCCGCAGTCGCAGCTATGACCCTTTGCAGAAGGCTAAACTATTAGCAACATTTTCTCTCCATCTCTGAAACACTTCGCCAATATTGACATGTCTTTTATTGTGTTTATTGGCAGACTCTTTTGATAAATCAGTCTTCCGATCTTTCTTTTTTTGCTATTCCAGCATTTGTTACCAATGCTGGAATAGCAACTTTTTCTGCAGGATATTCTGCCATTGAATCGGGCTTTTACCATCTGAAGAGACGTGCACGCACATTAGCATTTCTAAAACCGCCAATAGGAACACCCTCTCTCTGTCATTTCTGCTTTATTTGATAGACATAGTTTGGAGAGAGACAGGACATTTAGGGGGAGATATGGCACTACTAGGTGAGCTACTGGGAAACTACAGACCCCAGCTTTCACAAATTGTAACTGTATTTACCTCGGTCTCCTTGGAAACTCCACTTCACTGTCAACCTCGCCCTCTTCCTCTTCAGATGACTCATCACCACCCTGTAGGAGATGCAATTACAGCTGTTAATAAGTTTTCTTTCACAGTTTTCTTAAACACAAACACATACTACATGATGGAAGGGTACCAGCTTTGCTCACCTTCCTGAGAGGTCTGAGGGAGCGGGGCAGTGCAGTGAGCAGGGTGCGAGTGCGCTGGGATGCCTGTAGTTGTGGCTGAGCCTTCTTTGTGGCCTCTCCGTCTGAGGCTGGATCTTTGCTGGGAGCCCCTAAAGAAGATGCGGTGCCTTCCTGGGTGTTGAGCAGAGAGTAGTGGGGCAACTCTGGATGGCTTGATGCAGGAGGGGTCTCCTGACAGTGTAGGCAGCCAGGGAAGGGGTGAGCCTGGCAGCAGGGACACAAAGTACCAACACCAGCACCTGGAACAAGATTGGAGCTGGTGGACAAAGTCCGCTGTCGCGTGTCTGCATCCACAGCAGTGGATATGAGGTCAGGGCCGGTTCCAGAAACGCGGCGCTGGAGGTGGTCTGTCTGAGGGCTACGGAGGGCAGCGGCGGGGCCGAAGTAGCGCAGGTTGTTGGCACAGTTGACAACGGCCTCCTCCCGGCCCTTTAAGGGGAGGAAGGGCCCCTCGGTTTGTGGGTGGTGGTGGTGGTGAGGGAGGAATGGCTGCTCCTGGAGAGACTGCGTGTCTTCTAATGCCGCAGCAAGAGGCTTCAGCAGCCCGGGGAACTCGCTGTGGCTTCCTTTACTGTTTGCCCGGCGGTGACGAGGCTTGCTTCGGTAGCGGGCTTTGCCAGGAGGCGTGGAGACCTTCGGACTGGCCGATAGAGGTGAAGGGGAGGGGAGTGGGTCGAGGCCGGGGATGCCATCAGAACGGAGCAAGTCTGGTCTGAAATAAATCAATTTGACAACATTAACATGATGTATCTTAATGAATTTATTCTCCCCAACACGTATATACTAGATTTACCAGAACATATTCATACTACTTTACAGAGAATTGTCACTTATTTAATGGATATTAATCATCTAGCAAAAAAAGAAAACTGAAACAAGAAATTAAAATCTTTTCTTTTACAATTAGCTGTTGAATTGCTACGATTCAGACCTTCTAGTGGGCGGCATTCCAGGTTTGTGGGACATGCTTCCTTTCTTCTTGATGAGCTTCTCTACAGCGTTAGTCCTGACGATGGGTCTGACAAGCTGACGCTTGTAGGATCCAGGATATTTCTTCTCCACTGCCTGCTCTCTCCTACAGGGATGGCAGAAATATGACGTTGAAAATAATTCACATTAAATTCTACGGCGAGTTGTACTTTCATTACTCCAAGCTCCAGAAGACAGAAATCAAGTAAGGTGTACAAATCTATATACATGTATCTGAAACCTATACAGATTATCTGACTTTCTGTTTATTTCTGTTGGGGGGAGCACACAAGACAAGATACACAGGATTTATTCAGAAGAGGAAGGAAATTTCGACGGCTGACCAAAAATAGGTCAAGGCAAGTAATTGTCTTTGAAGTTTAAAAATGCCCTATTATTCTAGTCACTACAACATTAGGACGTGACCTAAAACAATGACTTTTTTTATTCCGTTCTTCTCACTAGCTGAATATACGGTCAGTTGTCTTTCTAGCCATTGTAATAATTTAAAATATCTAAAATGACTGGAAATGCCTTTTATAAAGATGAAATGATAGTATAAACACAAGTAAGGCCTGATAATGAGGAAAGGAGCAGGACAGCAGTAAAGAAAGCTGATGACTACTGTGATAAAGAACTTATTCACATACTTCATTAGTTCTTTCTCTCGGACCTCCAGCTGCAGCATGATGGCACTGAGCTCCATGTAGAGGTTGTTGGCTCTCTCCAGCTTCCTCTCATAGTGCTCCCGGATGTCCAGTGCGTGCCTGAGAGTTTGAGAAATGCAGACAAATATTCATCTCTAGCAACTTCTGCTTCAATACCTCATAATTAACACAAAGAAACAGGTACATGCACAAGTAATGAAACTGATGGTAAATTACACTTGTCATTTTGAAATTAGGAGGAGCTATGGATTGCAACATGTTTAATATTGTTTGCTTTTCTTTTAATTGGTCATGTCTCCTTCTGGCTCTCTTTTATTACACACCTGAGTTCTTCCCGCCTGCGTCGGATCAGCTCCTCGTCCAGCCTGTGGATACAGGTGCCTTCACTTTTGATCTTCTCAAAATGTTTCTTCACTTCCTCTCTCCATTCTGACTGTAACGTGGAGGGACAAAAAGCTGACGATCAACTCTCAAACACAAAAGCCATCAAATGACTCATCATTGTACCTGTAATATATATATGTATATATATATATAGAACAAGTAAATACTGTCTATGGCTTGTGAACTACACACAACGTTGTTGCATATCAAACTCATCATAAAAGCAGTAAGAGTGCTGACCTGAGACTTGAAGTAGTTCTCCTGAGGAGCTCCTAAGACATCAGCAGAGGCAATGTCGAGGTGTAAGAGGATCTGACGAAATGAAGGCCTATTCCTGGGCTTGCTTTGCCTGTAATCAGCAAATAACAGGGAACGATATGATTCAATGAGAATACTTAGAATGTACTTTTAGGCAATCCTGTGTGGTGCATTGTTAGCATTCATTTTGAAGTATAAATGCAGTAAAAATACTTTTTAACAGCAATATTCTAACAGATATGCTGGCCAAAGATGGTACTAACATAATGATCCGCACTCACCATGTTTGTTTCATGAGGATTTTGAAGCCATCCGGGCAGGTTGAGGGGACAGGAAGGTGAAGACTGTTGCTGCCAACACCCCAAATGATGGCTGAAGAGTCCACATCTTTGTAGGGAATCTCTCCGGTCAGAAGTTCCCACAACACAACTCCAAATGACCTTCAACAGAAAAGTAAGTCAGGTCTCACAACAGCAACATCAAAAGATGACACTGCCCTAATGTCTTCTTATTTAATTAATACATGTAATTGTAATACTCACCAGATGTCTACTTTTTCAGACACAGGCTCATTTCTTATCACTTCTGGGGCCATCCAGGCCACCGTACCCGCAAACGACATCTTTGTACTTTTGTCACTGAGCTCTTTGGACGTTCCAAAGTCAGAGATTTTCACAGTGTCGTTGGAGGTGACCAAAACACTAAAAACAGACACAAACAGAAAACACACAGACTTGTTAGCCATGTCAGACTGTTTGATTAAGCGGCCCAAAAAAGACAGTATCTTCTATGAGTTTATGGTAGTCCTATAATAATCTATATAAACGGTTAAAAGGAGCACATTTCTGCATCTGAAACACCCCATTAGCTGAATGAGACTGACCTTTCAGCAAATTCAGCCTGCTACCATTCTGCTGACTAATACAGTGTTTAGCACTGCAGCAGCATGATGATATTGATTAGAGAAACTAGAGGGCTACAGTGTGCAGAGGATGAGACCGGACATTGTCTTAAGTCAAGGCTATTAGCTTTCAATTCTGAGAATAGCATTTGAGTTGTCAGATTCCTCAGAGCTGAAAAGGATGAATTGTTGTTGCTGCTGTGGGCTAAGACATCTTAGACAAGGCTGATCAACTTTAAGAACGTGGGCTGCTGCACACAAACCAATAAAACAGACTGTACTCATTTGTAGATCATGAGGAAATATCAAATTTGGTGCTTTACATACCGAAGCATTTGTATGTAAGAAATCTTACAATACCAGGAAAAAACTCACTTGGGAGACTTGAGATCTCTGTGAATGATCTTGTGCAGGTGAAGGTAGTTCATGCCGCTGGCGATGCCTGTGGCCCAGTCCACCAGCATCCTGGGGGTCACTTTCCTCCCCGCTCTCAGTACCTCATACAGCTGGCCCTGGGCACAGTACTCCATGATGATGCAGTAACAAGGTGCCTGGGTGCACACACCCCTAAAACAGACAAAATACATAAAACATATTTAAAAGAGACACGGCTCCTGATAATGAGAAACTTGTGTTGAAAACTGTGTGTGTTAACAGGTAACATGCAAGATCAAGTGGTTGTAGACTTACTTGAAGCTGATGATATTTGGATGCTTGAGTTTTCTCAGGGGTTTAATGTCCGTCTCCTTCTGCTCACGCACCTTCTTGATGGCCACCTCCTCAGACCGGAACTTGCCTAAAAAGACAGCTCCCTGTGCACCGCTGCCCAGCCACTGCAACTCAGAAATCTCCTCAAATGGCACCTCCCACATGTCTGCAAAAGTACATTACAGTTTGTCAAAATGAAAGTATTTTTTTAAATTGTACACAATTGTCTAATTTTGAGCTTTCACATTGTTTTTGTCCATCAATATTCTTTGGCACATTTGCTCTTTCAAAGAATAGTTCAACTTTTCAAAGCTTAGTTGCGTTCTTTCTGAGAGTTTGATGAGTAGATTCTTCAACATAAATACATGTAGAGGCAGACTGAAGCGCTCGCTGTGTGTTTGTGTGTTTGTGCGTTTGAGAGAAAATCTGATTTTACAAAGAGTATAATAGCCTACTAATAATATATGTATGTATAAAATGTGTATGTATTTTCGCATTCAAATGTTGATTTAGTATTTAAATGTCAACGTTAGTGCAGCCCTAATCCAAAAGGGAATTAAATCCACCGACCAGGACAGCTAAACATCAACAATTTATATCTTGTTTGTTTGTTTATTCTCGACAAAAACACAATCACAACACTTTAAAAATAAATGTCATGTACTTAAACTCCCTAAAACCATCTTCATGTGAACACAGTATCTCAGAGTTACAGCACAATAAGAAACACCCCCAACATAGCTTACACTAAATATCTTATTTTATAGCCATACTAAGCAAAAATAACACCCTGTGCTCAACAGCTATAACTGTCTAACAGCGAGTCATATGTTGTTCCATCCTCGTTATGTGGTTTTGAAACCAGCGAACAGGAGAAGCTATGCTACATTTGGACATTAGCTGACCGACAACGAGACCCAGCCCCGGTCTGTCTGACCGTGACTCGATCCTGCAGCATCTCCGTGCCGCCTGTGAAGGCAGCCCTGCAGCAAGGTGAGTCTACATTAACCATGACCTCAATTCAAACTGACAGGTGTAGAGCTTCACCCACAACAGCAATATGGTAAAGCCGGGGTTGGCTATTCAATTACAGTTTCAGACTATATCAGGAGAAACTGGATGGGAGCCTGAAAGAGACATGAATTGCACAACAGTGCACTTTGTTTCCTAAATTGATTCCACGAAGAAAGCCAGAACTAACCTTGCTGTTGTAGCTTGTATTCTGTCGAGTAGGTCTTCCCTATGATGTTCCAGACAGGCCGAAGACAACCAAACAGCCCCTCCAAGAACCCACCCGACCCAGGCCCCGCTCTCTGGAAGTGCAGCTTGATGTCATCAGGGTGAGGGTGATGGTGGTGGCACTGCCTCCCCTCTCCACTGTGGTCCACGGGACAGTCCCCTTCCCCCGTCTGCTCCTCCATCCCACTGCCACACCCGTGCTCACAGGAGGCCGGCGATCCAGCTTCCTCGTGGTCCTGCTCTTGCAGCTGGAGCACGCTGTTGTCAAAGTGGCCACCCTCGCTCCGAGTTGAGTCCACACTCAAGGCTGCGTTTGGGGGACTTACAACCCCCAGCACTGAGTCCTCGTCCTGGCCGGGCGTCTGCAGAGTCTGCAGCGCCTGTAGCGTCTGCAGGGGAACAGGCAGGTGTGTCGGCGGCGCGAGGTCTGTGATAATCTGAGGAGGTAAAATGGCCAGAGGGGCCTGAGGAGGCTGAGGTTGGGAGTTGGGCGAGTTTGATTTCTTCACGGTGTCCCCAACCACGGTAAGTTTGAGCTCCTCCTTCAGCTTGTCCACCAGCAGACTGGGGCAGGAAGTCCACGTGAGCACCTCAGGGGAGCTACCCATGGTGTCGTGCATGTGCATGGACTACCCACTGATAATGAGTCGGGCGCGTCCTAACACACTGGTTTGTCTTCTGAATGTTGAAAATCACCTACAGAGAACAAAAAAGAGAGACATGTTGTTATCTTGAATAAAGTCCATGGAAGATGCAGATTGAAATAAAAAGCTGAGTTAAATCTATTTGGATGATTGTAGATACATCACCAAACATGAACAGGATTGTAACTGTTGCCATGGGGCCCTATTACTTCCACAAAGAGAAATGCAATCCTCTCATTTCCTCTCATAGATCTGGGATTGAGAGAGCTTACATTAATGATGATTATTTTTAACTATGCAGTGCAAACACTGCAGGGTGGACGAGGTCAAAAAAAAAAATGGTTAAAAAGGTTTTAAATCAGAGCATAAGACAGAGTTGCTGAATGAAAGACATTGCGGAGTAGATAAAAATAATGTAATTCTGAGAAATGTCTGGGTAACAGTTGGACTAAACCAATCTCACACACAACCGGGGCTTTATCATGTCCTCAGTGAAGCAGGAACAGTATAGCAGAGATTACAAGTCTTGCTGTGTATTAGGACCGCTGAGAGCAAAACATCTGGCACACACAGCCCATGCTCACTGCTTAACCAGCAGGAACGGCTATAGCCACCACAGGCCACTAGCCAGCCGCAGAACAAACATAGTAGTTCAGTCACTGAATCACTGCAAGTTAAATCCATACCATCTATTAATGGATGTATTAAAATATATTGTGAGACAGACATTTTTTCTGAAAAGATAATAAACTGTTAGATATCATATCCAAAGAGGAGTGTCTATGTTGCATACTTAAAAACCAGAATAATCAAGATATAACCACAAGAAATGAGCACACTAATGAAAAAAATCAGATACAAATTAATTATTTAAATTAATTAGAGATGTCCATTTGATTTGGAGAACTTAGCCACTTTGTCCACAAAGTCACTCAGATATATTAAAAGGGGACAGCTTCCACAACAATATGGCAAAATCTCCGATGAACATGATCAGAAAAAAGTATATTTTGTATTATTGCCCAAACCTAGTTGAACACATAATTCTCAAATATGGCAAATTATCTCAGGGTGACTATATGTACAGCTAAAGAGAATAGGCTTAAAGAATAAACAAGGATAAACAAAGATGAAACATAATAATCTCAACTCATAGTCCACATATTACGTTTTTCTGAGCTATTAATTGCATCTCAGTCTTCATAAGCAAAATGCCTTAGGTGTCATCACGTGACCTAAGTCTCTCACTATTCATGTTCGAATATCTTGTGCTTCACTAAGAAACATGTGAAATGAAAATGCTACACTTTTTTACCACAAATGTAGTTCAGAAAACTGCATTTGTTAATCTACCAAACCTGATTAAGCCACTATAGCACGGAAGTATGAGTTTCTTTCTTTCTCTTCATCTGGGTCAGATTTGAGTGTTTGTGGTGTGTATTGTTCTGCACTGCTGTCTGCCACAGGGTCTTTTTCAACATTACCACTGGGAGTCAGGAACGATCAAATCCTACACACGGGGGCTTTAATTTGTTGCAACTGTAGTATGCACAGTGTTTTCAGACAAACAGATGGCCATTTATCCACAGTCTTTCCAAATCTTGGCAAACAAAACGTCACAAATCAGTGAATCAATTTCTTTTTATTATTGTTTACCCCCTTTAAACCCAGGAGGACATGCCCTTAGAAACCCAATCAACTTTGAAGGGGCCGTAGAAAACAGAGTGTGAGGGACACAGAGTGAGGGAGATAGCGAGAGGCTGTACAGTGTGTCCAGTCGGGAACAGGAGATCAAAGTCTAGGAGGGAGGAGACAGAGAGGCAGTGAGTTGGCTCTGTGTTACGTGGAGGTTTCCTGAAGGGGACAGGCATGAAGTCCAACTGAAACACACTTTGTTCATGTTAAAGCTTTGATCCCATGGCCTCTGATGCAGATAACTTTGCTGCTGAAATGCTGCAACGCCACAACACCATGCCTTAATTTCAGATGCATTTGTTATTTAGCCTTTTTGGGTACTTGACAATAAAATGAAGAACAGATAAGATGGGGAAAGTGAAAGGGGAGAAAGGGGACTCAAAATGGAGATGCTCACATTTACATGATATGCATCCTAGTCCGTTGGTCCACGCAGATGCTTGTGCAAATGCATGTCCTGTATCTGTGTGTCTACTGGGGGGTAACCCGAGCGCTGTGAGAGTGTAGTGGTTGCCAGAAGCTCATCTATAATGCAGGCCTGTCTCTAAGCAGGTTGCTGAGAGTGCAGGGGAAGGAGAGAATGCTCTCTCAGGTATCCAATAAATCTGTCCCTTCCACAGCAGAGACAATCGAGCTGTGCGAGTAGAGGCCTGTGCTGAAATTCCACCCCACGGACGATTCTTGGAGCTGGGCTACTGACGTGGGCCGCAGAGGGTGGATGTGGTCGACTGGACAGAAACGCTGACGTTCAGACACAACTCCTATAACCCAACTAAAACTGACTAAATGATGACGACAGAGCACAGTTTGACAGAAGAACGGATGCTTTTCAACCTTTAATTATTTTTCACCCATTTGTACTCTCTCTGCCCAGTCAGTCTTTTTCCTCTTCCCTAACAGGCGGCGTCAGGACTGAGCCTCTGCATCTATATCTCACGCCAAGAATAGGAAACGAACCTCTCGCTCTCCCCCATTAATCTCTAATGGAAGATCTCTATGTGCATAGAATCCCATGAATACTGTCTGGGCCTCATTAAGAAAGGGCTCAGGGTTTCATTTACACAGTCATTTATTTACAGGACTTTCCGAAAGTGCCGTGACTGGGCAAAAGAACGCACTGACTGTCCCTCTCATGTTAAAAGTTAATTTTGTTACATGCTTGCATAAAGTACACACTGCTTCAGTGAAGGAAACAATGCTGATGCTCAGCAGAGAGGGAAAAAAGAATAAAGAGGGAGAGAGAGAGCTAAAGAGAGAGATAAATTATCAAGGACTGATCCTTTAATCCCTCTACAGGGCTCTAGAGACAAGCTTGTACAAACACAGACCCTATTCATCCCTCCCCCTCCATATATCCTCTAAACACTTCCTGTCATTTTCTTGCCTCTCTAAACCCAACCTAATATCAATGACCAACAGCACTGTGCATCAGGACAAATACATCTTTAGCATATGAGCACACTTATAGACATGGAGCCATGTTGGCAGAGAAAGACCACACTGATATTGTTACTGTCCATACTTTATGACTGTGTGTGTGTGTGTGTGTGTTTACGTGGCAGCTGGTGGTGCAGGAGGATCAGGTTTTGAGACACACATACATACATACATACATACATACATACATACATACATACACACACACCAGGGGCGTGTCCAGCAGGATCCATTAATCCCAATACTCCCAGCAATTCTCTGGGGAAAGGAGTTTTTTTTGTGTGGCTCTCAGCAAACGGCAACATGGTTGTTTAGTTAGTGTGTAGACAAACTCTACCTTCACAAAAGCGGTTGGGGCCTTTCACGTTATATGAATGCAGCAACAAACAGACCTTTAACAAACACAGAGGTGCACATTGCATTCATGCTCACACTCACACAGTAGCAGCATCATCTGTTTCTCCATCACTCTGCTCCTCATTAAGGGAAGCCCTGCTGGGCCCCATAGGGGGAACCTCCCTTTAGGTGACAGCTGCGCCACCAACAAAGAACCAATTTAGCCGCTATACCACCTCATCATTCACACATCACCATGTCAACACAGCATCCATCCTGACCTTCTGGTGCCAGTCACACTCACTCTCATCCAACACTCGGGTTTGGAGAGACTAAAGGAGCGATGGAGGTCCATGAAGCGTGTGTCACATACACACACACAGGGCAACCAGGATATTGAAGCTTTTAAAGAACAACAACATAGAGGTCTTCACTATCTTTAAAGTGAGGAGTGGGTAAACCATCCAGAATAGCATCTTGCATTAATCTGAATATATATTTACAACAAAGTGCATGTTATATCTCTTTACCTCAAAAGAAGATGGGTAGAAATCTCATAAGCAACCAACACCCCAAACTGATTTATAATTCACCTGACTTTCATAATATTAGACAGCTAAGGCCTAAAGAGACGTATGACTGCAGTACACAGAGTCAGGGAAAAAAAATATTCGCTTTAAACAACTCGAACCGATTCTATCCCCCCAAACCTCTTCTCTTAAAACAAACAATGAATGGCGAGGGCAGCACTTGTTTCCTCTGAGCAGCTCAAATAACCAATAAAGGGAAAGGTTTAGAGCGAAAACTAAATAAACTGGACAGATACAAGCGTCTCTTACCATCAGTAGGTCTGGAGTCTCTACAGTCTGAACTACACGTGACCATCTGTTATTCTGGGTCACAGTTGAACAGCTGAACTCTGGTATTTGTACTTCTTTCCCTCGTCAATGCAGACTATGGACTTTCATGGCTGGTGTTCGTCGTGCGAGTAAACAATGTTATAGAACAGAAGTAGCAAAACCCACTGCTCATAGTAGTAAGTAGGCTGACAGAATTATAACATATTTAGTAATATGAGCATCGAATTCAGAGACCTCGGAAACAAGACCGTGCCAACACAGCCACCCAGTTCTGATTTGATTGTCGGGATGTGGGCCGATGTCTAAATCAGCTTTCCCTCGCTACCATGGCCATGAGTCCTGCCAGAAGGGATTGGGCAGCCTTATGTAGGTGGGTGAAAGTAATCTGCACAGCGGCGGAGGGGAAAATAAACAAATTCTGGCACAACGTTCAGGCATCTGCCGTCACATGGCTGACATTTCCCTATAATCTCTCTTTCTTCATAGTCTGATTCCCTCTGGTGACTCACCTGAGCTGACTAACATACCTGGAGGGAGAAGCAGGACACAGAGCAATACACCCTGCCTGCCTACCTGCCTGCTCAGGGTTTGACTGGTGTTCCTGGGGAAACAGGAACAAGGTCAAAGCTGCTCCTGCTAAGGCCGAAGGGAAAGTGCCAGGTGGGATCACCTGGTTTTGTTGTGAAGGAGAGATTTCTCAGAGAGAGGAGGAGGCGGTCAGGTGGATGAATGAAACTGCCAGAGAGAGCCGACTGATAAGAGGATGAAAGTGCAAAAACAAAAACTGCTACACTTCGCCTTTTCCTTCTGAAGTCCAAAACATCAAAGTCTGACTGTGCGGTTTCCTTGTTTGTCAGCGAGCTCAACAAACAGAACTCAGCTGACCAACACATTCTAGAGAAAAACACTACAATTCAGGGTTAACGCGGCTGTGAATCATTAGCACTCCAAACACACGCGCATAACTTGTTCCTCAAATAGCCACAGCCAGTGTCAGCCAGAACTGGAGAAAATAAATAACTGAAGGAAAGAGTGCGACACGTCACACACTCTCCCTCCAGCTTCACTCTCCCAGCCTCTCAGTGAGGCTGCAGCCAGCACTGCAACCACGACACACAGCCTCCTAAAAGCTTCAACTTCACACATACTCTGCTCTGAAAAGCTCACAGGGCTTCAATATCTTTACTTTTACCTTTTGAGCAAAGCAGACTCTTTGTTCCCAGCAAAGATTGGCGATACAGCTTTACAGAGCTCTACTTATAGTATGAATGCTAACCAGATCCATTCGGGAGATGACGAATGCAAACAGACAGAAAGGGACGATGGGGCCAAGGAGACAGAACGGCTTAGAGAAAAGTAGAAGAAGAAAAGCAGATGAGGGAGACAGAAAAGGAAATGGGGGGTAATGAAGGAGGGAGATAACGAGGACAATGTTGTTGCTGGAAACCCCAAAAATGAATGAGCGATGGACACAAAGGAGAAAGAGAAACTGCTTTTCTGCTGCTGCTGTGGCTGCTTGCGGCATGATACTGTACTGACCACGCTCCAATGGGAAAGACTCCCAGAGCGACAACAAAGGACACAAGAGGAGCCGGCTCCATGTGAACTGGGCCTGTCTGCCCTGCACGGCCAGGAGACAGCAGCACACTCACACACACACATATAGAAGGACACAGGCAAACACACACTCAACACTGCACACCAGAGCAGCTGCTGCCACAACAATCCCCCTTGTGCTCTTTTAATAGGGACAGCCTGCCTGCACCGCCAACAAGGGCCGAGGAGACAGACAAAACACACAAAAAGTGACACAACAGACAAACACCCATATTGCAGGAGACCGGCTGTGACTGACGCCATTTTAATGGTCGCAATATGGAAATACACAAAGCTACAGCGCAAAATAAAAAAATGGGGCATGTCAGGTTTAACAAGAGGAAGTGGGTGTTGTACTACATGTCCCTTCTTCTGCCTAAATACAGGCTCCCACAGCAGAAAGACCAGAAATCAATACACATTAGTGCTTCTATTAGCATGCAGCTTATCTATGTTTTAATATTTAATCCGGTACCCTATGTTAGACACCATAGAAATACAATCCAAATGGCAAACTCTACATGGATATGAATAGGCAGCCATTATTTTTAACGCTCTGTGGAGAATGGATGGATGGAGCTCTCCCCTTCTCTTGCTCCTCCTCCTCCTCCTCCTCTCCGCTAAAGCCCGGCTGCCAGCTACTCATCCTGTGCAGTTATATAAACATGTTTAGTAGCAGAGGACAGAGGTGGGCATGCACAGTAAAATAAAGAGACAGATGAATACGCAATTTGGGGGAGAAAAGTCAAATATGGTGAAGATGGACAAAAAGAGAGGCAGAGTTAAAGACAAAACCTGGAGAGTGAATGTGATTTGTTTATGACACGTAC
Organism: Myoxocephalus aenaeus; assembly: GCA_038501785.1. Classification (NCBI taxonomy): domain Eukaryota; kingdom Metazoa; phylum Chordata; class Actinopteri; order Perciformes; family Cottidae; genus Myoxocephalus; species Myoxocephalus aenaeus. Next base: position 1,412,702 of record JBAMJR010000187.1, read on the forward strand.
TGAAAAGCCTGTGGCTGTGCGCAATACACGTGTGTCCCAGAAAGGTCTGCCCTCTCTGACCACCAGCGTTATATTGCCTCAGGCTCAGAGTATCATCTGGCTGCTCCGTCAGGAGGTGGAGGCCGGGAGTTCTGTTGGTGTATACCTTTACCTACATCTCAACCTGTCCTTCAGAGGGCACGGAGACGTACTGCATCAAAAAGCAGCAGCAGCAGCATCACCGCTGAGCCTAAAATAGCTCCTGCACGCACCGACGCACGACCGCTCAACACACTCCTGCAGCACTGCTACTGAACAAACACCGACACAGCTGATCCACGTACAGTACAAACAGCACACACACTTGAATGTCTCCTTGCACACGCACACACACGCACACACACACACACGCACACGCACACGCACACGCACACCCCCACGCACGCATCTCAAAGAAGTACAATCAAAGAAAACAATATATGAGACACATTTGCAAGCAGAAGAACCTCCACATCACACCGTTTCTGAGATGTACGGCAAAGACACAGCATCAGCAGATTACTCACAGCAGACAGAGCTCAGATTCATGGTCCTCGCACAGCTCTGAGGCACGGATGGAGGAAAGAAAAAAGCCGGCGTGAGAGAAGCTGAACTGACGGTCAAGATGAAGAAAAAACAGCTTGTAAAGCATGGATAGAGAGAGACAGAGGCTGGAGAGTGACGGACATTCCTCTAACTCCCGCAGCACCTGGGATGTGAGTGGGTGGCTGGTAGCGTCACCCGGTCGCTGGAGACCTGCTCACGTCACACTTTTCATGAATGGAGCTGTCTGACGCAGAGAGGACGCGGCTCAAAGAGCAGAGGAGGGGGGGGGTGGAGCCTCCTGCACAGACTCCAAGAGGAGGAGTAAAGAGAGATGAAGAGGAGAGGAGAAGAAAAGGAGGAGGGGGGATGTATTTCAAAGCAGCACCAGCTGGGAACAGCAGGTTAGGCTGCAGTGGTGTCTCTGTAAGTAGGACAAAACAGTTTCTGCACAAGAGAAAATCCCTTTGTACAAAAATCTGTAATCACTTCTCTCTATGCCAGTTGCATTAAAATCCCACATATGACTGCACAGTGTATCCTGTATTCTAGCAGGGACTGTACATTTGTGACAAAGGATTTCATTCAGTTCAGACCTGCACCTGTAGTCAAATAAACTCTCCACAGGATGTAAATGCTCTGCACAGTTGTGCTTTCTCTTGGTAGGCAAAGACGTATTTGACCGATTTGCCAAGTGTATCATGATGCGGAGCACTCAAATCTCAAAAAGAAAGAAAGTTCAAGCTTCAGGGCTAAAGGACTACGGCAGTCAGAGACAAATTAAAAGGTCAGACCCAGAAAGTCAGAAGAATCGCTCTTTTATCTCCACAAAAAGGTCATTTTATGTCTCTCACGATGTACTGAAGTAAAACCACTTCATTCAGCCATTTGGCTTTTGTGCGTTTGTCTGCAGGTGTGTACACGTACTGACCCGTCAGGTGTTCTCTGAGCATCTCACAGGTTTGCCGAGTGTGGTCAGGGCTCAGGTTCAGCTCCGTCTTGCTCCTCAACTGCATCAACACACACAGAGGTTCATAACTGAGTGACATGTAAATCAAGTACAGAGGACTGGTATAAATGAAAATGCATGCGTTAAGAAAGGTATCGCCATATGCAACATTTTCAGGGTGACATTAAGAAAAACGGTTGAGTCACCAGATAATCAAGACTGAAGAGAAAGGGAGGTGCAGCTCAGATGAAGGGAGTGTAATATATATATATATATATATATATATATATATATATATATATATATATATATATATATATATATATATATATATATATATATATATATACACACACACACACAGTTTGTGAGTGGTGACGACAGTGATTGAGAATAAGTGCTACCAGAGGGGGTATATCAGAAGAGACTGATTGAGAGTGGAAAGAAAGGCTCGGGGAACAGATGCTCCACCCCATCTTCTCTTTACAGGCCCAAACCTCTGGGGAAGATAAAGATGGGGAGGGAGTAGTAGGAATGTAATGATGCATGGTGGGTTGGGGGGTTGGGAAATTGGAGCAGCATTGTCAAATCTCCATCCTCAGGCCACACCCCTGCGGGGCTGCCAGAGGAGGGGGTCCGGTGTCCTTGGGTGAGGCTGAGGGGGAGACTTCCAAACACGGCCTATAAATGGCGTGAAATGACAGTCAAATGAGTCACGGTACAGATGGCCGAGGACGCTGGCTCCAATGGGACTGACGTTAGGGAACGGTGTGTGTTAAGCTGATAGTTGGACCTGTGAAAACTGCACCTTTGTGATGCAAAGTCCAAAATCAACACAATGTCGAGGATTCTCTTGACCTTGAGGAGAACAAGAGTGGGTGTGAGCCGGAATTACTATTCTTACCACGTTGCTGGAGACACGCTCTTGTGAACACTGCACACATAAATACACAGAAGGGGAACTCCCTAAAAATATAGTTCTAGTTAAATATTGGCAAGAGCGATAGAGAGGCATTGGATATCCATAGGTGCATGGAATTGAAATACCTGAACTTTTTGCTTAGTGAGAACATCTAGCTTTGCTCAATGGCTGAAATTCCAAAGGTCAGCAGATCACAAGCCTGTGGGCTCATGAGGAAACAAGCAAAGCCACATTGTATTAAGAAACCTTCCCCTTCAAGTGCTCATCAATGGAAAATAAACACTTTTTAAGCCAAGACAGCAAATTCAGTTTTGATCTTTATATCGTATAAGATGTCATAGCCAAATGATGCTCTATATTTCTGTTAAAAAAAAACATAAAAAATGATTTACTGCAATACCTACTCAAACTTCTCCCTCTGCCAATAAATGGTTTCCTGTCTCACAAAAGCATGACGTGTAAGTGCCTTAAAGCCTAGCTGTTCTAATATTAGCAGTGACATGACATTATCAGTTTGTTGTTGTGTCTTTATTTGCAGTTAGCCTGAAGCTAAAGGGGTTTTCCAGTGTGGTAAATATGTAGTTCACTTTTCAAAATGCTAGCTTTGAACAAATATTTAAATGTTTACTTTAAACTCATCAAAGCAGTATTGATTGGTGAGCACTTTCTACCCATCCATCCATGAAATAATGCATAAACAGTGGTAAACCAACATAAAACAATTATAATTTCAGTATCACAGAAGTTACAGTGATCCATGAAAGCTTGATGAGGCTTTGATCTCAAGGTCATTCTCTCACTGCATTTCCTCAATCCTTCATTATTCAAACACATTTGAATTCATTTAACTTTAATTAAAAGTTTCAAATAACTTTCGAAAGCGACAAGTAGGGCAGCTGACATCTGAGGGTCTTCATTTTCCACTTTGATTACAGCTTCCTCAGGAAAAAAACTGCCTTTGGGTATAATATCTCTTGATAAATGATCACCAACCAACCATCTGTCGTATTTACTTTTGCTGGAACAAAAAAAAAATGGACAAGCCGCCTGCCTGACTTCTTGAGGAGAGACGCTGTGCTTTGCCTCTGTTTGCTTCTAACTGTTCATTTGTAGTGCGCAGGTAAATTCTCTTCTCCGTAGCGTGCCGCTGCTTGTTATGCCACAGAGGTGTTGAATGTCTTTAATCATCAGCAATCACGAGCCACTCGTGATTTTTTCAAACTACAACAAACTAAAACAAAATAAATGAAGTCATAACTGAATAGCACGGGCAGACAGCTCAGACATCTGTCTTGATCAAAGATATATTTTGATTCAGCCATAGTGGACATTTTGTAAAGTAAAATCAGAATCCATTTCAAGCAAAGTGAAGGCTTGCTATTCAAAAGGAAAGACAACAAACTAAAACTGAAATCCACACAGGGCTCAGTGTGGCATCTCCAAACTTCTCGTATTGTCAGACAAAGAATACAAAAAACTAAAATATTGAATCAACGATAAGAAAAAGCAGATAAAAGCAAAAGCCTCCTGTTGGGTCTCCATCACCGGTACACATACATGATGCACAGCCAGGCAGTCCTCCATGGGCCCTGGCTCGCCTCCAAGTCCAACAGGGCTGTAAAGCACACTGAGCTCTGTTACACACACTCATTACTATTTCACCAGCAGCGGAACAACAGCACTGACAGCTCCTGTGTCCTCCGCATTAATAAGAGAAAAAGCACCATGGCAGTTTACAGTGGTTTACCTTTACAATCTGCCATCGCATGCAGCGGCCAGGTACAGACACTCTGCACGCCACACACACACACACACACACGCCACACACACACCAATAATTACTATATTGGCTTATCATACAATATTTTAATATCATTATTGCTGATCTCTGTATTGCCTGTTGTGTTGACATGTTTGTTTGTTTACATAAGAATGTCACCACAAACATTTGAGTCAACATAATGCCAGAATAAAGCCGAAATGTTTTCCCTCGGGCATTGCGCACCCATTGCACATTTTTGCTAACAGAGAAATTAATATGTTGAACCAGTGTGTGCAATTAAACTGTCAATAAAAGAAAATCCAACCAGTCATGTTTTCTTTTCATGTCGGTCCAAAGTATCATCACTGTTGTGTGAAATTGTCATACTTAGCGTATGAATTATTGAGTTCACGAGAATGGGATGGACGAGAGGTTAGAGTGACCGTGACCTTTGACCAGCAAAAATCTAATCAGTTCAACCTCGAGTCCAACAGGATGTTTGTGCCAAATGTGCACGATAGTGAGATGGACAACCCGAAAATCTAATGCCTCCGGCCACAGCTGTTGCATAAACAATCCTTTTGATTAGGTGGTGTGCCAGTGTGTTGTTGTTGTTGTTGTTGTTTGGACTGTTTCCATACTTTTACCAAATTTTTGTACCATCTTTAAATATATAAATCATGCATCCCAGAGCCAGCTGGTCAGCCATTGGATAATATGGAGTAATTGGAGCAAGGAAGTACGATGAACCCGGGAAATGCCTAAACTAATGAGTAGTATTGGTCCTTAATATGTTGACTTCATGCACAAGGATAAACCTGTTTGGCTAAGATGGATGATAGAAACAGCCTGGCCTGGCTCATTGGTCGGTCTACAAAAGCAGGCATGGATGAGTGAGTCTTCCTCCCACAACAAACTGATTCTGAGAGACAGATAATGCTTGTGAGATTATCATGCTGAGCCCACCAACAACCCCACAGCCTGACCAATCCACGCTGAGAGGAAATTACATAACAATGGCTGTTCATCACTCCTGCAGGATTCTGCCAGGCACCACAACATCTATCCTGGTTGCCTCTTTATCACAAGTTCAGGGTAGACTGCCGGAGCAAACAGACGAGGAGCGGCAGACAGAAAGCCTGCTGTGCTGTTCTCCTTCCCAACTGAATGCACCTGGTAATCCCAGGTGTGATTTATGGGATTGCGTGCAGAGTTTATAAATGCATTTCACAGCAGCCAGTCTTAGATAACATAACGTTTTATGACATCTCTCCAACCTTCTTGTGGCTAATTATTTCACAAAAGAGAATTACAGTGTGAGGAAGTGAACATGCGCTGGGATGTCATGTTCACATACAGTTCACCTCCTTCTTCCACATCCCTGAATGGAGGCTGTAAGAAAGAGTGGGTGGCAGTCAGTGGTGGTCTGCCTGAGATCTCAACTGTGTAGCTGGAGGTGTATGGGGCTGCTATACTCGCTGGAGTGAGAGGTTAGACGAATAAGTGCGGTTACACATACAGAGAGGGTAATAATATTTTTCCCCCCGAAAATAATATGTATCCTTATCGAAAATGGTTGTTTAGCTGCAACTGACCTAAGATGTATCAATCAACCAAGCAATTGTTTTTCTATTAATTGATCAATCGTTTAGTATGAGTGGAAAAATGTCCGTCTTAAGTTAGAACCCATAATCCATTTTAAAGTGTTTAAAACAGAGACAATTTGAGATGGTGTACCAATGTGCTTGATAAATGACTTAAATAATTATCAATAATGTTATTAATATATTTTTTTTTTAAAGACAACTAATGTCTACTAATTGTAGCAGCTCTAGTTAAAAAGTTAAACTCTCCATTATCAATTTGGTATTAAGATAGAAAAGAATCACTATCGGCCGGGCCACATATACATATTTAGGCCTCCTGTTGCTCCAGTTCAACATTAGTTTGTCATGTGGTGCATGCTGCACATTAACACCTTGTCTTTGACTGAGAGAATTGATCCCTATAGCATTAGACAAGCATAACTCATGGTCAAATAAGAACGCATTATACTACGATTTACGAGTAACAGCGCATCCCTTTTATTCACATATTATTCTACAGATGTACACATCAGCGGTCGGAGACACACACACACACACACACACACACACACACACACAGTATGACTTGTGCATGTGCTCTGGTTCTTGCTCCTCCACTCGTGTGTGTTAATATGCTCCCCATGAGGCGCTGCAGGCTGCGGTAATTATAGAAGCTCGGTTAGCAGACGCATCACAAGAGAGAAGTACATTTAAAGCCATGTGCAGTTGCGTGAATACAGTACAGTGCACACAAACCAAAGCATGCACGCCACACACACACACACACTACTAAAACATTGTAGATGATTGTATGGAAATGTATCATTGACGTTAACTGCATTTTTATCAAACTTTCTCACATAAAATCGCTCTTTTGAGAGTGTTTTTCATGGTTTTTGGACACACTTCATATAAATAATGTATACTTTTTCACTCATAACTAACCCAGAGCCAGTAGACACAGAACACTCTCAAAATCCATCAACCAGGAAGTAAAGCCTGCATAATATTAGCAGCAAAGCCCAAGCCCACTTGGGGTTCAACAATGTTTAGTTAATCTAACCCCCCCTCACAGTCAAAACTGTGTAATACCCCAGCCCAAATATAAAGACACGTTGGACTTAACCCACTTTGAAACAGAATCCCAATCCTCAAACAGGCTGAGTGTGTCCATTAAACCCTTTTGGCAAACGACAACTCCATCTCCGGGAGAGCCAACAAAACGGAGGGGCCCGGAAGATGGAGGATGCGTACCTTGTTAATCAAGCCGAGTTGCCATTATTGGCATTAAGTAGTCCGATATACATGTGCCAGGCGGGATCTTGGTGTGACAAGCTGGCCCTGCACAGTAAGCTAGGGATGGAGGCAGGAGCTCAGACAGTGTCATTACAGAAATGACATTCAGAAGGAGGGAAGGGAGGAGAGGGCCTGAGGTAGCGGAGGAAGAGAGAGGGTGAGTGAGTATAAAAGAGGGACAGAGAAGGAAGGGGGCTAGACATTCATGTTCACATCCTTTGGCCCAACATTTGTTGTTTGTTTTTTTCTACTCAACTGCCCGTCCATGGCTGTGCTACATGCCATTTGAACATCCAGCACATAAACCAATGTCACGTCTATTTTTAACAGGCATTCATTGTAAATCGCACACTAAACCTGAGGGAGATTATGAATGATGCACTTTTTTTTTTACTGTGTATTTAATGATCCATTTGTTCTCTTTAGGATTTCTGCTTGACAGATGGTTAATCATTTCAGAGCTGGTTGGGTTTACAACATATTACAGAGAATAAAAGTGCATATTGCATTTCATGGAGTATCTCTGTGTGCCACACTTTGTGTCACATCGTCTACTGGTTACTTGAAAATTGCATTTGATAGAAAACCTTGAGCAACACTGAGCCCAAATTTAGCACTCAATCAACATTATGGGTAATGTCAATGACGATTTTCCAAAAAGACAAAATTGTATTTTGTTTTCCTGTACAAATATATCAATGAATTGAGTTAACACGACTGAAGAAACAAGCTGCAGACCCACAGAGGTGTTATTCTGCTCTGATTAGTCCCGCTGTCACGATGCCATCAAAGCTGACAACAGAGTGATGGAGATGTCAATCAAGCAGTCTAATCAACCAAAGTGAAAGCACCTGTGGAGGTGAACTATGGGCGTGTACGGGAGTAACTATGACACAATCGCGAATTTCACACAAAAATAATTGTGATTAACGATATAATAGTCTATTTTTGTTCATTTTATGCCACACAGCGGTGCTGTTGTGTTTGCTTTTGCAACTAGACCGAAATCCATGTTGTTCATTTCAATGGCTGCTCCTGGGAATGATGCAGTGATTGGCAAAGGAGTGTCAGTTAGTCTTCAAATAGTTTGCTGAAACAATGTTTCACCTCTTGCTTTGCTGCACATAGATTTAATAACAATAACAATATGTTCTAAAACGTTTGTATTGGCCTCCCCTGGCAGTTTGACTGCAAATGTTTTCTCTGCTACGATCACCTACACTCTGCTCTGATCTCATCAAACGTCACTGAGCTTTCCATCCAACCATTTTTAAGTGAATTCTCTAGATTTAGAAAAGCTGGGTGGACGCTACAACACCAGCATAACTTTCCCCAGAGCTGTCAAACACACTGCTGCACCCGAAGGGAAACCTGCCGTCAAGGAGATCCGTTTTCATCGCCTGTCTGTCATCATGGTCTTGCTTCGTAAGCGACACGCGACACGCACGCACACGCACACACACACACACACACACACAGATATACATATAGACACAGTAAAGACATCGTAGTAGTCACTGGTGGTTAGGTCTGTGTCAGTCGGGGTGCTGCACATCCTCATGTTTAAATAAACGTCGTTAGACCCGGCTGTAGAATAAGCGAAATGTAGGTATAAAATACAAAGCAAAACAACCAACAGCAGGAAAACTATTGTCATCAATTTCTAATGTTTGAGTTTCAGTTATGGATTTGTGAAGTTAACCAATTCATTAGCTTTTAGCACCGGTGCTCAGGTAGACGCTGTTTATCCAGCTGAAACGCACCGAATTAACTTTCCACATCCTGCCACTTTGTAACACTGGCTTTGAATTCCCTCGATTGTGGAATCCAACGATTATGCAAAATGGTAAAAATAAGGCGATTATGTAATAATTGCAATGGGCCGAGGAGTAACTAATGAAGAGAAAATCACTCTCTCAAACATAAACCTTTCAAATCCGACAGTAGACTACTTTTTTTCCCCACATTACAGCCATCACGGTTGTAATATAATAACTGATCTTCATCAGGGGCAGCACACTGCTGATGACACATAAGAACCTGACATGTGTATTGTTGTTTCATCTTATGAAACACAGAAAAGAGCTTATTCATTAAACCTGATGGGACATGAAACTGACTGGAGTCACCGCTGTATTAATGCGACCCAAAACAAATAAGCCGAGTCTCCGGGGCTGGGATTACCGAGATCAGACCAGCTGCGAGGCTACACATGTCAATTACATAAATACAGCTTCCTGTCTCCACGGCATCATCAGGACTGCCCCCTCTGACGCTCTGCTCCACGTGGTACTCAAAACGGTGGTACTCTTGACACCCGGACAAACACCATGTTGCCATGCAACAGCATCGTGTCAGCATAGTGTTGTTCTAGATTTGTATTATTGTCAAGAAATCCCAATAATTTTTTTTTTTTTTTAATCGTATCTTTCAATAATCCCCGACATCCTGTGGCACGCCAAGACCATCCACTTCTCCTGAATATGTAAATCTTACGTTAAACATACCAATTTATGGTAATAAAGGAACCCTGTTTAACAATGTTAAATTGCACTCCCTTTGGTGTTAAATGGCAATGCTCTCCTATATAAAAAGAGTTCTTCCTACGTAAAAAAAAAGAACAAAAGAGCTTGAAAAGGCACAACTGGGCCCTACTTGTAGTCACTCATGTTTGCTGTAAACCTGGTGTCTCCGTGCCGTAGTTAAGAACACGGGAGATGTCGCTTTCAACACACTGTTAGTGGGGGACCACATTTGGCTGATTGGGGTGTGTGACGTGTAACTGCACCACAGACGGGCAGCAGTTACAAAAGAGGCGACGCCATCAGTGACACACGTGGACACTTACTGGAAATGTCACGCTCAGCACAATGAGGGTGGAACACGATGCTGCCGGCGTGACAGTGCACAGCATCCACCGCTCAGACATGGAACCGCTGAGTGACTGTCAAAGGATGGGACCGAAATGAACTGTTGTGACATCAAAGACGGGTGAATGATTGTGTGCGATTTGTTTCAGATGTCGGCTGAGAGCTGCTCACGGAGAACATGCAGGGTGAGATGTTACCACCAGTCACACATCTGACGCATCACCGGTTTATCAGGTACGCCTTGCGAAAGGTAATACTCCAACAATCCTGCAACACATCACTTATTCATAAAAGGTAGGATCTAAAGATCTGTTTTTGTTGAAACAGTTTTATGTTGGTGTTGATTCAACTCTGCCGTTTCTGACGGAAGTGTCGAGTCAGACTCAACTCATGAATCTGGTGCCTTTAGAATCATCTTGATAAAAACCAAAAAGTTGACATTGACTATCACACCACTGACTTCCACTTGGGTTTGAACTTTTTTTCTTTGTAACGACTTGATATCCTCCTAAAGCCCAAAGATGGAATCTATATTATAAAAAAGCTGTGCAGCCAAACAACTCCTTCCAAACACATTGTTTGAGTAGGAAAGGAAGGAAAGATGTGGCTCAGTAATAAGACCAACCTGATCATTTTGGTTTTAAACCTTATAAAATCTATATAAAGTAAACTACTAAAGGGCAATCTTTCTATTATAATACAATCACTCTTTTTGTAATAGCATTCAATTTTATGAAGGGTGCATAATTACTTGTTTATTACTTGGATTTGTCTAAGGGACTTCATAAAGCAAGACTCAAGATGTATTGCATTGTACTAAGAGCTGTGTATAATATTCAGTCTCCCCTACATTACATAAATGGGTTGGACAAATTATTAGAAACACTGGTTATTGTGATGCAATCCAAACTACAGCCTCAAAAGTGACCACAGGGTGTATCATAAAACAGTTTAAACAAGAGCTGGTTATTGTGTTAGACTGTATTAGTTAAAGCCAGGTGTAACTAACACACTGGCAACTGAGGGAAAACAAGTAATACTGTAGTGCATTGAAAAGACAGGATATTAACTCAGAGCCAAAGGATCCAAGATATGTTTCACTCTTTTTTGTTTTGTTTAGCCACGTAGTCAAAAATACTAAACAAAAGTATATTCTGAGTAACACCCCCTTTCTAAACAAACACTTCTTCACCAAACACTATAATCTAGCCTCCTCTCCTGCAGCAGCACACAGCAGCCTATAATTTACTGCTTCTCCTGGCTTGATTCTTGTTGTTCTGAGTTTGTACTCATGATTGAATGCACTATTGTAAGTCGCTTTGGATAAAAGCGTCAGCTAAATGACATGTAATGCAATGTAATGTAATGTAATGTAATGTAAAACTCAGAAGGAAAGAGTCTTTTTCTCGTTCAATAATCAGCAAGATGATCCACTTGGTTTCAAAAAGGAAGCAAAAAAAACCCAACTCAAACCTTTTAATGCTTGTATGCTCGAGACTTTATAGGTGCTGCTTGACTCCTAGTTACTCAAACTAGAGGTGCCGTCTGTCTCTGTTGACACCGAGGTGTTATAGGTGTTGAACAACTCGCTCATAAGCTGCATGAACAGTTGAGGTTTCAGTCCACCGTGGTCGTGTTACTGCATAACGTTACACACCGGAGCTCCGCTCGCAGCACACTTAACGTTAGCGTCATCACACCAAACCGTTTACCGACAAACAACGTGCACGATAAGTGTTTTAATGTCTCCGTCTCTCGATAAAAGTCACACAAAAGTGAGAATATTACCGTTAAGCTCCGTTGAATTTCTCCGAGACGTCCGACTGCTCTCTCCCATGTCTTTGTCTCTCTCTGTCTGTCCATCATGTATCGTCCAATCCCATAGTACGCTCTTGTGAGTGTGCCACGTCACTTCCGGACACTCTCCGGCCCGTGCACCTGTAAACCGCTCTCGTAATCGAAGATCGTGTATTAGAAAATGAGTCCTTTTATAAAAAAAGATTATTGTTATATTATTGAAGTAGAAAATGTATAACATCTATAAGTAATATCATTATCATCAGTTGTTGGTAGAAAACAGGTCACGCAATACAAACATAATCAGGACCTAATAAAAGACAAAACAAAACAACAAACAATAGCTAAAATAGATTATATTCTAATAACTCTAAGGAATAAATTATGTTACGTATTTAGTTGTTTTCATTTGCATATACGTGATTCGCACTATAGTGTTAGTTCTCCCAAAAAAATCCACCTAGCATCTTAATACATTTAAGTGTAGAAAATACCTAAAATTAATAAAGTATTCAACAGAAATACAATTTTCTAATCCTCCACTATACAACGGGAGATACACGTTTTTTGATTCTGCCATATCACACCTGGAAATGTTGCTGACAGAAGAAACGTACGATTTTGAGGTACTTGTACTTTACTTGCATTTTCTGCTACTTCATATATCTACTCTACTACATTTCAGAAGGAAATATTGTACTTTTTACTTTTAACAGTATATTAAGTAACCTAGTTAAAATGATTACTACATGCATCAATGTTATGCCAATACTAAGCTATATATATATATATATATATATATATATATATATATATATATATATATATATATATATATATATATATATATATATATATAAAACACATTTTGAGTAAGGAGAACTTTTACTTGATACTTTGATTCAGAATAATGCTAATACTTTCGATTTTCAATGCAGGGATTTTACTTATGGAGTTTTTCAATACTGTGTTATTAGGCCTACTATAATTGTATTTGAGTAAAATATATCAATGCTTCCTCCACCACTGCCATTAGATACATGTACTAATGAATTTGTGTATCTCAGCATTTAAAAAAACTCTTGCAGCAGTTTGAAGGGTCTCTTAACGCCTTTCCATATGCAACTCAAGGGTATTATAATAATATAATAGCAGGTGTGTGGTATGCCATAAAGGTTGTATTTATCTAAACCACTCGTCACTTGACAGGAGCAACAATTGCTTCTGATTACATTGTTTTCACAGTGGAAAATTGACAGAATTCTCAATTATTTCAAATGCCAGCATGCCACATTAAAAGTGGTTAGACATATAGAATTAATAAATACATTGCGATCTTATAAAGTGATTCACTGAGGGCAGTGTCTCTGCTAAACTGCGCTTTGTGGCGCTGTTTGCGGTATCGTGGAATACGAACAGAGTGAGAGCTCTTCGTTTGTCTCCTCTCTGACACTGTGGTTAAAAATAGCACCTGCATCTTTTCAATGGCGCTGGGCCGCCGGCGATTTACAGGGACAAATAATAATAAAGGCAGGAATGTTGGAACAGATTAGACATGTTAATGTTAGCAGGACTGCTTGGAGAGTGAAATCTTTACAAGAAACGTCTTCATCCAGGTGCCGGTGGGAACGTTGCCATCAGTCCACAAGGCCACATGTGGAGTAACCTCTCACATTTAAGTCACCACTCCATTGAATTTCACAGAGTTTGTAGGGAGCATGCTCGTGATTTACTGATTTATCTGAAGGAAGAAAACCTGCAGCAGAATGAAGAGGGTGTGAACCCGATACTGAACACCTTCCTGAGCCAATGAGCAAACCTTATGCGCTGCTCCGAAACTACTGCAAGGCTGCAGGCTTGAGGACAAAATCACTGTCAGGTATTAGAAATAATAACAAAGGAATATAAGGTCACTGTGCTAAGATAAATCCCCAAATGTTCAGTTTGAGTTCAATATCCCTGCAGAACAATGTGAGAGACAACGCATTCTATTAAACACCAAAAGAAGCCAAGACAGTTCAAGTTCAGAAGCTTTTTAAAATAGTTATTAAGGCCAGGGGTGCTGATAGGTCACAAGTGGAGTTAACTGCAATATACACAGGTACCTTGATATACAGGAACATTTAGCAGATTAAGTATCTTAATAGTGCACTACTCCGTTACGTATAAATACAAGCAACAGAAAGCTACCACAAAGCATGAAACTCCTGTTTCAGTCCTCATTTTGCAGTTATGGTCCCTTTCAGAGGTCTATATTACTATAGCATTATACTGTAAATGTTGTTGTTGCATTATAATTGATGGTTGAGCTAGTAATTAATATAGTGGAGGGCATTTTGATCTGGAACAATGCATATTTTATAGACAGTAAGATGATGATTTACATGTGTATGTTTTGTATGGAAAAAGTAACAACTAACTGTACTATCATATACATGTAGGGAAGGAAAAAGTAACAATTTAATGTACAACTCCCTCAAAACTTAGGTATTTATTCTGAGTGTATGTATGACTCCTTACACATGCAGGAAGTGTAAAGCACAGTGTAATTGGCTTCACAGTTTGCTGTCCTATAACATTTGTGCAAAAGCATACATTATGGCTTTATACTGTCTTGTTTCAAGTGCTTTCAGTGCAACTGAATTAATACCAAGGCCACATGAATGGGGAGAAAAACCCCGTGGATGGAGAGGCACATTTAAAGCTACAGCTGTGTTGAACATCAGAACTTCCTGTTGTGCAGCTCCGCAACCTGCCGCAGAGAGTCTCTTTGGTTTGCGCTCAGTCTGGTTTTGCCGCTCACCTCCCGCCACTGAAGAGCGCCATGGCTGCTCGCCACCTGAGACAGAGATAATCACAAAAGTCATTCTATCTCCACAGTAGGGGGGGGGGAGTCATGACCTAAATTGCATGCCCAAATATCACCCAAAACGCAGAGGAAACGAATAATCCATCAGTCATGTTCTTCCTCTCTAGCGCTATACAATTTAAAACCCTGAAATGATAGCAATGTCCTCACCATGCCGTGGACATCAACCATCAACGGGCTCGTTCTGTCCAGGTGAATGTTTAGGACGGTGAGTTCCACCCAGGCGTTATCTGTGTTCCTGCAGTCATCCACATAACCCTCAGACACCTAAAACACAGCAACACAGCAGCTGCAAGTCAGAATCAACAAGTTCCTCAGAGTCAGAGTCAAAAGAAGCATGTTCATTGATTGCCATTCATCTAATTCATTTCATTCTTAGACAGTAATCAAATCAACAGGTTTGATCCCTCACAGCAGCCGTGTGTTCTAAACAAGACTACGGACTCTCTTGCTTTTGTTCACCCCATTTACATCAATACGTGTCAGGAACACCTGTCAGTATCAGGCTAAACAGTTCAACAGCAACACAAACTGCAGTTTACCAAGTGATCATGCAAATGAATCAGCACCTCTCAGCTTAAATGGATTTGGATGGATTGATGGCAGGGCGGCTGTATTAAGACTGCATTGTTTTGGCGAGGTGGACTTAGTAAACTGGTGAGTGTTTGTTACCCAGCAGGAGTGGGTAGTAGCTGATTACATGTAATCAGGTTTACATTTGAACAAAATGTGCAATCAGATTATCGTTAAACTGTCAACAATTATTTGATTGTATTTTGATTACATCTTTAAAAAATACATTGATGTCAGCATGTTTTTGTGGGGGTAATTGGATTTGACAAATTCTAAATTGCACATTTCTTCTACTATATATCAAAGTAAGTGTCTCCTCTAAAGTTGCCCGATTGGTTGTT
Source organism: Myoxocephalus aenaeus (assembly GCA_038501785.1). NCBI lineage: Eukaryota > Metazoa > Chordata > Actinopteri > Perciformes > Cottidae > Myoxocephalus > Myoxocephalus aenaeus. The sequence continues at coordinate 1,428,228 of JBAMJR010000187.1, forward strand.
TTCCATATGTATAAGGGTTATTTTTTAAATCCCAATCAAGTCCATGACCTTTTTCTAATTAATGTCTCCTTCTGGAGGTCAGACTAGCGCACTATGTGTGATTATGAGTGATTAAAACTCATTTCAAGACCTAATCATTGTTAAATTCATTTTCTAGACACCCCCTTGACTCGATTTGTTCTTATTCATTAACAATTCTTAAAATCTTCTTTAAATATGATATTGAATGCATTTTATTGTGGCTTTACTTACTTTCCTAAAAGGTTTTGGCTTTGTGGATGGCTCTTTTCAACAAAATCTCTCCTGGCAGCTGAAAATAACACGTGGCTGCCCCTAGAGACATCTTCTAGCTGCTTTTTATTCGACTCTGTACTTAATTTCATATTCGTCTGTCTGTAAACAAAATATCCCCTCTAGGAACATTCAAGCCCTCTATAAAGGCAAGCCAAAGTGTTGAACAGACATACCTTTGTTCCCTCTGAAACTTTTGCATTTATCTTCTCATACAGCGTCTTCCCCATGGTTCTCTTAAGAGTCACTGGCAAGTGATCAGCAGACTGGAGAGGTCCCTGAAGGTTTCAAAGCCACAGCAGAAAGGTACTTATTTTATATATATATATATATATATATATATATATATATATATATATATATATATATATATATATATATATATATAATATTTATATTTGAACAGCTCCAAAAGTAAAAAAAACAAAAAAAAACAGCTGAGGTGAACAAACAGCAGGACTCACCCCGGGTAAAGCCAAGGTTCCATGGCTCTCATCCCAAACCACCAGGTACTCCAAAACAGATCTCTCGCTGTCTCGCATGCTACAAATAAATTGTCAAAGTCATTGATCAGGCCATGCAATCCAATGGGGCTGAACGACTTTTTTTAAAGTACTGTAAGGACATGAGGGGACCGACCATGTAAGCACAAGGTCTGCACTCCGATTTGGACCAAGGTGGCTGAGTGCACCTCGTCCGCTGATGCCAGTCCTTCCTCCCGGGTTTCTAATGACGGATCCGATACACATCAGACATTAAGGCGTGCCTGTACAGTTACTTGTGTGCTGTTTGATGCCTTGTGTATCTTATCTCGTATCATACCTGTAATTATTTAAGGCTTCTGATTCTGATCTGGAAGGATAATAAATGAAACATAAGCGATAAGCAGGATACTCTCTTGATATCTTGACAACAACACCCATAATCATTTGTCTTAACTGCACATATATACACCCATAAAGCCTAATAGGATCAAAACATCATGTACGGTCTTCTCTTGGTAAAAACATACCCATCCACATGGCCCCCACTGTCTTCAGAGTCATAATATGACGGCATGTACGAGCTGAAGCTGACCTGAAAAAAAAGGACATGAAATCAACCTGGATCCAATAAACCATCTTTTTATGCAGTGGTGTTGTGGGGAACCAGCAGCTGGTGGTTTTTGGGTGGAAGTGTCTGTGAAATACCTCCCATGGCACTTTCTCCTCAGGCACAGGAAAGCGTGTGAGTTTGCTGTTCGGGTAGTGAAACTGACGGGCTTTCACGTGGAACCCGTCCTCTTTCTCTGAAGTATTTGTCAAAGTGTCAGGGGACTCGTCTGTTGTAGTCAATGCTGCAGGGAAGGATAACAGTGAGCACAAACAAGAGGAGATCTGACCTGCAATATGTCACCAATAATAATGAAAAAGGAAGTTGGTTGCTGACTTTGTGGTTGTGCTTCTTTTGCTGCAAAACTCTGACATTTCAGACTGTCCACAATCCACTGCAGGGCTTTGGCTGACTGGGCGACCTGGTGAGACAAAATAAAAGTGGGTCAAACACTTGTGATGACGAATTTTTCACCGGAGACTTGAACACGTTAAGAAGTGTGTCATCTCTTTTCCGCATCGTGACCTGCTCCCACAGCATAGTGTGAAATGTTACAGAGACAGGCGCAACATCAGCTCACAACCTGCTCCTCTAGTCGAGCCAGTCTCTGAACCACGGCAGCAGAGTTCGTCTCTTCTTCCCTCTCCAGTCGATCAGTGATGGTGGAAACCCTCAGGAAACAAACAAGCACAGTGTCTGTTATTCATTGGAATATGGCTCACTGTTTAACCGTATTCTTTATGTTTAGGCAAAGTCGAATTTAACCTAAAATATACACAATGTTGCTGCATTAAAGCAATAGTTTGTCAAATATTGCTGAGAGTTAGATGAGAAAATTGATACCACTCTCATGTTTGTTTCTTAAAGATTGAGCTACACTATCCAGCCAGGCCATCCGCTCTGTCCAAAAATAACACTTTCTAATCTAGTAGTTTCCTGGCTCTTGTTCCATATTTAAAATGACAGTGGAATTGATCTTCTCACCTAACTCTTGGCATGAGAGCAAATAAGCACATTGCCCAAAACGTTGAACTATTCCTTTGCAGCTGCATTAACTGACTTCAGCTGACGAATCCAGAACCAAAACAAAGAGCTGAAAGACGCTCAAACTCCACAAAGCTGAGGGTGGTATCTCCTCCACCTTCACACATTACACATAGATATTGTACCCGTTATTGATACAAAAACATTTATTAGGCCAGCTTTAAAGTCCACTTCCAACTGTCTGTAAGGCTTTAGAAGGGCGTTGCAAGATCAATCTGAGGAGTCACATGATGATACAAAAGAAAATGCTACATATGCTATAAAAACTGAAACTTTAAGGTGTGACGTGGTGTCTCACATAGACAGGCTCTGGAGGATTGTCATGCAGTTACACTGGACGGCATTTCTGTGGTATTTTTACTTTTGGGCCGTGTCCAGGATGCGTCGCTCCATGCTCTGGCTCTGCTCCTGCAGTGTGGACAGCAGGTATCTGTCCTTCATCAAGGCCTCCCAGGACAACAGCTCCTCTTCCTCCATCTGAGGTAGCTCGCTCTCTGAAAAACAGCGACACATGCATTGGATGGCTGGACAATGGTTCATGAGGGAGGATCGCAAACCCCTGACCAAACCAAAATGTCATAATTAGGTCACATGATATTAACAACTGACCCATCACAGAGACGGCAGAGTAAACTTCACCTGCTGATGAAAGCCATGAGATGTGCCTGAAAGCTTGGGAACATTTTCATAAAGTGGATGTTGTGCTTGTGATTTCTTTGTTCAATAATAATACATTTCTGTGGTCAACAATGCACCTTCACACTCTGATTAGAGACAAATCCAATGCTTGTTTTTCCAAAGCAGATCTATGAATATGACATTTTATATTTCAAGGATTTTGATCACAATGACAGAAAGCTGGCTTATAAATGCATCGTTGTAGTCTAAAAATCCGTAAGAGTGTTATTGCATGACACATAAAGCAATGCTTACTAAACTCCTTGCTCATGATGGGTGGCCTGCACAGCACCATGTTCCTGATGAAGAGGTAAAAATGGCTGAAGATGATGAAAGGAGGAGGGGCAGCAGGCCGGCTGTGGTACTCCTTGATAAGCTCGTATCTTTGAAACTTCCAAATTCTGTCTGTGTTGTCCTGAACTGTCTGGAACGTAAAGCTGTGCAGGAACACAAAGAGATACAGATGATGGCAAGGGCACACTGGGACATGGACGCTATTGCAGAGAAAAAGCTCAAACGATGACGGACGGAATTAAGACTCAAAGATGTGGAGGGGAACTCACTTGAAGATGGCTATGAGCAAGTTGAGCAGCAGTATGTTGGCAAAGAGCAAGTAAACACATAGCATGATGATGGTGAGCCACTCGGGGAAGGCTGGCGTTTGGTTTTCATTCAGCACAGGACACTTGGGCTTCAGAGGATCGGTGCCATTCATGCTGCAGGAGTCTAAGTCAAACGCAGCATCTGCAGAGGGCAAAGAGATTGTTTAATTAAAATATGACGACAAAAAAAGACAATCAGGTCTGAGCCTTGTATATGTCACTACTTATTTAGTCATTTTTCCCTTGACAAAACTGCAGTGTTTCGACTACACTCACAATCAATATTTGTGGGGAAATTCCCAAATATGATGAGGTACGGCTCATAAATTGCCCCGCGGACAATCCAGTCCAGCCGATTGTCGTTGTGGATGAGGATGCCTTGTTTGGCCACTCCGTACGCCACCACCCAGATACTCAGCAGGAACATGAAGAAGAACATGTCCGTCATCTGAAGGATAAACACACATCAGTCACAGAAAAAGCTTGGACACATCTGAGCACTGCAGCCTGTGACACTTTTCCGGTGGGTGACTTTTACTGAGCTACGTTTGTGAATTTTAAACTTCAGAGAGTTTGATTTGTCAGTCTGCACGCTGCCTAAAGCATCACAGAGCAGATTATATATTTAACAGTGACAAGTTACAGTATTTAAAAAGGTTGCCCTGTTGCTCCACATGTAATATCTGCGCAAACAATGATGCAGTGTGACTGATTGATTGGGAACAAACAGACCAGCTGCAACACTTTGCTCAAAAACATATTTCATTACCATATAATCATCTGCCGACACCAGATGGAGGCCCAGTGAGGCAGAAGCCTCTCTTTGTATTAGATAAAAGGTGTTTTGGAGCATAGCATTTCTCTGCAGTTGCTCCCACATTACATCAGGTCGGCATTCATCACATTTGTATGTAAGCCTCTCACCATCCTCCTGACTATGATGATTTTGGGTCCCAGGGTTCTACTGATAGTGAAGATGGCCATGAAACGGAGGCAGAAGACCACAAAGTCGACGCAGAGGAGGATTTTACCCGCATAGAACAGCTCAGTTGTCAGCCTGAAATAGAACAATTTGGTGATTTATAGATAACCAGGAGGGTGGAGAGCACTTCCATGGCCAAAAGGGATTGTCTGGGGTGAAGGAAACGTACCTAAAAGCGAGGCCAACAGTAAAGAGAAGGATGGACAGAACATCTAAAATATTCCACAGTTCATTGATGTACATCTTGGCTTTCTTATGAAACCCAAAGCCATCAGGATCATAAAACAGCTGAGATAGAAAAGACACATTGAATTAGGCAGTGAAGTGATGTAGTGCATACATATTTCTTCGAATAGGGCATACTCTGGAGGCAGCAACACCTCGTGGCCCCGAATGCTCTCTCTCACCTGTCGGACCTCCTCACACACCAGAGAGAGCAGCCAGATGTAAAGCAGCACCTCCCCAGCAGAGGGCGTAGCCTGGAAGTCAATCATCAGCACCACAGCAAACAGGAAGAGGAAGACAAAGTAAGACACGATATTCCAGTAAAACTTGACCTGCGGAGAGCTGTACAGATGGACCAGCCGGTACCAGCTGCTCAGAGGCTTCAGCCGCTTCAGGCCGGAGCGGTCACTGTGGACAGAAAGGTCACTGCGGGTCAGAGACATTTCGGACACTCTTTACTTGCTTTCCCCTAACTGACTTGCAAAATCTGTTATTCTTAGAATAACAAAAATGTAAAATATTAAGATGTGTATAAACTCTCGTACAGCCTCTTGTAGTCAGGAAATGGTCAAGCAGATAGAAAGTGCAGAGCTTCATTTGCTGTTAGTTTATTAAAAGGCGACTGCCGACTTACAGGCTATAAGAATTCGTTCGAAGTGTACTTCCTGTTACTGTCTCCACTGTCTTGATCTCCTCCTTCTTCTCAGCTTCTCTATGAATGATTTCATCGCGTCTAGGGAGAATTATAACTCATTCATTATAACTCACAAAACATTACGCAGTAGCACTAATATATTAATACATTCAGACTGACTTTGAGAAGATGGCTGCTCTCACAGTTTCACACATGTAACTGATAGGACTCACCGGAAAACCAGAAAGCCAGTGTAGATGAGTGGGAAGAAGACCATGCAGATCAGCACTCTCCACACTGGGTTGTCCACTGAAAGCTCACCACACCAGATCTGTGTCAGAAGAGCCTTCAAGACAGACATGTTTATCAGACTACATAGTGCTTTTCTAGGTACTCAAAGACGCTTTACATAGGGCAGAGACAAAATGACCGTTAGGTCAAATTCACTGATCACTGTTTTACTGCAAAGTTTTGAATTCAACAGTGAATGTTCCAGGTTACGGTGCAAATAGACGGCAAAACATACAAGTCTCAAAATTAAATTCTTAAACAAATCTGAAATTGTACTCAACCTGTACACCTGACTGCGCTACAAAGCTTTTATCGTCGGCCTCCAGTGCCAGCCTCAGGCACGTCGTCCTTCCCCAAAACGGAGACACGCGAACCAACAACTTCCGAGCCCGCTCTTCATCGCTGTTGTGGCACTCACTGAACACACCTGTGAAACACACACAATGAGGACACATGCTAAACTTGTAGCATCACTTATATCTCACATCAGTGAAGTCCGTATATTATACCAATGGCATGTTTCTCATAGTGATTGGCGAGCTCTTGCATGTCCTCTGCCTCGTCTGCATCGCTTCCTTCCTCTGCCATTGTCTTCAGGATCTTACTGGCGGCCAGAGCAGCGGACATGCAGTCTCTACACTGGGCACATGCAGATGCAGATACAGAAAGATGCAACACCATACACACAAACAACTATTTTCAAACTTTGACTGGATAAGGGGAAGTGTTTTGATCACCAGCTCCCAGGCAATTTCAGCCAGCTCCTTATTGTTCTGGACGACAGCCCAAAGGAAAAGGTCTCTGCCTGGGTCCCTCTGTGCATCAGCATTGTCCTCCCTGAGTGGCTCTTGGGAACCCGTTGGACTTTTAGACAGCTAGATTAAAAGGGGAGTAATATCTTTGCATTAAATGAATGGTTTATGGAGTCATGTACAGACATCAAACTGTTGAATTATACCTTCTCTAAATTCTATTTCCCAATGTGAAGATCTAAATGTCCTGTCCACTATACTGAATTATGAAACAAATAAAAATGAAAATGAAAATAAAAACCCTGGTTAATAGAACACACAACCCTACAACCCTAAATTGATTTCACGGTTTGTATGAATCCCTTAGTTTTGCTTGTACAAACCACATTCATTCAACCGTGGATGATGGATAAACAAACTCACTGATATAGATGCAGACAGGTTGAGGCTGTACGTCATGTTGGAGGGAGGGTAGAGGGCATGGGTGAAACTGCCCAGCAAGTGGCGCACCTCATCAGACACATGAGTCATAGAGATCATTTCACCTTGCCCCAAGTGAGCTCGACGCCTGATGCGAAACGCCTTCCCCCGGCTGCGGCTAGAGCTGTGGACCCGCTTGGCCAGCTTGCGGAGGAAGATGCAGCTGGGCAGCTGTTTGTAGAGCTCACACAGAGTTTCCTCGTCCTGCAGGAAATCCCTCACACTCACACCGTTCTCCAGCAGCAGACTAACAAACTGAGGCTTGTTGCCAACCAGGGCTGAGAACATAGCCCAGTGGAGGTCACCGGACTGGATGTGAACATGCCAGGAAAAACACAACAGTCTTTTTCAGAGCGACATACTTCTCTTATTTAATGTAGAAAAGTTTGATGTTGAGGTAATTGTTGTTCAAAATGAGCCAATAATGTAAATGGTCTGTAATAGCAGTGTGGAGCAAAAGACAGTATTTTATGATACTATTACAAATATGTTATAATGCAATAGTCCACTGGCCCTCATAGCATAAAAGGTTTATGATACAGTACATTGGCTTTATGCTGCTTTTGGTTGAAATCCAACTCTTTGCTTTTTTGTCCAATGACTGCAAAAAAGACTATAACCATAGGGTCACTTCCCATGTTTTCCCAGTCAGTCCATTACACTTTCTTATCTAAATAAAGACAAGATTGGTTGCAATACAGGGTCAAGTTCAGGGGACGGCCTTTATTTGTAAATTCTGACGGTCTTACACAGACTGCTGCTGGTGTTGGTGTTCCAGTATGTTGTATAACAGGCAAACCCACCTTCCACTGGCTCTCCTCAGTGAAGATCTCCGTCTCAGCTATGTCCACCCGGTTCCAGGTTATAGCCAGCTCCAGCTGCCTCTTCCAGCTCTCGATTCCCAGTGTCTCGCTGGTCCTCGAAGCTGAGTGGCCATTTATAGTGACAAGATTTACGTGACACTGAATTCTCTTTTCAATTTCAATTATTCAAGTACAGCAATGTGGGCATATAAATGGAGTAAAGCGGCAAATCATCAAGCTGGAACAAGTTTACAGTGTTGGCTTGATGATTGCCTTGCTGGTGATACATTTTAATCTCAATCAACACGTCATTACACGTAATTACTCTTTGACATGACATAACCTGGGGCCACACTGCACGGTCAAGCAGCAATTATCTCATAATCAGCAGCAAAATCCTAACAAAGAAAGATTCTACAAACTTGGCCACAGACCAACAAAGGCAGCGGATGTCTTTGCTGAGTGAGCAGGGCGACTGATGGGAAATGCATTTTAATTCCTCCATCGATAATAGAGCTCTAAGATGGAAACCAAGGCAAAGCAGTTTAACTAGAATAATGAATCACAATCAAAACTCCAAGTGAATGTAGAGTCACTTTTAGTGAAACTTTGGCTCAGTATACTTAAAAAAAGAAAAAATGCATTAAACGTGCTCTAAATGGGTTTCATCAATGTCCTAATTATTAGGTAGTATTAGGAATCTATGTTTTATTGTTTATTAATAGATTACGTGTGGCTATCAGTGGCTCCTTGTATATAAAAGGAATTTTATCTGTAAGAATATCTGTGTTGGATTTCAGTCTTGATCGCCACATTTGATACCACAGTCCATTCGATTAGTCTTCTGAGAAGCAACATTATACTTGCTAAGAGCCTTTTGGTCGTTCTGCTTATTGCTGTGTTGTACGCCTATAGTCAGTCTAGTCTGGCACTGAGCATCTGCGTGAACAACAAATCCCTACCTTTGAGTAGAGCTTGAAGTATAGCCACATCCACATCTCCGTGATTGTCCTCGCTTATTCTGAATATTGTCAGCAAGTGAGACATCCTGATGATGTCCTGAATCTGGCACAGATAGGAGACACAACGAGTCGGGTTTCACATCAAACCTGGAGCTAGGCCAGAAAGGAGACCCGTGCCAAGGGATCTTAGGCTCCAGTCAGGTTCATAAGGCTTCAAGAGTCATCGCGTGTATTTTGGGGCTAGACTTTTAGCTATAAACGTAGATCAGTACATTTGTGAAATCCATTCAGAAATCAACCGGTACCCTGAGAAGGGAGGCTAAGACAGTGGTGATGTGATAACGTCTCCTTGAATTTGTTAAGATCCTTAATCGAGGGAGAAAGAGCAGAAAACAGTCGAGGACCTAAAACTGAGCCTTGTGAGACTCCACAAGTGAGACGGGAGGTGGAGGACGATAGTAGTAGTGAACATTCTATGATTGAGATAATATCGGAACAGGACCAGAGCTGTGTCAAAGCGATTATGCAAGATCTTAAGGTCGACAGGATCCAGTTAAAACGTTCCTCACGGTAACTTTAAGTTAGTAGTAAGCTGTATAAGAAAGAAACAGTCGCTTCAAAATTGGTCTGTAATTGCTGAGGTCGTCAGTAAGTTCACATACCTTCTTGGTCCATTCTATGATCTTGAGGTGGGGGAAGTTTTCATACTCTTTGCCAAAGAACTTCTTCATTAACTGGTGGATGAGGGCGATGGTGACCCGGGTCACTGGCAGTCCTGCCACCTGGGCAATCACGTCTGCTATTCTCCCGGAGCCCTCCATGATCACACATGGTGTACCATTCAGCATGGCATTATAAATGGTCTGCGAGGAGACACACAAGAATGTCAGATAAAGGCCGAGACAGCGAGGGCCAGAAAACTGATGACTCACATTTAGAGTGCCTGGTCCTCCATCCAAAACCACACACACCACAGGGATTGTCATGCCACCCTCTGGAGATAAGATAAGATCAAAATCAATATAAAATGCAGGACAGATAAAAAATAATTACATTTGAGACCTTGCATTAGCTATTTTTTTACCGTTGTTTCCAAGACGCTTTCTGGAGATGCATTTCTCCAGACGGCTACGCAGTTCAATCTCCACTCCATAATGTCCGGAGGTCCCATCATCCACCAGCAGAAAGTGGGTGTGGTTGTTATCAAGGCAAGAGAGTCGGCCCTGGCCCTCGATGTCCATCTCATAATGGGCTGGGAAGCATCCCTGCAGACAAAGAGGAGGAAGAGGAGAGAAAGGTAGGAAAAAAGAAGACTTCTGCTATGTAGGTGATGAATCTCCCCAAAAGAAAGAGTCGAGTTACATGAGTGAATGTGTTCATCATACCTCTGAATGCACCAAAGCGTCCCTGTTGTGAATTATTCCCCACGTCGCAACGCCGATAGCCACAATCTGGCCCTGCGTGGAGTTGCTCAGGGCGTGGTCCCTCACGGCCTGCCCCACATGCTTCATCACACCTGTGTGCGTACCACCAGTGATGATCCACGCTCCTGAGAACAGCAAAGGTCCCATCTTCACATACATCTACATGTATATGTACAGTATGTGGACATATTACATGGGCAAAATATGTGGATATACACCCAGAACTGAAAAATGAAACGATGGGCATCAAAGGAATAGGTTGACATTTTTTTCAAATATGCTGGGTGGTCACGGTTCACATATAACCCCTTTTAAAACCTCCACTTGTTTTTGCTGGTAGGAATATGTTTTCATCTTCTGAGAGACCCAGGCTTACTGTTTCCCCCTTTTTCCAGTCTTTATGCTAAGCTAAGCTAAGCTAACTGGCTGAAGCCTCATATACTGTATAACACAGTGTTTTTCAACCTTTATTGAGCCGCGGCACATTTTCTACAATAATAAAATCCTGCGGCACACCAACAACCAAAAAAGTTACAAAATGTCACATTGTAGCATAATACAGCATATTTGGTAAGTAATTATTGCGCTACCTACTGGCATGGAAAAGTATTTAATTTCTAGGCCAGCCACTATATTGCAGGCTCAGACGCTCAACAATGGTCAATTATTTGCGGCAACTAAACAATATTTTTGGGGACCGATTAAGTGAAATTGGCCATTTTCCCACGGCACACCCTGGTTGAAAATCACTGGTATAACAGACACATATGAGAGTTGTATCAATCATCTCATTCAACTCTCAGCAGGGAAGTGAATAAGCGTGTTTCCAAAAATAGCTAACTATTCCTTTAATAAGTCTTTCCACAATATTTTGGCAGCTAAAGTAGCAACATGGATTTGCTCCCATTTAGCCACAAGAGATCGGCCACTGATTGGATTGGGCGATAAGGCCTAGTTCACAGTCAGTGTTTTGATTTTGACACTATCTACTTAAGTATATGGTGTATATACTATATACCATATACTTAATCCAGTTAGAGTATGAGCAGTATGAAATGGGATAAGGTCAGTAAGATTAGTGAGCAGTAAAAGATGAAACACTGCACTTTAATGGCACGAGGTCGGGCAAAAGGATTGGCCCGTTGAGGCGTATACGGCATGTTTTACCACATGCAGACACCCGCTCTCCATAAAAACACATGTACTCGTAAAACACATGCTTTCACAGGCTCTCTGGCTAATCATTGGTCCACCCAGAGATCTGCGGCTCACCTGTGGTCTGGGCCACTTTGATAAGACCTCTGTGGAACATGTTTTTGAGCCGAGCCTTCAGGTAGAAGTTCTTCGCTCCCCCGGTCACTGAGATCAGCAGGTTGGGAGGGGAAAGTTTCCACTGCTCGGTCAATAACTGGTACAGGACATCCGGGCTTGTGTCTGTGGACACGCGTGCATACTGTGGATGACAAACACATGCAAAGGCCAGGGTGAAAACACTCAAGCGTGCCATCACATGCAATACCATTATAGCAGAAGGACAGGAGGGTTTCACCTGGCCAGTCTTCTGTCCCAAACCACCAAAGCTGATGTCTCCGAAAGCGTCCGTGGGCACTTCGTGGGCATGTCTGTGTTTGTCCCAAGACTCGCCTGTGAAATCCTCTGGCTTGATGGCTTCATCCACATGATCCGTCTTTGAGTAGCCACACTTACACACGTCCTCTCTAGTGGAGAAGCAAAAGCTAATGGTTGTAATATGTTCATGCAAACAAGACAGTTTGAGGAAAGCGACAATGACTGGAAACAATTAACTCAACATTGACACAACTGCCCTCACAGGCTGTTTGTCTTCCTGAGAAATGCTGCCTCCACGAGAGAATAAGGTTCACCCACAGAACAAGGTTGAGTTAATTGTTTCCAGTCATTGTCTCAATTGAGGGCGATGCCTCCCTGCACTTAAACACAACAGAGGGCAGACGCGTACAGTGTCTCTGTATTACTGTGCAGCAGCAGTAGCGGTCTAAAAGTCAGTTCGGGGACGCTCATCACCAACACAGCACAGAGCAGCTTATCCTACCTTACACCTTTTTCAAAGAAGCAGCATTCCCTCTTGTGGATGTTCTCCTTGGTCCAGGACATGAAGGCGCATCGCTGGAAAGAAGGGGAGGGAGAAGGATGCTTAGAGGGTCTGACTGCGCTGATTGCAAGAGTGCGAAACATCCGTGACTTAACCGCATCTTCCCCCATCCTGAATGCAACATGGGAGGGTGGGGTGGGGGCTGCTACAGCGCACAGATCTGGTTCAGGCTGAGAGCTCCCAGCGTGACAGGAGAGAGGAGCCTCTGCAGTCAGTGCTGCGGGGGCCGGCTTACTCTGCACTGCATCAGTGATGTCAGAGCCGAGCTAAAGCTGAGCAGACAGCTGAAACCTGACGAAGGCTTCCACCTATACGGGCCAGTTCTGGATCGATAGATGCAGATGGAACTGTGTTACTCAGAGTGGATTAATTAGCCGCCTGATTAAGGGATGCCTTGTACTTGTAAGCAGGGGATATAGTTCAGGTTTTTTACAAACTGACAAAAGTATCCATTTGTGGAAAGAAGCTCAGTACACTCAGTACTGTAATTAAGTGGACTTTTGAGGTACTTTCCATTTAATGGTACCATATTCCTCATAGAATATATTGTACACTTATCTCCACTACATTTATTTAACTGCAATAGTTACTTAGGCTACATATTAAGTATAATGATGATCCAATAAGAAGTATAATACAGTACATAGTATAGTAAAATAATTAATATATTCTTTAACTTACATTCAAAATGCAGGACTTTGACTTGTAGTTAAGTGTCACAAGATCAAGTTTGTTCTCTCGCAGCCGCTCAACTGTTTTCTGTGGGTGAACCTTATTCTCTCGTGGAGGCAGCATTTCTCAGGAAGACAAAAAGGGTCCAGTTGAAACCATCCGCTTGGAAGAAGTGTTTCATGTGGAGGAAGTCTGAAGGGACAAATGGAAGAGTGTGCATCTGGTCAATTATGGACTTTTAATCTATAAAACCTGCAGAGCCTGACAATGTCGTATCCTGACATACTTTATCTTGCGAACATGTGACCTGTTCTGCATTATCTTCCTCTACTGAGGCCCCTGGAATAGCAGGAAACTCTCAACAAACACATTGATTTGTTTTACCTGTAATAACAATTATTTAAAGTCCACACTAACCTTTTAATTCAGTCATCAGATCCTGCAGTGGCACTAAATCCTTTGAGATCTCAAATGTCGTTAAATGGCTCCACCCTCTCAAAACCACATTAACAGGCCAGTCAGGCCTCTTAATGTGGTTTAACATCACCACCAATATATACCAGTAATATATATTTTAATAAATGGGAGCTTGTCACAATTTGAGTCACAATGCTGAGTATGTACACATACATACACATTTCAGTCCGTGTTTTTGGACCGTAGGTGGAAGGAAACAAAGCGTACTCATTCTCAAACATTAGAACAGAACAACACCAAAATAGAAAAATGTATCATAGTTCACATTACCCTTTTTATTGCCTTCAGATCCTGCTTTCACTTGGCTGGACCGCAGCATGAAGTCGGCTCTGGTGTATAATTTGACATAACACACACTTTTGGGCGTGTGGAAGAGATCTTTCAAGCCCTTGTTGCCAGGTGACACCTCCAGAGCATTCAACTAGGGATCTGGTTACTCAACGCAGCTCTGATTGGCTCTCGGTAGCTGTTATATACACTTGTGTTTGTGGTTGACACAGTGCTAAGTGTTTATCTGCTTTGTTGTGAGGATAAACTAAGTGAGCAGTTATGACAACTACCTGATTTTAGATAATCAGTAATAACCAGTAAGTGTTGTTAGAATGTTTAAGAACATATTGTGAAGATGAAATTGAAATTTGAATTACGACCTTGGAAACAACACAGTTCATTTAATAGATGTTCACACAATCTTGTTTAGTGCCAATTAGCTAATGTCCTCTTCAATATAACTTTTCTACAATAAATTAATATCTAATGGTTTGAGGTAAAACTATGTTTCCTGAGAGCAAAACAATTCTGGAGGTCTTCATTTTAATGTTTGACTCTATTAAGTTCGGTCCCTCTTGTAAAAACTGGAGAATATGTAACCACCAGTAAAAGGGGTCAGGGCCCAGCCCACCAAAGCTGTGGGGGTCAGAGGTACACAGCAGGAAGTGAGGGGCTGTCTGTTTATGGGATATTTGAGGTAAAGTGCAGCTTTCAGGCGTTTGAGCTCAAATTAATGTGACAAAGCACAACAATCTCAGTCTCTGTAATCATGGAAATGATTCAAATATGTGACTTTTTTGAATATCAAACAAAAGTACATTTTGGATAAAGGGATCAATCCCTGAATTATTTTTCATTATTTTGAATGTCATTTTCAGGTTCAATTGATTTACGTCAGGGGTCTCAAACTCAATTTGGCTCGGGGCCACCGCTGGTATTGTGATCTCATAGGAGGGCCACACCGATAATGCAATATTTTTGAAAGTTTCCTTATTTACTTTTACATTAATAACATATTTTTGTCATACTTGACAACCAGCAGTTTCTATACATATTTATATCAGCTTTTAACAGTGCAAACATATTTGATTTTTTAAAATAACTTATTGAAACATTGCACCGAACCAACAAATGCAATCCCTGAATACATTTGTACTTTATTCTATTTCTTGCCAGACACCTGGCAGCGCTTCTGCTCACACAGCTGAGCCACATTGACCCTGATCGAGGTCACAGTGGAAACCCTGATCGAGGTCACAGTGGAAACCCTGATCGAGGTCACAGTGGAAACCCTGATCGAGGTCACAGTTGAAACCCTGATCGAGGTCACAGTTGAAACCCTGAGTACAGCTTCAAGATAGGCATCACTAAGCCTGGATCTGTATTTGCATTTATTAAAGTTCATAGTCGAGAAAAGTTTCTCACACAGATATGTGCTTCCAAAAAGCCACATTACCCGACTGCTCACTTTTGTCTGCTCAGGGAAGGATGGAGGCAATTCTCTCATAAGTTGTCCAGTCATGTCTGGTTTTCCTTGTGCCTCTCTGAATCCGCTGAGAAGGGGTCTGCAAACAGCTGCCCTGCGTAACCTGCTTACTTCTTATCCAAAACTGCCCGGTCAAAATTTTTATAGAATTTTGTTTTTTTATTTCAATTGTATATTAATGGGTAGTTTGAATTTATATGAAAAAAAAAAAGGCAGCCAGTTTGAGACCCCTGATTTAAGTGGACTGTTGTTCTGAAATACCACCACTAGGTGTCAGCATAGCACCACCGATCACAAGCTGGAGCCAGCCGTACTCTTCAATTAAGTATTTCAGTCTACTTTTATTAAATTGTATATCTTACGGCAATAGTGTGGCACACAACAACTTAAAATAGAATAATTAATATCTTTGAAGTATTCCATGCTTCTTGTTCTCACTTATTCTATTATCAAATATACTAATATTATAATGAACGATTATTTTCATTAATAATGTGGGTTATTCTTCTGATTAATTCTTTGGTCTATGAAATGTCAGTTTATTATTCCAGTAGATCGAAAAGCAAATCCTCATGAGCAGTTGGAATAAGACGATGTGTTGAAGTTTTGCTTTAATTTGCATTTGTATGCATTTTAATTGGCTATACAATATTAGTATTATATTTCAACATGTATTGCATCGTAAGCTGGTATAGGAACTATTTTTTCAGGATGTATCTCAAATTGTAGAATAATATTCACAGGTTAGAAAAAAAAACGAGAGCTTCTGTTTGTAATCAGTCTCAACCCTTTTATATTTTGGATAAGTCATCTAGTAAAACAAGTTATTTTACTAGGTGACATTAAAAAAATGTAGCAGTAGTAGTACAACTAAGCTGTGCTGTGGATGTTATCATTTCAAACCACTTCGATACAAGAAGCAGACAGACACTCATATCCCTTACGGCACAATATTTATTCAACAATATACAGATGAATTTCTCTCTACATCTCAGACTGATCTGCAGTTTTTATATTTATCTTGCTTTCACCTTTGTACATTTTCTATATACAAGATTTAAAATAAGTCTCTCTCTTCCATTTATACAACATCAATAGTACAGTGTTATCACATCGCCCAGCAGCTTCCCTCGAAGCAACTAGATTAGATTCATCATTGATAATCTGTTTATATTTCATACACCAAGAACGTCTTTGAGCCACAGAGCAGCAAACTGACAGAAGGGCTCAACATGCACCAAACGTCCCGGCGTGGCTTTCTCTCTGTGAGGGCAGTCGGATGACAAATGGATGGTCCTTTATTTCAGCCACATGAGAGGTCCTTCGCTCTGCAGCACCACGACAGGGTGTATAAACAGAACCGCTGAATGGGGGCGCTGTTGAGGACTTGCACCTTACAAATCAGCTTAAATGCATGTGCCCCGTCCCACCGACACAGATCAATAAAAGCTGGTAACACCAAAAATAAAAAAAAGAGGGGAAAACATGTTGCATAGAATCAATTCTGACTTTAAGAACAGAAATTTTGGTGCTGCCATTTTTTAAATGTGGCTTTTTGATAAACTCCTGAGACCTTCCAGACCCCCGTAACATTTTTATTTGGTTTTGAAAAGAAAAAATAATAAATAGCTGTACCCTTAGACTTTAACAAAAATAGCATTGTGTTGGATGTGACATCACATAAAAGTACTACTTTAAAAGAGACTAAAACCCTGCATTGAGTGTATACACATTTGCTCATATATAATATATATGTATATATTATTTCAATAACTATCATGAGGAGAGAGGTGGATGGATTAAAGTGCATAAAACAAAGCCCACAGTTATCACATGCAGGACAGGAAATGAACTTTGTCCACCAGCGACAGTGGCTGACCAAGAACAACTTTTTACTACCATACGGAGACGTTTTTTGAAATGTAAGTGGACCTTAAGAGGAGTTGTCTTCAGTCTATTTGTCTACTAAAATGAATAGCAGATAACATTTCCAGCCACAGTCGAGTTGTATCAACATTCACTGGCTGGTGTTCATTTCCCGCCCTGATCACATGCAAATAACACCAGACACTGAGGAATAATTGTCTATCCGTTACTCTAAGTCCACACACAGTACCAACATGGCTGCTGGTCACCTTGGTCAGGGGCGTGAACACGACACCAGTTTTAAAAACAGCAACAACAACAAACAAAAAAGGTGCCACTCAACTCACGGCAAAAAGACAGCAAATGGGAACACGGCTCGTTGTGAGCCACACAGCACAGGGATGACAGCAGACGGACCGGGCGGGTGGGAACTGTAGCTGCACTCCTCTCTTCTTCCTCCACAGTCCAGTGGGAGGAGGAGGAGGAGCATGCGAGTCCAAAGAGCCGAGGCTTTTTGGCCTGAAATGTTTAAGGCTAAAGCGCAGGACAGGACTCACTCGGGACCAGGCGCAGAAGGTTTCCAGCACAGCAGGAGCGCTGTGTGGGATTTTCACTGCTGACGGAACTAACTTTTATGTACATGAATCACTCATTTTTAAACCAGCACGTGAGCAAGACAGAGGGAAATGCAATACAACAGCGGACATCTACAGTACACGGACGCATAATATAACCGCTTCTACATGTGAACAGCAAACAGTGAGTGTGTCACTCACACACACACACACACACCTGTGACAAGCGAATACATGGCAAAAAAGGTGAAGCTGCATCTAAGGGCACGTTGAGCCATACGTCCAAACATCCCTTTTTTTTTCGTCTCTTAACTTTAAAATAAGACCAGTAAACAGAACGAAAAATAGGCATTTAAACTTAAGACACCCAAGCAAAACATAATTTCCTTAAGGACAGGATGTGTATTGGCACATCTGGCAAAGACGAGGACGAGACTTGGGTTTGGCTCGCTGGCTGTTTCACACATCTGAAGCAGCGGTGCTTTGCAGGGCACTAAACATGCAGACAAGCGCGCCATGTTCACTTCACTCAGCCTGGGCAGGGAGCACTACAGAAGGCTAGCGAGCAGCACTGTTCTCAGATGCAGGCATTTAAACAGCAGAGATTCCAACGCCATGCACATGAGCATAAAACTAAATAAATTGCACTTCAAAAATCATTACATGAAAAAGAAAAAAAAAAGAGAAAAGAATATAAGCCGGACATTTCTAGGGAATTCAAATAATCAGGCTTATCCCGATGTGGGTGTTTGATATTTGACAGAAAATCCTGGAGACGGTCGTGTTCTTGTTTTGCAGCTCGGTTTAGTGCGCGGTGGGATTGAACTGAAATGCAAGGCCGAGACATTCAGTCACAACTCCTCACATGAACACACACACACACACACACGTCATTACAGTTCTTGAGTGAAAGCAGTTTGGTCCCCACGGTTTAATCCCCCTAACTGTTCGAGCCTAATGGGGTCTTTAAATCCTGCGTCTGATTGGGAGACGAGTGTCTGAGTGGCAGGGTGAACACACAATGAGGTAGAACAAAATGTTTCATGAGCGTCCAATCAGAGCACAAAACGTGAGACCATCGCCACGGCGACTGCTGATGCGCAGTGACTAGTACAAGCCTGCGGGAGGCAGGACGTCACCGGCTCAGTTATGACACACACTCAGTTATGACACACACACTCCGTTATGACACACACACACTCCGTTATGACACACACACACACACACACACACACACACTTTCAGATGGAAGGACCCATGAAATGGTTTGAACCATCATAACAATCCAATATAAAATACAGTCATTGCCTTTTAGCGTCGGACCCAAACCTGCAAAACCGTTTTAATCCAGTTCTTCCCAAAGATTCACCGTCAGATACTAAATCAAGTCACAAGATGAACTCATTCCTCTTGTAGCTGCACAGTAGTGATTCTCTTCAGATTTGTCCAGCTAAAAGCTTGGAGGCAGACAAACCCTAACCACATTTCAGTTTGGGTTTACAACAATTGTAAGAGTCTGAATTTACAGATCAAAATGACAAAATTATAATTACAGAATAAAAAAAAAGGTCATGGGCTGAAAATCTAGAGAACCACTTTGGTCCGACTGATTTTTGCCAAATCAGTCAAACAAGTGAAGAAAAACAAATGTTACTTTCTTTGGATTGTGATTAAAAACAAAAATAATAATTTAAAAATGATTTTTATTCATTAAAACCATTTCTGCCTCGTTAAAAACAACAATTAACAAGGAAGATAATCAGCAAGATCGATTGCACGTGAGCCCGGGAATGAAAGGGGAAGGAATGACGAGAAAGAGCAATAATCCTCACTCTTCTCAAACATGAGCGACGGTAAGTTTTATTGCTGATTCATTTCTGACTGATCAGTCAGGAACAAAAAATTCTGAAATGTCATATATATTTATATATATATCCCCTACAGCTAGCGTGTCATCCTTACGTGTCTTCTCTCAACATTTCCTCCTTTTGAGGCGAGTTTCTATGTGGAATGCTCAGCTTGGTCAGACGGGGATGCAGCGACATGCTGGACTGTAGTTACAGCAGCGGGCAGTCATCATTTACTACTTTTCTCTTGTTGCATTTTCAGTAACGCTAAACCCACCAGCAACGACTGCAGGTCACGATTGTAATAGACGTTAAAAGGGTGGAGACACAGCTCTTGAGCACAAAATAACACACACACACACACACACACACACACACACACACACACACACACACACACAGAAGTTGTCATAGGATTGTTAAAAGTTGCAGAGAAAAACTGCATGATTCTGAGTGTTATGAACCGGTATTTTGTGTCTGTGTGTGTGTGTGTGTGTGTGTGTGTGTGTGTGTGTCATGCCCTGCACTGTGTTGTTAGACCTGTGATATGATCTGCATGTTGAAACTGGGGGAGCGGGACTGCTTGGTGAGAGGAGCTCCAGGAGACAGGAGGTCCTGGGCGTCCTCTGGCCTGATGAGGTGCTCCTCCTGCAGGCTAATGGTGGAGTGGCGGTGGGAGCCGCCTGCTGGAGGCACTCCTTCCTTTTCAGAGCCCCCCGCCACCGCCTCTCGCTCGCCATTATCTCCATTCAGGTTGAAATTCATGCAGTCAAAGGACTTGCTGGAGGAGGTGCTGCCAGTCCGCACCAACGTGGGCCCCACAGGGAAGCTCAGGCGCTTCTTTATGGGGCTCAGGTGGATGGCATCCAAGTTGATGCTGGCTGGAGGCGACTGCTGCCTCTGGTGGTGCCTCCTCACAGCAGCCTGGTGATCCGCTGCCAAATCTGCCTGTTTTTCCGCCTCCCTCTCCTTCTCTAGCTCCCTCTCCCGCTCCTTCTCTCGCTCCCTCTCCCGCTCCCTCTCCCGCTCCCTCTCTCGCTCCCTCTCCCGATCTTTCTCCCGAGACAGCCGGGCTGTGATGGCTTTCTTGATGCTGCTGCTGCTGCTGTTCAGGCTGCCGCCCCTCGGCCCCATGCTGCCGCCCGCCTTGGTGCCGCTGGGCTGGCTGCTGTTGGACGCCCCGGAGGAGAAACCCTCGTCTGGGTCGTTGATGTTGAAAGAATCTTCCCCGGCGCTCATCCCATCAGCATCTGAACAGACAGAAAGAAAACATGATAGACAATGAGAAAGATGAGCAAGGCAGACGACTGACGTTACGTTGACACATTTTAAAAGCGGACCATAAACAAAACATGTGACCTTTCTTTTTTAAAGAAAATCTTGACACAGCATTTGCAAAAAGCTTCCGAAATGAGAATCTAGACAATTTTATCTTAATCCAGATAAAGGCTTCTTGTTCATTATGATGCGAGCAGGCCTGCAACAAACTGATTAATCTGAGCAATAGGATTAGAATACTTAGTGTATATAAATAATGCATTATACATTAGCAGACTGAATGACTAGCCTTCTAGCAAGCCACCACTAACACACAGTAATTAACAGACCTGGCTACTTCATTAGCTCCAACATTATGCACCAAACAGAAGGAGAAGTCAATACGGGACACGATGGCCTTGAGCTTTGATCATCCGATGTAATTCAGATCGATTAAAATCGGACTAGTTGTTTGTTTAGGAAAAGTGAGAGTTCAATAACCTGCCGGATAAGAGAGCAGAGCGTGTCTAGCAAAAGGTGTCATACTCAACATATATTGGATGAGAATATTTACTGATAATTTGACAGAACAAGCACAACATTGACATCCAAACAATTGTACATTTAACAATCCATCTATGACATCATTGTTGGAAGGCTGAAAGGGAAAAAGATGATAAATTGAGTTAGAAAAAAGCATGTTATTGACATACAGTATTGCAGGCTAAAGCCTGTTAGTCAGAGGAGACAGAGGATCAACCGTCTGTCTCCGTCATGCACCGTTGGGACAAGCAAAATTGGACGACAGGGAACCGCAGGCATCACCAGAAAAGAAATGGAGAAACCGAGAAGAAAAGGTCTGGACTGACATGCACATAACAGGAGGAGAAGACCCATGCTCTCCCGCCCCATTCCTCGTTCATCCTGCAGCGACGGCCCAGCGGTCAGATGGTCGGCCAGGCCGAGTCGAGCCTGCCAATCTGCGGAGAGCACCGAGGCGAGTCCGCACACCTCATCCGATCAATAGCACTCCAGGAAGAGCTGACAGCCCACAAGACTAAATGGGACCGTCTGCAAGGCATTACGAGTCAACCCAGTGCCAGATGAAGAGCTCAAAGTTCCTCAAAGCCTCGCAATTAAATAATAGTTTTTGATGTTTTAGCCTTGTGACTACGCTTATTTGTGAAACTCATTTACTGAATATGCTTGCTATTGGTTTCTGGTCATGGCTCCAAAATTAATTCATAAAAAGTCCGCAGAGCCTGCTGGCATGTGCTTGAGAGCGATATTGTCTGAAGCACATAACGCAGCATGTCCAAAACTCAAAATGTGCTGCTTTGTTCAAGTCTTCAAGTTAAAAAGCCTTCATTACCGTCGCTACATTATCAACGCGATGCGTTGGTCTGCCATATCGGGCATTAAAAACATGTTAGGCAGCCAAATTAACAAAATTAAAAAGATCCATACATCCTTAAACACACCAAATAGTGAGAGTTTTATAAAATTGCCCTTTTCTCAATAGCAGAACAAAAAGTGATGAAATATTCACTATTAGAGCAGCTAGTGCAAGTCTGGACATGTTTAGCTAGCTTGAGTCTGCACATTATTTTTTATTTTCATGTCAAACGAATGAATTGGCTTCCAAGAAGGAATTTAATTTCCCCAAGAAGGATGTACTTCTAATCATAAATGTATCGTATACCAGGAAAAAAAATGGTTGACGTTGTGAAGTAAATGCAAATTGTAGTAAACAGGATTAAAGATGCAAAGTCATCAGTTTGGTAATTTTCAATGCCACTGCAACGCAGCCCCAAGCTAAAGGACATGTGATAAGGAAGGCATTTCTTTCTGCAACAGAATATCCAGTAGTTGTACACAGACAGCAAGTGATCAATAATCACACTTCTATCTTAACTGGGTAGCAGACTTCTATGTAATGAAGATGGGGTTGCACTCAGTCAGACGCTGACCGTAAAGCCAGGAAATGAGCTGCTCCTCAGTCATGTCAAAAGGATCTCAATGATGTTTCAAAATGAACATGTAGCAACCACACATGGATACCTACACATTAAACGAGACATAATGGGTCGTATGACAGGCCCTGGCACTGGAGTAGGCAGTTTGCAGTTCAAAGTATTGGATTTGTAAACCGTGACAAAGTTCAGTCCGCTCACTTGACCTTGTCCTACGACAGGTTTGTGGTCCAGGGTTCCGTGTTTTACTTGACTTTTCTTTAAAGCTTGCTGTAGCGTGCACATGCATGATGAGAGGCTCGTTCCCACTCACTGAGCGGAGGAAAAGAAACGCGGCAGAACACAAATTTTGCATACAATAAAGCTGCCGCACTGAAACGCAAAATGGAAGGCCCTCAGCTGGCCTGAGTGACCCAAAACTTGTGGCGCTGTCAAACACTGCGAGGAGTACAACAGAAACAAGATGGCGGGTGCTCTGTGCCAGTTTTGTAAAACGGATGTATTTTATAAATAAAAAAAAGAAAAAGAAAAAAAAGAAAATAATCTATAAAACCAATTATCAGACATGGAGAGTTGAGAAAGCCTGGAGTAAAAGGTCAAGCTGCAGGCTGGGCACTTAACATGCTCAGTGAGTGACAAGGGCAGCAGTCTAAAATACGTTGGAGGCATGATGAGGAAAGAGAGAGGATATATGACATGATGACAGGCCCATGCAAAATGGCCACGAGCCGCACTTCCTTCAAACCCAGAATAGGCGACTCTTCCTTTTTTGAGACGAAGAATAGTAGTGGTCTAAAGTATGAGGGTTGTTGTCTGAGGGTCTTACAGACTGGATGAGTTAGTATACTCTGGGGAAGTGAAGAGGCAGCCAAATTAGGAACGGCACAGTTAACGCCCTCAAATTGAGGAGGGGTAGGAGGAGGATGGTGGGGAGGATACAGATAGGAGGGGCGCCTCCTCCCGAGACCCTCTCTGCTCTGAGTGTCCGCCCCTGTCCCCTACCCTCAAATGTGATTGGGGGAATGACGCTGCTGCTGCTGTGGTGGCTGTGAGGCCGCCCTTCTCTCTCCTCTTTGGCTCTGGGTTCCCAGGGTGGGTGGTGGTGGTGGTGGTGCCGGGCGAGGCTAGCAGGATTGACGATGAAGCTCAACTCTGGTGCGGTTGAGTAGTCAAAACAATCTGGGAGTCAACAACACAGATGGGGAAACGTGTTTCTTTAGTGGCAGCAAGCCTCAACCGATTTGGGCCTCATCATGGCCACAGCAAGCCTAACGGCCGTTTGTAAATTCACTTGTAGAACACAATGATATTTGTGAAATGAACTGCCCCATTTATCGCTCGTCTGCCGGGGAAAATGGAGTCAGTAGAATCTACAGGCACCATTTTCGTCTTGGGTTTCTCATAAACTACAAGCCTTGAAGTTTACCGGTGGTACAAAGATTAGCACACACCTGAGAGGCAAGACGAGCAAATAAAGACCAATAAGGAGCAGTGAGTGGCACAAGCACTGCAACACAGAGACTACATGACTACAAGTACACACAATAACTGACATGAAACACCACTTGGACGATGCTAATGGTGTGACTGGTTTACACAGAAGCAGGGTTCCTTCTCACGGCTGTGGGCAAACAGCAGATATCAAATAGTTCCCTCGTGGCATTTCACTGATCGGGAAAAAAAAAGTTTGTAAGTTTACAGTTTAAATCATAACTGAATACTGGTGCTTTTTCTTGCATACAACTTAAAAGAGTATTGTAATGGATCTACTGTGCCGTCACATTTACTGTGATCTCTCCTGCACTGAGGCCTGGTTCACTTTGCTGTGTGCTGCGGTCAAGATGGCAGGTCTTCCCGTTTCTAGGGCTGCTGCAGTCTTACCCTCTCTCTTCCAGCGGTGGCGTCGTATGGAGGCAGTAGTGATGGCTGAGATAGAGATGCGGCTGATGGTGGGTGTCACCTCCACCTGGAGCACTTTGCGCCCCCGCGGCTCATCAGGAGCGCTCGCTGGCAGCGAGTTCTTCATGGCATTCGCCAGCTGGAGATGACACATGCAGATCGATAAGCAGTTACACAATTGAAGCAGGGTTGTTTTTACAACATTTTAAGTCTGATTTTAAGAAAGCCTGCGCTGATTTGTGTAAAACATGGCAGAAGTATTGTTTTACGACAGTGTTTTGTATTTGATTCAAGCTCATGAAACTTCATAGGCAGAGTGCTTCATAGGCACAGTGCTGTGGTTCTTACCAAGATAGGCTGGGAGTAAAGCTCCAGCTGGGCTCTGTACAGAATGTCCTCCAGAGCTTCTCGTCCCATCTCCCACTCTCCATTGTATCTACACATCACAAAACACAAACATTTAACAACGTCATGTTGTGAGCTTATTTAAGTAAACACGAGTGTCTGACAAGATGCCTTGATGTCTGAGTCACATCCCTGTGGACTATTATTAGTAATTTCGTAATGTCTGCAGCTTCAGGAAGGGAGGAAAGGAGAAGCGGTCCAGTCAGAGTGAATATACCTCACTGTCACACTTTGTCCGTTTAACCTGAGCTAAACCTAAAGCGTTTTGAAAGAAAGGTTTAACAGGGACCTCATTAATTCCTTGGAAATTCTGTGAAAATCACAAAACGGCATCCACAAAAATAATGAAACTGTTAAAACTGCTAATTTGTGTGGTCCATGAGTTCAAAAGATATGCAAATAGTGTGAATAAAGGATGAACGTAAGGGCATGTAGAGGTCAACCTTTGTCTTCATCAACTGGCACTCTGCTATAGATGAGGGACGTCTTTAGCTTTGCATAAGGTGCCACAACCTCGTAAATCAAATCAAGAGTGATTAAAGGAACTGCAAAGACAATACAAATTTAAAAATATAATTTTAAAAAGAACCGCACGGCTGAACTGTCTTTTGATCCGGACTGAACTGTCTTTGATCCCCTTTAGACTCAAGATGAAACGGATGGAATGAATGGGCAGGTAAAAACAGACTCTGTGATGTTGTGAGGGCTGGGAAATTGGTCCAGAATACATTTTAAACCTGATAATCACAATAAAAGTTGGTGTGTCCATTTGTTCTGATATCCCTGTGTCTCCCCCCCCCACCCCCACCCTCTCTCTCTCTCTCTCCACGTGGTATTACTGTGCCGTAGCATTAGCAGACATATTAACCTAAATCCCTTAGTATCCATGACGAGAGCCAAGGTCCCTTTGCATGTGCGGCGCTGTGAATGCCTGTTTATCTCCCTTTCATGTGCGCCTGCTCCAGCTAAGGGTGAATGTGAGAGCTCAGGCTGGCACTAAAGTGACCCATGGTCAGGATTACTAAAAAGGCTATTATTTTTACACACACACACTTTTTTTTTTTCCAGCTGCACTGACTGCTCCAATCTCCAGATTGCTGCTATGGACCCTCATGGGGCCGATGAGGCAGAACGCATACTCATTCTGCCCTCTCCTTGCGCCAACATCCTCAACTGTGGTGATTCCAGTCACGACCATATCAGGGGATCCATCTACGAGGACGAGCTATCATCGAGGAGCCGTAATCAGCTTTGCAACGACTGTCCTCATAGTGGATGAAACACAATGCACTGCTGATGTAATCAGTCTGTACAGTAGGGAGCTTCTATCCTTGGTAGAGTGCGAGCATATGTTGTTCGGAGATTTTCTGCAGTAGACGGCAGCAAACTAGAATAGAGACTTGGCTCATTAGTGATGTCCCGCAGAGGCACAATAACAAAAATAAGAAACATTGTGTTATGTAGCCCAAAAAGGAACTCATTAATGCTTAGTCGACAAATTGATTTGTTGATTTAGTCGACAGATCTGTAAAACTGAGTTTCTCCATAAACAATCGAACAAAAGCACCACCTTAAATCTTTCGTTTACCAGAGATGTGCTCATACGTCTCTTGGAAATAAGTCAGTCAGCATGAAAAAAGCATACAAAAAAAGACAAATTGACTAAAGACCAAAACGACCCTACCAGCCTTAGAATTCATGTACATGAAGAGATCTTTGAAGGTAAGATTATCTTCCTCCTAATTATGTGCTATTCAATGATCTTCCAATAAAGAGTGGCGTCGTGTAAGAACATGGATGAAAAGCTATAATTTATATTGTTTAAATAACAATGTATCAAATGACAATGGAAAAGAATGTGACAATTTGAAAGGGGTCGCTTGAAGTGATGAACCTGCAGAGAATTATCACTTGAATCTGCAGTTCGGCTTAACAGAGATTTATAGCATCTTACAGCTCATTGTTAAGCGGTCTGACTGCAACTTCTTTCAATGTCACCGCTCCCAT
Organism: Myoxocephalus aenaeus; assembly: GCA_038501785.1. NCBI lineage: Eukaryota > Metazoa > Chordata > Actinopteri > Perciformes > Cottidae > Myoxocephalus > Myoxocephalus aenaeus. The sequence continues at coordinate 1,455,353 of JBAMJR010000187.1, forward strand.
AACATTATATTTAAACCTGATTAAATAAACCTAATTCTGATTTTGGCTACAACAGGCAGTGTTTTTTTAAATAGAAAAAGCTAAAAAAATAAATAAAAAAAAAACAGCAGACAGACAGTTAGTGGATCGCTGGTGAACATAGTGGAACATTTAGCAGTTAAAAGAGGAAGATATCTCCCTCAAGAGTTAGTAAAGCAGAGCTAACAGAGGGAATATTCTACTTTTATCCATCAGGTGGTCCTAAACACAACTCCAAATCAATTATAATGTTGCTCCGTAAGTGCTGGATGTGTAAATGAGCAAATGTTGGTTAACAAGTTGGACTCAACTATCAGGAAATGCAGCTTTAAAAATACATACATGGCGTGATAAACGGCAGTCAGCATCTGCACCATGAACTCGGGGTCCAGCAGCACGCGGTTGCACGGTTCCCTCCAAAGCTTCTGCTGCTGTCGGGGGAAGCCACATACACACAGCCTGAAAGGGGAACACACAGACACGCAAGTAAGGTGAGTGATACAGCAAAGAGAGGCAGCACAGATCAGATGAGCCTTGATGAGAAAAAAAACTAAAAAGAGATCATCAGTCACTTCCAGAATAAACTACAAAAAGAGCAAACGCATCAAACCGTGAGCAAGAGGAGCCACATTTACACTTGTAGAGGTCAGGTTAGATGACGGGGTGTTTGGGGTCTACACATTGAGGCTAAACTCAAACACTGAGCATTGTGCGCCGTGCCCCGAGAGCTTCACAGCCACAGTTTGCCGTCTGTCTAGACAGAGCTTGCTTCAGGCGATGTCTGACTGCTCCGGCACAGTCGGGAAGTCTTTATATCCTGAACAGTCTGCGTGCTTCGGTGGAACAATCACCGGGCGGCGGCTCCACTACAGAGCCTCATATTGTGAATTCCACATTGATCCTTTCTCTTAACTCCCGGGAATCTCAATGTTTCCCAGACGGACAGACTCAGACAGGTATCCAGCAGTGATGCTTTCATCTGGCCTTTCAACTGAGCCCTAATGAAATCCTACTTATCAAATGGCCCTGCAACCAGGACAGTGTATGGCTACAGGGTAGGGGAGGTGACTTAACGCTCGGTTCAGTAGAGCAAATAATGGAGGAGGAAGAGGAGATGGTGGTCACTAATTGGGTGCAGAAAGGACAAAACTGTTGGTGATATAAGTTTTTTTTTTAAAGACGCATGGTTTTCCTCACCGTGAGCTCATTCTGCAGACCGACTGATAGGAAGATAGGGGCATGTACACCACAGCAGAGTTGTAGCAGAGCATGAGGAAACACAGCACTTCAAACCTGCAAACAGAAGAAAAACATTGAATCAACCTTCATTATGGTTCAAACTAACTAATTTAAAAAGGGAAAGCACCAATATCATGTGAAACGTCAGCTTCAGTTTGAACCTGATTTCAGCTAAACCACAGTCCATCCAACACTTTTTGTGATACCTTTGCTGTAGACAATTATGTCGAGCTGCTGAAGCAATTTATGAACTATGAACTGTAAGATAGTCTGTTAAGCAAACGCCTTGCCTCAGCAGTTTTGTTCATTGTGAACTACTGTACTGAATGTAGATGCACACATATCCCACTATACTGCAGTAATCACCCCAAGACTCTCAACACACACCATGTCAGTGATGTAGAGTCAGGCCAAACGCAGGGTGAGTGATAATATAGTTAATTGGTGCAATATTTGGCCATAAGGCAGTGATTGATACTGGAATTGACATCCAAATTATGTCTGACATATTGCAATGTATAGGTATGATTCAACTGTTAATTATAAGTGTGTAATTTTTAAACTCAGAATAGGCCATTTCTATACAAATGTGATGGGGTTAGGGTAAATGTAAAGCAACAATTAAATATTACATTTGAGTTGAAGTGATTTGGGATCATCTCTTTTGACAGACTCAATATACTTGAGAGCATTGCATTGTTTAGAGATGTATGTATGGCATCATATTGTAGACAACTGGTGCTTCTGGTGAAAAGATAAATGGTGGTATTGAGATGAAACTATCTACTTGAAATTATCAATTTTCAGATCAGTACAAATATCAGTATTGTGCATTCCTATTTGGTGCATGTGCATTTTAGAGTGTGTGTGTGTGTGTGTGTTGATGGTGGACAACCAGGAGGAGGGACCTCGAGTGTAAGGGCCATAATTGACTGTGCACTGGGGGAGGTAAATGTCCTGGTTATATGTCATCAGTCGGAGTGAGCCGGCACCTCTTGGGAGCTTCGGGCTTTCTTCTCATAAACACTACCTCCGGCTCAGGCACACAAATGGGTTTCCAGATAAGCTATGAAGCTTGGCCCTGCTGAAATCCAGTCACTATATTTATGACGCTCGATGTTCATCATGGCCAAGTGCCACACTGCTATCCGTGCTGCTCTTATACTGTACATCTGAAGTGTCAGAGCTGCCGATGTGTGCGTCTCTGCGCACGTGTCCCTGCAAACAGCAGACCCTTCTCAGGCAGGGTTTCAGTATGCTTCATTACTATGCTGAGATTATCATTCATCCATAGAAGCAGAGAAAATGGGAGAGCCAAAAAAGCTTTCAGGCCTGCCGAGTCTGGCTGAATGAGCGTCGAGGGTGAAGCTCTGATCATCGCAAAAGGTATTATTCACATTATGGGGAAGGAACAGGAAAGGATGAGATGTGAGGTGAAAGCAACAATAAAATAAGTAAGAGAATGATCACAGTCTGGCAGTGCCACCTGTGTTAACGGAGGCTGAAAGGCCTTGAGCGCTGCCATTTCTCTGTATCCAAAGAGCAACGAAAGGTGTCACACTCCGGTAAGTTATTCAGTACGATAGACTGAACACAACTTCTCTAAACTGCTGCAATTTAATCTCTTTTGTGACGTTCCTGCGTCTCAGATTATTGCCTCTCTGTGAACAGCTGGTGGAGTCAGGGTGGTACCTGTTCTGAGCTGTGAAGGTCTCTCTCTGTGGGTGGAGGCCGCTGTACACCACTCTGATCAGGTCATGTTGACAGAGGGCCCCCTCTGTCAATGCCATGGACCCCAGGCTAGAAGGCTATACACGCACACAAAAGAAAACAAAGTTAATTTAACACTTTGGTGGCTTACTCCATGCTAGTAAACTGGCAGTGATGATGTTGCAAACAAGCCGCTGTACCCTTCACGTTGTCGAGTGACAAACTGGGCATTTTCTGTGCCGTGATAAATGGTCAGACTTTATTACAGTGGCACGATATTACTACTGGACCTCTGCCAAACTCTCACCTCTGACTGAATTTGCTGGCAGCACTCCTTTCATTTTCCAAATTTGGGATTTGTTTCCAATTTTATTTGATAGATTGCCGACTGTACAACGACTCCATTAAAAGTTTCTAAAAAGTCCTTCCGCAACAGAATTTCTCCACTAGTTCCCTTCAACTAATAAATCCATGTTTCTATTTCTGCACACCTATACTGACAGGTCAGGGTTTCCTGCAGTGTTTTATACTCAAAATTAAACATTAACCTTTTCACACATCAAATGACCTTTACTGAGTCAGGCATCTAAGCAGCACTGAGCTGATCATGAGACGATAATCGTCACCAACCCGTTGACTTACCACTTCTGCTAAACAATTTCCTGGCGGTTTTAATTTTAAAACCTGTAATCTTCTGCTTCTCTGGGTCATTTTTTTTATTCAGATTTTATTATATAATTAAAAAGGCAACAGGTATGTAGAGCATAACGCACTTTTTGTCCTGCATTGAGTCAATTTAGAGCAATCAGACACATTCTTAGCAAACCTTGTTGATATGGTAAATTAATATTAAAATCTTCTCTTTCGGTCATACAATAGAAAGAGGAAGTGGTGAAAAAAGAAACCAATGACTGATTTATGTCTAGCTGAGAAAATATCACAAGGCCACTATATCCTGATGGTGCGCAGAGCAAAAGTCACTCCTAAATTGAATTGATATTCTGTGTCTCTTGGGCGGTTCTGAGCAGAGAAGGAGGGGAGGATGGATGAATACACAAAGAGAGGCTAGAGTGTATGCTAATGCTGGAGGCCTGGGGATGAGGGCCCGTGATGTGTGGAGCCGTACTACTGCCTATCATGCTTGCTGTGATTCACGACACAACCGCCCCCTCGCTACGATTTTTCCATTCTCACAGCGTGGAGGAAAGAGCCTCTGAAGCTTGTAATTACAGCAATAAATTGCCCTCAGCACATGCTGTAGTCTCATCAACACTCACTAACACACACACACACACACACACTAGCACCCACTAAGGGCCGTCAAACTGTATGAAAATATACTGCACACAGTATAAGCCTGTTCTGTCAAATATCTCCTTAGGTTCAGGCAACAAACCCAGTGTGTCAGGTATTGGAAAAGATCGTGGTTCCGCTCCCTTTGGGTCGCAGGAAAATAAAACTGGCCAACAAGACACACTGCTTCTTTCTGCCCTCAGTAAATAGTCCTAGTTCAGCATGTCCTGTTAAAACACCTCATGGATTCCAGTTCAACACAATAGTCAATACTGTGCCCTGTTTTAGCGGTCAGGTCAGAAGTTGGGGAGTTTGCACAAACCCACCACGACAGTGAGTAACTAAAACTGAATAAATGAGGCCTGAAAACTAAAGTTAAAAGTCATCTCATTTCAAACGAAAGAGAAAAGTTTCAGTATAAGTTCAAACTGTAAAGGATTTATTCCTGGCCTGCCCAAACTTTTCATGCTGAATGTTTTCAAAGTTAGACACAGAAACTAGGAAAAGAAACTCTGGCAGAGAGGAACTTCAAAACAAAATGGAAACACTCGCAGGCAGGGTGAAAAGCCGGCCGTCATAGAGAAGGACACACAAAGTGACAGAAGTAACTGTGTGGAAACCCCCTCCCACCCAGTTCCGGTGTCAGAAACACACCGACACCTTGAAACGCACAGATGGATATGCCCTGGAGGTGAGGTTAATGCAAATTGACCTCCTGTAGCGTTGGGACACTGAGGACGTGTCATCTTCCAAAAAGCCAGTTATATAAAGTCTCTAAAGGCAAAGGCAGAGAGGAAGAGACAGAAGCAGCCGAAGCGCCCACCACCACAAAGTACACTGAGAGGAGAGGTAGATGGTACAGAAAAGAGCCCTACCTCGTGATATACCGATGGTTTGGACAGAGATGGGATCGTGAAGGAGAGGAGCTTGCTGTTGCCATCTTTGTCCACGATCTCCTGCAAAACCAAAGAGAGAGGGGGAAGAGACAGAAAAGCAGTGTCATTTATAATGAAAGTCAGATTTGGAATCAGATTTCTACCTCCATAACCTTAACCCAGATACGTCTCGGGGAACGCATTTAGCAGTTCACTGTCCCTCACGCTGTTGAGCTGGCGTTAGGCCTTTCTGCTGGTGCATGTTATTGACTCTGACAGATTAAATGTCCCTGCCACACTTCTCAACTCCAATTTCACACTGTGGTGCACAAAAATGACGCCATTTCTAGTAGTGACACCTGATTATCTCCACCAGTCACAACCTTGGTCAAAACGATGATGATTACAACCAGAGAGACGTTGAGTTGAGCATTCTTCATTTGGCAGAAAGCGCTTGATATTCCTACTCTGCTCTGTAAACCAATTATCTGCAGCTGAGGAGGATTCAAGTGGTGTGGAGTTAGCCAGCACAATAGGCATTGTTAACTAAATAAGAGGCATAGTGATATTCAATGTTTTCTTTGAGTGTACAACTTTCCTCCGTTTTATCTGTATAATTTATGGGAGGTGTGGATGTTGGGGGAATTATATCCTACAGCATATAGAAAATATCATTAAATATGGATACATGTGCTTTTTACTGCCATTCTTTTTCCAAATGTGCTGATCAAAGTGGTCAGATTTGTATTTCCTGGCTGTGTGTAAGTAATGATGAACAACAAACACCACATATCAATCCACCAGTCCAAGCATCCATAATCTAGGTTTTGGAATATGGCACCAAAAAGGGGCTTTATCCTTTCATCTCCCATTCTCCCCGGGTGTACAATCGGTTCAGGCCTTGTCCTTTCCTTCACTGCCTCACAGTATATCTCTGAATATCTGATGGCACTGCTGAGAGCAAAGCTGTTTATCAGAGCTCAGTCATCAATGAGAGAGGTCTATGAGCATGTACAGTGTGTGTGTGTGTGTGTGTGTGTGTGTGTGTGTGTGTGTGTGTGTGTGTGTGTGTGTGTGTGTGTGTGTGTTTTATAGACAGAGGAATAAATTATGCATGGTTATACCTTTAGCAGTGCTGGCTGACATGGAGCTATTTCTATTGATATCTCAAGCTCTTAGGCTATTTCCCCAAGGGTGTTTCCTGGTGATGCAATCTATCCTGGGTCTATCCATTAACCAGGGCTTTCCCTGTAGATCGTCTTTAATGTCAACAGATGTACAGCCTCACCATTGTTCCACCTGTATTTGGTCTCAACGATAACCAGGGATTTGCATATGAAAGTTTTGGTGCAGACAGTCCTAGCCATCATCACGGTTGTAGAAACACATGTCATCAGATGTGTTTCAAAGAAAAAGCACAGCCTTTCCTCTACAGATATCATAATTACCTATATTCATTTATATTGATCAGTAAGAAAATGTGTACACTATTAGGCTATCCTCACAGTATGATACTGAGGCTCTTAATGAATCATGTACAAGTGGAATGAGCTCTGGACAGAGTTGAGTCCGTCTTTGTTGACGGACAGTGATGTGGCAATGCAACCACACCATCCTGGTTAGCCAATTATCGCATCATGTGTTTGAAGAGTAAAGTTCAACTGCAGGAATTTGGACACTGAGGCCATCCCTGCTGGCCATCGCCATAATGATGGTGATAACAATGGTGTGATTCTCTGTCAGGGTCAGATACAGGGCAACATCCCTCAAGCTGCAGGGACTTAAAGTTTCCCGAAAGGATACTTTATCTGGATGATGTTTGCAGTCACATCTGCACACACAATCCATGTAAAGGACAATTATCCACTAGGGCAGTTGGAACAATACTCATTTTGTTATTATTTACTGATCATTTGTTCTGTTGAATATTAGCTCCTTGTCAGCAGCCACCTTGCAGTTGCTTTTTTACATTCCTCTTAGTAACCACATACATAATTTGATTGGATACTCAAAATGGCTCACAAAAATGTACACCAAAACCAGCATAGTTAAATAGATTTCCTCAAATGTACATATTGTACAAGGTCTTGCCTTTACCCCCCTCAAGCCACACTACAGACACCCACCAGGTTATAGATGCCCAGGAGGAGGGCCTCAATGCACCCGTTGCTCTGGCGATCCCTGCTGGCTGTGACGCGCAGATATACCCACACCAGCTCGGGCAGGAACTGCAGGGTGAAGCGGCGCAGGCGTTCTTCAGAGCTCCGGTACAGCTCGAACAGTTGGTGGCAGACAGGCTCCAGCAGCTAGATAGAGAGAGGTGGGTAGAAGTAAATGCAAATAAGTAAAGGTCTGAGACCCAAGTGGAAATAAAATATTCATCAAATTAACATGAACGTATGCCTATGATGATAGCAAAATGTAAATAACCTGCCCGCTCTACCGAATAACAGAAACACATTGAGACAGTGTCTTTGCTTCAAAGCACTTATTTCAAAACATGAATGAATGTTATCCTGACTATATACGCTCGGATAGATGGAGGGAAAGTTTTGCTGCACGTCAATAGTGGAGCAGAGGGGATAAATCACTACAATGGAAGTCTGGTCAGATGAACTCTCAGGGGAGTCGGTAGCTGAGCCAATGTGTTTATACTGTTCAGGGGTCAGTGAAGTGCGTGCGTGCGTGCGTGCGTGCGTGCGTGCGTGCGTGCGTGCGACTGTGGCTGCCCCTGAAATAAGCGGCAACTCATTAATGAACTTGGCAAAGCATTTGGCCCTCCATGTCATCAGCAAAAAACTAATGGGATTATGCAGGCAGATTGACAACACTAATGGAATTTAGATCCCTGGTTGCCTGACACCCAAATTCGACCATAGAAGAGCAAAAAAGGGGGGTGAAGACAATTGGAGGCACCAACTCTATCATTAGGGTGAAATTAAAGTCCCGTCTCAATGAGTGCCTCAGGCCTTTGCTAAAAAATTATCATTAGGTCCTGTGATTAGGTTTGTGTGTTGCAGCACACTTAATGTTAAACTGTGTTCGTGGCCAAGTCTGTGTGTATATAATGCATCTGTGTTTGTATCTTTGATTATACATGCATCTTTTCAGTATGAGCAGCACATGTTCCAGTCTGTCAGAGTGTGTGTGTCTAGAGAACACACCGTGTGCCATCTCACACGTAGAGCGGCCGGCACATCAAGCGCCCGTCCATCATACGTGTGCGCTCGTGTTTTAATGTGCACGTGTAGCTCGAAGACCCAGTTGTGTGTCGGGGTCTTGCTCACTGCCAACTAGGACAACTTTGTATGAGTCACAAGCAACAGAGCTAAAAACAGCCATACTTGGGAGTCTCTCTGTGCTCTCACCTCATTGTTGGGGTCCTGGATGACTCTGTAGAGAGCTGGCACCAAGGACTTCTTTAGATGGAGGCTGCCGGCGTAGCTGGGGATGCGGGTTTCTGGTAAGGACTGGAGTGAGGAGAGAGAAAAAGGTTTGCTGAGCAATTGGAATTATTTCGTTTCACATTTCTTTAGAGTAGTTGTCTGACACATACCTTTTTTCCCCACCAGCAGCTGCCCAAAAAGATCATAATTTGCATCTATTGGAAGTCTATTCTAAACCTCATGCTATGTTAGTTATAATAATTCTCCCCATCTAGATCTATGACCCACACCCGAATGGCACACATTTCCACCTATACACTTTTTTTCACAGCAGAAAAAATAAATAAATCTAAAGGTGTTCCCAATAACATTGAAAATGGCTCGGTTATTTTCACATTTCCTGGTGAGCCGTGACAGTGAGCTAGCAGGCCCAATTCCAGGACCCTGAAACTGAAGCAATTAAACTGAATTCGGTCATCATTAATTGTGTATTTCACTTTTTTTCCTACAGTTCCATGTCAAAAAGTCTTGATGAAAAAGCCTTTTCTCTTGGGTAGTGTTAATAGAAAATCCCTGACCGGGCAATTCAATGAGGCAGGCTAAGTGAAGGTGGATACAACTCATGAAAAGGAATCACAAAATAACTTTGTTCAAGGGACTGAATGTCAGAGTGATGATATCTGACAGGCTGAGAATACCCTGTGGTGAAATTCTTTAAATGGTCAAGACTGTTAGTCTGCAGATGACAGAAGGCAGAGAAATCTTCTCCTAACAGCCTAAGTATGGTCATTTTGAGGACAGAACACAATGTGCCTGGTCTGCACCAACTCACACAATGAGTCATACCAATCCATCTCCCTCACTATTCATCATACTCCCTCTTTTTCTCTCTTTCACAATTTAGTGCTCTCTGCTGCACTACACACCGATTCCTTCATTTTAGCACGTCTTCTTTTTGCTTTCCTTTCCTTAGATCTCATACAGATTATTAAAACAATGGTAATTACAGTGGCCCCGACCCATGTTGTCACGTTTACCCGAGTTTTAGAAACGGTACATCTTCAAGCAGTCACATTTCCAATATTGGTCATATGTAAAGTAACAGATTGTAACAGTTTGCTGCTGTGCTCCATTCGCTTTATTGAATGTATGCAACACACTGCCTAGGAAACGATACCATTTCTCTTCAAACACACACACACACACACACACACACACACACACACACACACACACACACACACACACACACACACACCTGTGAGTAAAGACATCGTAGTAGTCACTGGTGGTTAGGTCTGTGTCAGTCGGGGTGCTGCACATCCTCATGTTTAAATAAACGTTGTTAGACCCGGCTGTAGAATAAGCGAAATGTAGGTATAAAATACAAAGCAAAACAACCAACAGCAGGAAAACTATTGTCATCAATTTCTAATGTTTGAGTTTCAGTTATGGGTTTGTGAAGTTAACCAATTCATTAGTTTTTAGCACCCGAGAGAACATTATGAAGCTGTAATGGTGGCAACATCAAGGCTTGCACAGTGTTGTAGTTTGGAAACTAAGGGATAATCTGATCTGAATGACTGCCTGTGTTTGTAACGCATACCTTTGACTTCTCATACAAGTTTCAATGAAAGCATGACGATACTGATCATGTAATGTAATCACATGAAGTGCATCTCTTCTGTGAGAGAGTTCAGCTCACACTGAGGAAAGTAGAGGTGACCCCGAGTCTTCACTGTCCTACATGCCAGTTCTCACTTCCACACTCAACACTCTTTCATCACAGTTGAAAAAAAAAACAATTGAAAAAAAAATAAAAAAGGATGACCTCGAGGAGAACATTTCATTGACATGAGCCATGATGGACAATAGAGGAGAGGAGGACCTTTTACCTTGAATTCTGAGAGCCATTCTTCGACAGCACCGCGCTCTGAACTCAGCATCTTCCTCAGAGACCCCCCCCTTGGCTGCCTGGAGGAGATGGAAAACGACAGAAGACAGGAAGAGAGAGGGGAGATGGAGATAGAGGGAGAGAAGGAGAAGAACAACAGAGATTGTGAGAGAGGAGGAGACATGGGCGGGTCAGAGTGGAAGAGAAGCAATGCAGACGATGGTTAGAGGAAGAGAACGAGGAGAGCAGTGAGTACTCACTCCACTTCCATATGCGCTTGCAATGACAGGAAGAGGGGCAATTGAGCTTTTCCATGTTTGAGACCATTTGCTTTTTTCAAAGTAAATGCACTTCATATACAAAACACGATTGCATTTTGCTGATTTTTTTTGCATCCATCTTAGCCAACTCCATTTTAGCATTTCTTACCCTCAGGTGAACATAAACTACAGGTTAGAAATGTATTTTTAAAATAAAAGCATCTGGAATCATCGATAATCTTATTGGAATCCGCCATTAAAAGCAGGCAATTATTAGTGTCGGCTCAAGAAAAAAAATCCATATTGTGCATCCCTCGTAAAAATGTAAATAAAGGAAACTAAATATTCACCGACATGGATTACCTGTTTTAAGTCTTGCACGTTGAAATAAATATTAAAACCTTTCCTTAACAGTAATTAGTTATCTATAACAAACGATGATATGCTTTGGAAAGTGGTCAACAGCTGTGTTAATTACAACATACAGTGTAGATACAACATGAGTGTGGAAGCTATGATGCCGACCACACTGTTACATAAGGAGATACCTAAGTGACCTTGCCTGTCACCATGGATAAGTGATGACATGAAGATGAAGCACTACTGGAAGTCAAATGGGCTTCCCCTTTTCAAATTAAATCTGTGGTGCTCAAGCCAGAGTCTTTATTGTGTATTCTTATTAAATCTTGTGAAAGACACAAAACCCCACAGAGCAGCTAACCACTGATTTGACTAGCAATGATGTTAAAAACATAAAGCTAGAGATCTGAATTTCCTAAATAATAAAACATCCCCAGCGCATCAGGAGATGAGATAACATAAGACAGTTAGTCCCGAGTCTCTTTGTATATATTCTGAGCTCGAGCTACAGGCAGGGAGGGCCACACTGTTATCCTTGGTCTTGTTTCTGTATCCAGCAGCTAAAATTAGCTTCAGCCAACTGCACAACATAAAAAGCCATTTCTCCTTCAGACTTCATCCCATGGAAAATATATTCTCGTAATTATCCCATAAAAAGGCCAGCTATGATGGAGGCACATGTCTCAGGTCAGTGTGTGTAGATTGGTGGAGTGAGAGGCGGAGCAGTCAGACTCCGGAGACAGTTTGAAGACAGACTGTCGGCGATAACAAGACACAGTGTGCCAAGCAGACAAAATGACAGACATAAACCATGCTTCTGTATTTCTGGAGTTTGGGTATATTTTACCATAAATGGCAAACTCCTTTTACACAATTTGACAACTTCAGACTGTTATTATTGAGCTACCATTGTTAGCCTTTAAGACAGCCAAAAGCCCACAAAATAAGCATGACAACAACAACTAGAACAAATGTAATATATAAGCCATAGTGTTAAGTACATTTTATCATCAGCAACTTAGACTAGGTGGCAAAGTCAGAACGATAATAAAAAGGAAGAAATTGGATAATTGAATGGCAAAGCAACCAAACCAACTGACACAATTTTATAGATACAAATCCCTGACTCGGATCTCAGTAATGTGGGGACTGTCATGGTCACACCGGAGCCTCTTTGAAAACCCAATCTTACGGTTTCACATGACATGCATCCTCAACGTGCTCCATTTCTTATCTTTTGATTATGGAGTTGAGTTCCTTACTTCTGTCCCCCGTGTTCACTCACGGCGACCATACAGCCAAAAAGTGTGGCTCGTAAAGTTGTTGTGGTTTTGAGTTGGCGGGATTAGTGATTAGGATTAACTCAATGTATTCTCATTTCAAAGTGGGAAGATCCCACATTACAGTTCAAGGAAAAGCCTCTGCTGGTTGATTGTAAGGTGTTCTTGTCAGACGTCAAGACAATTCCCTCGGTTTTAGCTTTTTATCAAATACTGTGGATGTTCAACTGTCAAATTAACTGACTACAGTATAGAGCACACGCATGCTCATGTAGCAGTATGCCACAACTATTTTTAGACACTAGACTGCTTTGCAATGAGCCATTTAATTAAAGCATATGCCTTCCCACTATTAGAGGGATCACAATCTCAGACCTGACCGATTCACTCGTCTCTCTGCTTTCTCTTCCTCCCTTTGACACATGAATGTGCCCCCACGGTGTGCAACATGTGACAGGAGCGTTGTCAGTAAACTCATTGCCGTATCTGGGTCACCGGCCTCGGTTAAATTTGTGACACATACAGAACGTATGAAACAGTTCAGATTCAAGGAGGCGAGAAAAGCCGTGTGGGCACAAAATATCGAATATGCATACGCAAGCTGTCAGATTTAACAACCCCTGCTTATAAGATGTTCACGCGCTGTATTCAAGGTCTCCGAAGTACATTTTCAGACACAATGTAGTTAAATGCAAGTAAAATGTAATTCCATTATTTGTTATTAGCCACATTATATGACATTAAATAAACAGCAGTTTATATCTCATCTATTATAATCTAATACAATATGTGAGTATTGTTTGAGAGGCAAAACTAATTTTCTATAAACACATCCTCCTTCAAAAATTCTACCTTGGACTACCTACTGTCTGTATCCTGTAAGAGTTTAAAGGCACTTCAGTGTTTCTAACCAAACTTTAGAGGTTATCGACTTAAACAAATCCAAAATAAAATGATGCACGGTTCTCTGAACTGTGCAGATAAGCCTGAAAATGTTACAAAGCAGGCTTAGGGGAGCAGAATATCCTATTTGCTGTGTGCCTAGAAGAGACAGAGATCATGTTCGCTGCTCAGAGCAGATGACTATCTGAACCAGTGAAACACTTTTTTTATGCGAGCACAGTCCTTAAAATCGGAGTGTGTGAATTGAAAAGGCTCCATTTAGTAAGCTTGTTCAGCTCTTCATGAAAGGCTGACTCATTCATTTCCTCCGGCTTGTCAAACTGTCAAAGACTCGCTGATGTGAAATTCTCCATCGGTGGGGGCAGGCTCTTCAGTTACCATGGGAACTGTAGTCAAATGACTTTCTGGCAATGGCAAATATCCATCGAAAGGAAATGTCCGTTTTGTGGATTATAATGTTCTCATTAGGTGTATAAAACAGGGGGGTGCAGTAAGTGTCGGTTTAAGAGGAGCTGATACTCTACCACAATTAATAGACAGTGTATGAAACTTGAAAGGATGTCAAATTGTGTTTCTGTTATCTTTCACATTTCAGGAGCAGCATGCTGTTAAAGTGTGAGGGCTAATGTTGTTCTTTTTTGGTTTAACTGCTAAAGAAGACATAAAAGACAAAAACATTAAACCAGAGTAAAAAAAAAGCCTTGATGAAAACATCTTTAACTGCAACATTAAGGAAAGAAAGAAGAAAGAAACCACCCATCAATAAGATCAACAGCTCATTTAGCAGTTTCTGGCCTCATGAGTCAGATCGCTAAAGTCATTTTCAAGAGTAACGTTTTACCTAATTGATAATGACACTCTATCAATCCATAATATAACTTGTGCACACCTTCGAATTTCCACATAAAGAAAAATGAGCTTACCTCAGTGTCCCAGAACTCAGATCTCCACGAGGAGAGGCAAATGGTTCTCCGCAGTGTCACACATCTGTCAATCACTGAGGGTCACCTGCAATGAGGAAACATGATCCATTAAGCCAGAGTTGGTAATCTTTATAAAGAAGGGGACTTCGCTTTTGTTAGTTTCTAGAGAAACTAACTTTCTATAGAAACTAACAAAATGCAGGTTTTTAAAAATGATCCAACTGATAAATCCAGCCCAGTGTTGCAAATGTTTCCAATAAAAGATGCTCACAGGTTGAACCCCCTCCCCCCGACCGAAGAGTTTTAATATTTGCTGTTAATTACTATCGAAGCTTCAGAGACCAACATATGGTAATTGGGACAAGCTAACATTTTTTATACTTTTCTGAAGTTTTATGGACCAAAATTAATCAATTGTTTGTTAAAAAAAGATCAAGGTCTTTAAACCATTGTTTGAAAAGTTAACTTTTCAAAGAATGGTTTTAAATCTTATTTTGTTACAAATAGACATTCTCTTGGCAGCAGTACACACCACACATGACGGATACTGAGTCAAGACAATGTGCAAAGCAGCTGACAACATGGAGACTTGGAAACCAACAGATGGTTGCTACAACAGCACAGCTCTCCACTAAACGAGTCAACATTAAGGAACTGGGATGCAGAGAAGCCTTACTGCATACATTAGGATTATTACTAATAACATCCATTTTATTTCATAATAAAGAATGTGCACAAAAATTGTATTTTGAGATGGTGCGAGGAGTCAGTTTTCCTATTGTTGCATAACAGTCGGCTGGCCAACTTGTTGTCCTCGCCGGCTAAAAAGGCATCTTGAGGATCCACGCCCATAGTATTTACTGTACTTGGCAGAATGAATCAAAGCTTCAGTGGCACAAAAGAAGACACAATAGAGAGCCGACTCTGCTCTGCTGCAGATCGCTGAGAGCACTTCATCTGATGTTAAGCATTTTCAACAGAGCCTTGTGTTTATCTGAAGGACTCTTATATTAGCAATTCATCACAAAAACTCAAGGAAATGACCATCACAAGTCCCATCTGTCCAGAGTGATGTGGTATTTATTTTCACTTTGCCAGATAAAGCGTTCTTATTCTGCATGACTCATCAAAGCAGAGGGTAACAGTGGCTCCAGGTCGAGTAAATACAGCAAAGGGAGGAATGAATAACACAACACAAACTTAGATATATTATGTATTAGATGATTCATTATGTTAAAGGTTTGACAGGAACATATTTTGAGTTCTTTAAAGAGATTAGTATTCATTAAATGTGATCAAACTAATTTGAGGCATCTATCTCACTCCATAAATTCAGAAGAAATGGTACAGTCTGTTTGTATTGAGTTCTCTCTCCCTTTGACATCGCTGGGTATATAAGGCCTCCAATGAGCAGGGCTGTTTGGCAATATTTTATTTTAAATGTCATTTTTGCATCAGGGTAATGCAGTGCTTTGATTTATCAGGCATTTAAGTAGCTGGATTAGCCAAAACCAGTCCGTCCATTTGGTTATTTTATTCAATACCTAAATTGAGTTAGCAACACATGTATAATACAGTTTTACGGTTGTATTGATATTGCAATATAAAATTACTGAATAGAGGATTAGCTCAATAATGCCAAACACTAGCATAAACAATTCAATGGGTGTTTTTTTTTTTCTTCAATTTTACAATTATTGTATTAGATATCTTTTATAAATTTGTCCCATTGTCTATTTCCTCCCTGACTTTTCAAAAGCACATTTCTGTAACAGTAATGCACAGAGTATGCATCTCCACCAACAACATCTCTAGAGATAACAGGCAAGTGAAAGAAACCACCATCATTTGAGCTGCAGTGGATTGGTCTTTGAATTGTTCCACAAGCCAGACAGCAAACATGCATTTTCTTTGCTTTAACAATTAAAGTCTAAACAAAAAGGGCGTTTACCTTCAGCCTCGGCCATCGGGGAGGGTTCTCATGCAAACCAAAAGCCACAGTTTATACAAAACTGCTGTAATAATAAGACTAAGTAAGCATCTAGCTAAGGCTGTGGAAAAGGGAATAATGACAACTACCCTGTCCTCCCATCTGGTTACAGCAATAAGCCGGAACCTTACCTTTGGACTACAGTGTAATTCCTCCCCCTCTGCATCCATCTCACCCAAGTATTTGTGTGTCTAGTAACAACCGCGCTCCCCAGCCAGCCGTCACTGTTGGCTAAATATGTCATACACCTAACGAGGCCTGGCGAAATTACAATAAGCAAAGTTCCCTTCAAGGGCTGCTCTTCCTCTGCAGAGGACCTGCTTATTGTCCTGTGGCGAGGCTCACAAGGGAATAGGAGAGTGTCAGCCCATCCTGTTTACGGCACTTCAAACCCAAAAGCACAATGCCGCTGCTAAACACGCTGGTCAACGGCGTACACGGTTGAAACTGAGCCAACAAGTGTTTTGGGGGAAATTTAGTTTGATGGTCGGAGCAGTTTTAACACACAATGTGTTCTTATGGGAATTTGCAGTCGGCCGGATGTCTGTACAAATTGTGTCAATCCATCAAGCAGATTATAAAATATTTCACTGGATAGTAACCTGTTGATGGCACTGAAGGAAAGGTTTAGGGATCAAACATGTACAAAATACTGTCACGGTGAATTATATTGACATGGCTACAAAAAGCCGTTGCATTTTTATTCATTTTTCAATCCATCACGGTGCACAAGCTTCCCTTTCTTAGTCTCTATTCTTATGTTGATTTTATGGGGCTAAAATAGTTGAACCTTTCGAAAGGGCCACTGATTAATACATAACTGAAAAAAGGGCGAGTGAGCAGCCCAGTCAGGCAGATGTCACATGTTGTTCTAACTGCACTTATGAGGGAGGGGACAAGCAGTGGTTCACTGTTCACACACTGACTGAGACTGTTTTCATATTGGAGCCTCAGCACTCAGTAAGTACTGTTTTTGGAAGCTAAGCTGGTAAATAAAAAAAAATCCCTTTATGCAATCAGGCTAGTCAGTGCTAAAAATCCAAAACAACAAGCAGGACTGCTGCGAGTTTACCATGACTCCACTTTTACCCACACAACGTCTGAGCCAGTCTGAGCCAGTCCTCTCCGTCTCTGCCGGGGACGTACAGGACTAACAACAGCTGCAGCATTAGTCGGCAGGCTCAAGTACAAATGATGAGCTGGCCGATAAAAGAACACATAACCAACAATGCACAGCATAAAACAATGCCACTTTAGCCCACAAGCTATCCCCTAAGTAACCGGCCTTTTTTTAAGTGAGTACTGAAAGGAGGGCTCCTCGTGCACCTAACAATGCTCATCATTCAGTACAGATGGATGAGTCATACGAGTATCCATGACTTAGTGACTCATTCAACCAATGTAAACATACACAAGGTCACAGCCCTTCAAAGTACAGAGAACTACTCTTAACCACTGCTGCACCCAGAACAGGCGAGAGGAGCCGGACATGGATGATTTAAATAGTTGTCCAAGTAAAAACTGCCCTTAGTTATGCAACGCCTCGTTCACGCTGCAGGACTTAAGCCCTGATTTTCAACTCGCAAACAGTTTTTTGGAGCTCCCTGATTAAATTGCCCAATCAGAGGAAAGTTGAGGACAATAAAAAAATAAAAAATAAACGTGTGGAAACGGGCTATTTCTTGAACACATCTGTCAACGGCAACATCAACAAGTGTGACGACATGCACGGTATTACATCATTTACCGTGCCACTTATCGCCTGTGTTTTAGGCTACTGATCAAAGATTCCTCCTGGTGAAAGATCTTATAGTGTATGACTCCAGCATAGTGGGGAAAACCACGACTTCAAGTCTGAATTTGGCTTTACCAAAGATAAATCAATCAGTACTGAACTTGTATTAGTTACTTTTTGGGGACACAATGTCCCTTGCAGTGTTAGCAGTTTTGGCTTCTGAATGAACCACTGACGGTCATGAACTGCCTTAAAAAAAAAAAAAAAACACTGAAACATCTGACACAATCAATGCTCATTATTAGGGTATATGTTACAGAAGGCTGTTCCATTGAGCATTGCTGCAATCACTACGTGATCGAAAGAACAAACAAACAAACATTTGATTCCCCCACGAAGTAAACTACTTTCCCCACACGCGTCAGTTTCAAACATGAGCCTGCAAAAGTGAGTCATCGCAAAAGCCATCAAAGCAGGGGCCCAATTTAGGAACATTTGGAAGAAAAATAAGTGTTGCAGTAAACGTGGCAGTAGTCAGCGGGTGTGATAACTGGGCGCAATAATTTTCAGCATGACGTGTGGAGAAATATCCTGCACACATATCGAGCAAAAGGCCGGTCGTTGTTGTGTGCGATCGCGCCGACAGTTTTTCTCCGCTGCGCCACAGCTGAAAAGTGTTTGCGTTTTCATGTTTTGTTTGTTTACAGTTTACAGTAAAACTGGTATGAGTTAAATCGTCATGTCATGAACTAGTGAGAGGCTTTAGCAGAGGAAGAATGGGGGAGCAAATCTGATTTCAGTCCCTGTTGCTTTAGCAAAAAAAACGGATATAAACTGAACTGAAATGAACTGTTTATGAGTTTTTATCCGTCTGTCTCAACTTCTCCTCTCTGCCCTAAATGAGCAGTGCCAGGTTTCAACCGTCCAACACTGGGGATTTTTTCAAGGTCAACCTAGCTCAGTCAGCCATGAATTATTGAGCCTGAGCTCTGTGCCTGTTCCGTTTGTGCCACTTCTGACGCTGTTCGTCTTCCTCAGAGTTTGTTTGCTGTGACCATGACAAACTAAATATCCAACAACGATGGTGTGACAATTTATTAATATTATTTTTGGGAAATTCTCTGTGTTTAATCTCTTCAAGGGAACCGTCAGATATTGCTGTTTCAATAGTGTGATGCTGTTCTCATACAGCACGTACAAATATTATGAGACATTAATATGTTGTACTTTCTAAATCAGGGTCATTGAACTTCTCCAATCAGAAAATATAAGTCTAGACCAATGATTAAACTGACATGAGACGACACAGGGCAAAAAGCCAGGTTTGACAAGAATCTGGGGCAGGTTCATCACCACTGTGAGTTAGTTACAGTCTGCTGATTTGGACATAAACACGTAGCACAGCCCAAACGCATAAGCACAAAAACACACACTAATTCTGCTTCCTCTCTCTGCTCAAGTATTCCTCTCACACATTAGGTAGCTATTCTTCATGATACACACACACTTTATCCAGACACTTTCCCCTAGGTAGAGGATTAACTCTAATACCTGACCATAGTGAACCAGTCAGCTGTAATCTCCATCCCTGTTGCCTCTCATTCGTAAGAAGAACCAGCTACTCACCAGTGGAGTAGGCTGTCTTGCCCAGGAATAGAATGAGGTTTATTAATAGCAAATACAGCACTATAAATGTATCCCTAGTGCCTGGTTTTCTATACAGATAATGGCTGACAGTTATAAAGATGGTGAGGCCGACAGGTACACACCTCAGTGAGACGACAGCTGACTGAAAGGACTTCTGGTGAGTGAAGGTCACCAACGGGCGTCAGTATGTTACAATACATACCACAGGTAATAATACAGAAAGAATGAAAGAGAGATAGGGACACAGAATAGAGGAGAGAAGGAGAGAGTGAAAGATTGGCTACTCTTTCTCCCTCAGCCTCTCCTCATCTCTGATAGGCCAGGCTAGGGGAACCGAGGCGTACGCACATCCTGAGCTAAAATTAGCTCTGCTGCAGCTGCAGGGCCAGACGTGTTGGGATGGGCCCGTGTTGCAACTAAGCACGCACGCACATGCACACGCACACAAACACACACACACACAGTTCCACCAATTAGACAGGGTGAGCCACAACACACAACAGCACAGGTGAATGCCAAAAGCATCCTGCCTCCTTCCTCTCGGCTCCTCCATACAAATGCTTTCCTTGCAAATGTTGTGTGTACACACATCCACATACAGGATGTACACATACCGTCCACAGTGCCCCACACTGACCTGACTAGCACACATATTAGCGCTGGGATCAAGGGGGAACAAATCTTCTTCTTTTTTTCCTTCAATCATTTAGTTTGTGATCTTATCCGGGATAACATACAATGGGTTGTTGTGTACAACACCCTAATTTGTGTCATGATAAACAAGCGATTGTATGATCATTCTCTGTTGTAATCTCATTGTCAAAGTAGTAAATTGAGAGTTCTTGTGCATTTCTAGTGTACAGCACATAAAATGTCAATAATCCCCCCCCCCCCCCACCCCCCCTTTTAAAATAGAGCAATTCAGGGGGGACCACTGTGGAGCAATACATCTTCATGATGGTTTTAATGTTCAGTTGTTGAAACGGTGTCAAAGAATTCTGTCTGTCAATTTTATAAACTGTGGGAAGTGATGGAGTTTATTGGATTGCAACATATTGAAAGGCATTTCTAATATTAAATTTCCCTTGTTCGTGTATAGATGGAGTAAAGATTACAAACACCTTATCATAGAGATGCTGTCCAATATAGCATCGCCACTCGTTACATCCTCAAAGAATACCAGAGAGGTTAATCATCGTTTGTCATAAGGCGTCAACGAAAACTGAACATTACAAGTTTCACGAGTAGGGATTAATAGCAGGCCTGTTGTACTGTTTTGCATACGTTTGTACAGGTGTACACAACACACACACACCGTAACTCAAGAGCCACGAGGTGGAGGGGATTGTTTCTTCTGTGAAGGCTTGGGCAGTCACAAGTTCACTCGCTGACAGTTCAAACTACGGACACATGACTACAAATTCCACAGTACTTAGCACCGCTGCTGACTCGGTGCATGGTGTGTGAGGGGGCTGCTCAGCCTTTAACTTCACTCCAGAGAAACGGAGGAAAATTACTGCCAAATAAGCCGCTCTGCAGTCTTGTAACAATGGACCACCTTGAGCTTTTGTGACATGCCAAGACCACTGCACTGCCCACCGGCCTGAGACCGCACGCAGTCTGCGTGACCAAAGGATCCACCAGTGGAGAAAATAGAGAATAGTGGGTGCATTATTACACTACCACCTCAGACGGTGGTGGTGGTGGGGGGGGGGGGGGGCTGCAAACCCGCTGAATAGCAAGAAAATCAAGCCGGAGAACTTTGCCTCCCAACTTCCTCCCACCCCAGAGACACATAATGGTTGTTAAATCAAATTGTTTCCTCCAGTAAGAAAACAACAACAATGTGGGCGACATTTTGGCTCCATCTGCAGCACTGCAGCAGGCGCAAAGAGATTACACTAGCTGGACAATGACAGAGTTCTGCGAGAAACTTTACAGTTAATACGTATAACCCATGGAGCCCTGGCCAGATGCTTAGCTTGCCAATGAAACACTCTAGACACCTAAAATAAAATGTAATTATGCAATGCAAACGGTTTCTTTTGACTGAGTTTTAACTGCCCATATGTGATCAGATTGGCCCCCATGACCAAACAATGCTTTTGTTGACATCCATCCGTCCTCCAGTAAACATGGATCACAGCTTGATGCAGCAAAAGCCCCCACTTTCCTTTCATGTCTTTCCCATCATATCATAACAACAAATAACTGGCAATAATTCAAAGGCTCCTGGAATCAACCGGGCTTTGGCATCTGTTCAACTTCCGACAGGCGGCGAGTCGTGACCAGCAAGCTGAGCAGGAGAGCAGAGAGCCGATCAACGGGAAGGCAAAGCCCAGCAGAAAACAGTGGCTGTGGGAGGATGATGACCCATTATCTTGGCTTCAACAAACCGTCCGTGCTACCACTTTTATGATACAGGGCGTGTGTTTCCCCACTGGCATCCAGTACAGCAATGGGAAAGATCAGGTGCCTTTCAGTCTCTTGTAAACTGTGTTCAGGGCAACAGCAGGATAATTCAATTCCTTCTGTTCAGGAGTTACTGGTAGCTTTAAAAAAAATGAGCCCATCTAATCAAACTGCTCAATGCAGCTGTAACTTTTTAGCAGAGAACAGTCTTAAATAACAACATGACTCATTCAACACACTTTGTGTGGTGGCTTCTTTGTCAAACATTATGTAAAAGAATCGCAAAGAAATGTAACTATCTCTTCCACACAGTCCTTTATGTATGTTTGGTTGCAGTGTGCAAAAAAAAAAAAAAAAAAAACCTGTGTGATGTTCAACCACGAAAGCCATTTTGACCTCTGGTGCAAACAGAGCTACTACAGAGCAGCAGGGTTGGTCATCTATCAGCCAAAAATGTCAAACATTCACAGGCTCCAGCTGCTCGGGTAAGGATTTGCTGCTTTCCTATCACAGTAAATGTAATACTATGGGGTTGAAATAGTGCTGGTCAGGATATCAAATTCATTTTAGCACTTTGAATTTTTGCTTTTCCACTGAGTCAAATTACTACATTGTGAAAATGTAGTAATTGCAACTTGCACAACATTTTTACTTTTAGTCAAAAAGTATTGCTTGATCGTTTGAACCATTACCTGTCAATAATAGCATGAACTGAAAGGAGAGTAGTTCCACAGCATGAGCACCAGTAACAGTACAGATTGGAAAGAAAGCCTCTGGCCTCTAGCTTGCCAGCTGTCTGCAGATATTTCTCAATTCATTGAGAAAAATGTAATAAGTTAAGCTCTCTCTCTTTTGAAACTGATTGTTAACTAGATGTCTGTGCTCGTCCTAATTGAAGCACCTAATACTGATAGTCCACAGCTGTGAGATTGTCTGTAGTTTGTGATACATAATCAACTAAATTACTTTCAAAAAATATAAAAATGATAGCTTTACGTATTTATTAAAGTGTAACTTCACCCTGAGGTCTGAGCCCAACTACACACACAGTACAATTTTGGAAAATGCTTTTAAAATAATGCGGAAAGGGCTTAGAGGAGAGTTCCTCAGTGCCATTCCCTGGCTTCTGATTAGAGGGCATTAACATATTTGTATAAACATAAAATTCATAACATAGATTAGTTCCAACCCGTGTTTCACCACAGTACATTCACACAATTTAGTCTATGGCTAAAAACAAATGTCCAAGTGTGCAGTACCTCTAATAATGGTTTATTTGATTAAGGGGACAGTGCACATTAATAAAAACATTTATGTTAATGCACCGGAGTTAGCCAAGAGGCCATTTTTCTTCTGTAGTCACGAGAGGCAGATGTTAAGAACAACAAGATTTATTATCATCAGACAAATTGGGCTAAAATACGTGCAGTAAATTAACGATTCACTGGGTCCAAACCAGAGTGGTGGATTGAAGTTTGCCCACTTGATCTGCCAACACAGCACTGTATTGATAATGGAGGGTTGTGAATACAGCTCCCACAGAAATGAACTGAAGGAGGTGAGAGTCTACGGCAAACAACCGGTCATACTGTACAGCAGAACAATAACAAAGCCTTTCACCACTTCCATGGGAACTAGGCATTTCCCCAAAGGGCTAATACAGTTGATCTCACCTAATCAAAACATTCACACACCTCCAGCAAACCAGCACTCCGATGATGGCAGCGAAGTTTAGCAGCACGTGCCACTTGCCACATGTCATGCCGGATCGTTTTATATGTATTCCTCCTCACATGTCAACCACGGTAATTTGTACAATGGACCACAATGTGTTCTCTTTAAAGAGGTTATTGATACACTGATCAAAAGCATTTATTATTGTTATGGATTTCCTATCCTACTGCAATTTTTGTAACTTCTTTTAAGCAATATTTGAGATACAATAAGGTGTGGTCGAGGTGTACTCATCCTCTACTACGCGTTTGATGCTGTCAAAACGTCTGCTTCAGGCCCTTCAGACCTTTTACAAATTTATGGCTGTTACTTTTGTAATGATTTATGAGTACACTTTTAAATGCTGGACACTTACACTTCCTCTAAAATGTTGTAAAACTGAATAATACTGCAGCAACTAAATCCAATAACTTCAGCAACACAACTAGAGCTGTAGGGATTTGTTAATTGATGAATTAATTGATTTAATAAAAAGTAATCAGCATCTATTGCATAATTAATTCTTTGTTTTTAGTCATTTTTATAAGAAAAAACACCTAACATTCGGTTGTTCCGATTTCTTAAAAGTGAAAATTTGATGCTATTCATTGTCATGATATGAAACTGATTATATTTGTGTTTTGGACATTTGGTCGGACAAAAGCAAGCAATTGGAATCCATCACATTTGAATGTGCAAAATTACAACATGCATTTTCCAGTATTTTCAAGTTTACCACCTAATCAATTCTTTGAGAAAAATAAATAAATCTGCAGCTTAATTGATTAGAAAAATACTGGTTTGCTGTAGACCTAAACACAAGTGTTGACTCTTCGGACACGCATTGCATTTTGCAGAATTGCCCGTATGGTAATGCAATCATTAGCCTGGGCAATATATCCAGGAATTTCCAAACCTTGTTGCAATCAGAAAGCATTGATTCATTTACAAACAAGAGAGTACACACATTACGCTGCTCCACCTCTTTGGAGCCCCAAGAGAAGCAGTATGAACTCGTGTTTGGCTTACAGAAAGACAGGTCTCTGAGCAGGGGGATGCTGGGGGAGAGACATACCATACATCATGCAGACAGCCAACAAAGAGACAGACCTCAAACCTGGCAGTGTGCAGTGAGTCAGCAGCACCACAGCTCTCTCTGCATGCCAACCACATGTCCAGCTGATTCTCAAGGCTGTCTGCACGCAACCAGAACTTATTCGTACCACAATCAACTTGAGAAATGCCCCGATGCCCAAACTGTCCAGGGCAGAATATTGATGTGTCTCGTTTGCTTGGCCCCAAGGGGACAACAACAAACAGGGCCATTCTGATTTTCCCTACAAGAAGAAGAAGAGGAAGGACAGTGGGCTGGCTCTGCCTGTGTGATCCTCTGGCTCTGCGGGAGCGAGTACAGTGGAAAATAGTCCCCACTGCTAATCCATGGCAAGCTAATTACAGCTTTGATCCCCTCGGCGTGTGCATCACCATAGGTGGGAGGGAGGTAACACACTCTCAGGCTCAATACACTTACGGTTAGATTTGTTTTGGTTTAGAGGAGTCTCAATAAACTCACATCTGCTGCAGACATGCAGGCAGAAAACGACAATGTTGTGCATTATTAGTCAACTCAAAGTTCATAAGAGTTTACCTCAGCTTCTCGTGAATCCGCTTTGACATTTTTAGGCAGGCTTAAGCGTGTTATACAGTACATGGCTTTGCAACCACAGTATACCAACCAAGAATATGATCCCATACATTTTAGGGCCTTCTGCTCATCAAAGAGCACTTGCTGAATAATTTACCATTTGTGAGCAATAGAAGAACCTCTCAACTCCTGGAGAAATAAACAACAATTAAGTGGGTAAATTGAGTTTTTATCTACGGTAAAATAGGCCACAGCTCTGATGATAGCCTTGTCCCAAAACACATGGTGGCAGAGATGGAGTACGGGAGGAGGAGGATGTTGATGATGTTTGAAGGTGAGCAGCAGATGGCAAGGAATTATCTGGATCTTGAGCTCTATATCTTTGCCCATGATGACGCCATTATTTGAGGGGTAGTCGACTTATCATTAAACAAAATCACACCAAGCAGCATTCATGTCACCAACGTGGCAACAGCAAAGGATCAACAAGTCAGCAACTCGGCACAAGTACAAACTGTGATGGCGGAGCAGAGAGCAACTGTGATGTTGCCGTTGTCAGGATTGTTGGTTGCTGTTAACTTGGAAAACAGGACTACTGGTCTGATGCAACACTTTTCTGTCCAATCAGTCCAAACAGCACTGGGGTATGAGCTTCAGGTAGGAGCCAGGCTTAAATAACAGCTCCCAAGAGGAAATGTTTCCAGCTGAAGAGCTCAAGCGCCACCAGGCTCCTGGTCAGAGACTTTGACTGAGGGAATTAACACAACTGAGTTATGTGTGTTATAAGTACATACTGATAAGTGTGTGGTGGTCATTAAAAATCACATGGTGCCGCTGCAACACACGTGACGGTATGATGACGAGCAACGAAAACAGCGAGAAATAAAACAGTCAAGTCACAAAGCCACTCGGCTTTTGTGTGCAATGACAGTGATTTACGACGCTGCAAGTCGTTTGAGCATCCACGTTGGGTTACTACGTGTAATAAATTAACGTTTGTGCTGCTTTTACCACCAACAAGTTATAGAGTTATACTTTCAGATCTCACACTTTCAAAATAAACCCAACGTTTTATCTTTTGAGTTCAAACTTCAAGAAGCCACGGTGGAAATTATGTTTATTTTCCTGTAGATATATTTCAGGATAAAAATACTGACCACAACGTGCCGTTTAACCTTTGACACCGTGCCGTTAGCTAACGAACTACGGTGTTATCTCGGTGTTTCTCTCGGACAGTAAACTGCACACCAGCAAACATTCGTGACAACAAATTGCCACGACAGCCAGACCCTGTGCGTCAACGTTAGCTACCGTAGCTTGGCTGGCGTGTCCGCTAGCGTGCCAGTTTCTAGTCAGCAGCTGGTGGACATCCTCCTCCTCCTCCTCCTCATCGCTTCTCACCAGTCGTGACCGAGGCCGAAGCGGCGGACTGCCTGGCTCCAACACACATCTACCCCGTGCTCCTTAGCGTTAAGACAGTTAACACTCCTGTCGCCAGCCCGCTAGCATCAAAGCGTCACAACGGTGCTGATGATGTTCCAAGTCACCAGCAGCCCTTCACTGCGACTACCCGGCAAACAAAATCGGCATGTTTTACCAACAACCAGGTAGCTTAATGAAGTACTCACCCGGACTGAAGCTGCTCGCGGCAATGTCACGCGGTGACTGTATCGGGGAAGTAGGGGTGGTGTTTGCTCAGGGCGGTCACCCAGGTCGAGTGTCTTTCTTCTAAATGGCCCCTCTCTCTCTCTCTCTCTCGCTCTCTCTCAGCGAGCTACACCTCCGTAAGATCTCTCCACACTGCAATGGTGCTGAAGCACAGCGCCACACGATTGGCCAGAGTGAGCGGAACTCGGTGCGCTCTAGTGAGCAAGAGAGCTCGCGCGACCTGCAGGAGGAGCAGAAGTGATGCCTTCGAGGTAATTGGGAAAACTCAACACCGTTGGTTCAAGCGCATTGCTTCGGTGTTAAAAAGGCAAATAATGATCATAGTTATTATGTAAACACTTTTTACACAACAAATCACGTATTTGTTTCCACCAAACATAATTTGATTACAGACACCATTGTGAGTACAAAATAGCCTGCTTTAAAATCATATATGTATTATATATTATGTTGATTATTTCCTTGGTATTTTACTTAACTTTAACATAATCTAATGGTTTTGATTATGGTTTACTAATAGTGTACATATCATTAACAAGCCATTAATACGAACAAATAGTGGATTGCTGTGAAAAACTCCACTGCTGGTCTTTATCTTTTCTATTTGGTAATAAATACATTTATAAATACTGATGGGGTTCTCACTCTTCGGGAAACCATCGTATCTGCAGTTTTAAGTCTTTGTACGTTATTAATAAAGGGCTGAATCCATCAAGTCTGTAGTTTTATGTGTTCATTTTCATTCAACAGAATTTGTTCCGCAGCAACGGATGTGCTTATAATGTACCGCCTTGTGCTTTCACTTTCATTTTGTTGTCCTTGTCGCTCGTGTCGTATTTTTTTTTTTACTTGAAGAATTGGGGTATTACCATTCACTTATCGCGTAATCGAAAGCTCAGACCCAGCTCAGACCCATCTATGGCTTCCAGTAACCCGGCGGAGGTTACAAAGGTAGGAGGGACATCTATTTAAGGCGAATTAAAGTGTGGTACTTCCCCAGAAGCGTTTTTAATGGTGCGTCGTCTTTCCGCTGTGGTTTTCGTCTTTAAATTCCTTTTTCATGTTACTCTGTCGACCGATTTCGCGTTATGAGGTATCGTTATGTTCTTCAATATATTCTTTGCAAATTGTTATATTTTAATGTTAATTTATTTGGAACTAACTAACACTGTTTTTAATCTTACCCAGTTTATAGGCATTCCAGTTCAGTTTGGCAAATTGCTATTTGTTGATCACTATATCGATCTTCAGTGCTGTTAATTAAAGATCATCAGACCTCACACTTCCTCTACAAAAGTCAATGGCTCTTCCAGACCAACTTCAGGCCATCAATCAAACAGCAGAGGCGCTGAACAGCTGTGAACGCAGGAGGCTCTTCTACCTGTGTGAAATATTAGACACGGACACCAGTGTGGCATGTATGAAGGACATGCTGAAATCTAAAGTGATGTGCTACGATAGGGGACAGCTGTTTCTGACAGAGCTGATGCTGCAATTGAGACGTTTTGATATCCTGAGGAAGGTGTACAAAACCAGCAGGGATGAGGCGGAGAAGGCTCTGCTACACAGAAAGGTTCTGCCAAGATTCAGGTAAGATGTGTACCTGATGTAGATGTGTGTAAAGGCATGATTGTTACATTCCAATTACTTCAAGTTCCTAATGTAATCATGCTTTTCCTTACTGTAGAGTATTGATGGCTAATATAAATGAAGATATGACCAATGAAGATCTGAACAGTGTGAAATTCTTGTTGAGCACCACGTTGCCTCGTGAGAAGATGGAAAAAGCACAGGTGACGTTTTGTTATCACTTGACATTATGAGGGATTTCCCATTCTCAAAAGGTCAAATCTGCATACAACAGTAATTTAAAATGTCCTCAGAGAGAACAACTTCCCCCTCTCTCCTTTGACAGAGTTTCCTGGATGTGATCATTGAACTTGAGAAGCTGGATATAGTTTCACCTGAAAGAGTCGACTTTGTAGAAGAATGTTTAAGAGACATTAGCAGGGTCGACCTCGCCAAAAAAGTGACTGCATACAAGATGTCAGGTGAGACTGTACTCTTTGCATGAATGGCTCAAATTCGAAAAGAGTTTGTGATTTGTGAAAAAGAAAATTCACCGTGACAAAATGTGAAAAGGAAATTCTCAAGAGAGGTTTGAGGGTGGCAAGCTGCAGGGTTCGTAACATTTATACTGTGTGTTTCATGTGAAGTATGGAATGTTTACACGCTCTTGAAACAGGAACATGCTGAAAACTAGAGCTGAAAATTAATATTTTTGTGTCTCTCCTCCCACTGAAATGGTCCATGGCGCTTTTGAAGAAGAAGAAAAAACTTCTTCCAAGTGCCAAAGAAAATATTTAGTTCCTAAACCACAGAAAAGAAAGTAAAACATAGTTTTAACCAGAACAGAAACCGAATATAAAAGCTGCCTAGGTGGTCTAAGTGGACATGCATTGTCCAGACTGTTTTCTGACAATGCAAAAGCTTCAACAAAAAGTGTTGGATCCTGTTTCTTTACATTATAGTATAGCATAAAACAAAATGTGTTTCATTTAATCCAAAGCAGACAAATCGTATTTTGTTCATTGATACCAGCATAACATCCAATTCACATATGTACTGTGAACATATACCTCACTTGGACACAGATATATATTTCTTCTTTTGGGCCCGAACAATTTTACATATGTTTCAGTACTAAACTTTGTATTCATCAAACCAAATGTTAAAAGTTTGGCCTTCTAAAAAGTGGATTTATGTGAAAGAACAATCACAAAGTACTAGAAATATACTTTATTCTGTGCTTGTATTCACTTGTATTTCTGTCCAAACCTTTCACAGTTGTAACATCTGAAGGGCATTCATCTCTGCAGCAAAGCCACAGAGGTCCTGTAAGTAGTGTACAAAAGTTATTCAACGTTTGACATTTTTCCACTCTATTATACAACTAATACTTTTGAAAAACACGTCTTCTCTTCAGTATCCATTCCCCACTCCAAATGGTTCCCATTCTCTGCAGCAAACAAGTCAAGCACAGCGCCTCCACATTGGTAAGACAGCCTGCATATTAGCAAATGATATCAACTTCAAAAGATATGTAATTGCCAGAGATACTGTAAAGAAATAATAATAATAAAACTCTTTCAAATCAATGGAACAAGCATAAGCAAATACATTTCACATTGGGCTTTATAGTTACACAGTAACACAGCTGGAAAGCCCCATGTCTCTCATTGTATTTCACCCTGACATTCATAACACCGTATGAATCTGTGTCACCAGCCACAGAAAACATTCCGGTGCCTGTTGACACAGAGCAGAACCTTCAGGTAAGGTCTTCACTCACTATTGGTGCCGTTTCGTCCCCTATGTGTTAGTTTGAGTGTGTTTAATTATAGTAAAGTGCATTTATGAAACTTGTTTGCTTGCTCCTTACATTACAGAGTCAACTAGATTGCTATACATTGAACACTAATCCCAGAGGAGTTTGTGTTATCATAGACTGCGTGGGTAATGACGGAGGTGAGACACAAAACACTTTGTACCTATAAATCCAGTGCTGGAATACATATACCAATACCATTGTGTGACTTTAGTAAAAATACAAAAGTATCATCACCAAAAGCTACTCAAAGTATTAAAGTAAAAGTACACATTCTGTGGAAAAAATGGATACTGATACATAAATGTGTTAGCAGCATTTCACTGTTGTAGCTGGTCGAGGTGGAGCTACTTTTATCTACTTTATTTACTATATTAGTTTTAAACTAGGGGTCGGCCAAAGGGTCACAAGATAAAGCTGAGGGGTCGGGCAGTGATTAAAGGTAGTATTGGTTATCAAGCTTGATATCTTTTTGAAATTCTCATTTCAGTCGAACAACAATCAATTAATCAAATGCTTTGACAAAAAAAAAAGAAAAAAAATCCTATTTTAATCCGGTTTTAGGCTGTCGCAGGCCCTTCCAATCATTTAATTTGGCCCTGAATGTAATGATTGGATGGCTACCTTCTTGTCTACCTACCTACTGTCTGCGTGTATTCTGCGTGTACACTCATTGCTCATTACAGTACCGGTAGTCTTCTGCAAGCTGCTACCTTGACAGCTGTGAGTTCCAACAAGAGCCATGCTCGTTAATTTACATACGTAATATGACCAACCCTGCCTTTAGTGGGAGAGGAAAGAAGGGAAAAAACTGTTTGGACTTTTTAAAATTGTTTTTGAAGTAATAGATCATGTTTCTTTTGTTGGCTTCGAACATTTATTAAAATTAAACCATGTTGAGTGTTGTTTCATGTGATAGTAAACTGAATCTCCTTACTTACTCAGACATGTTGGAACAGACATTTAAGACTCTTCACTTCAACGTGGTCCTCCACAAATGGCTGGGTGTGGATGAGATACTCTCAGTTCTCAGAGGGATCTTCAGACAGAGAGAGAACCTTGAAGGCGACGGCTTTGTCTGCTGCATCATTAGCCGCGGTATGGCAAACCATCTCCTGGGTACAGACTCGTACGGCGCAGGTCTACATCTGGACAATGTCAGAAGTCTTTTCACTGCTGATGCATGCCCAATTCTGGTTGGAAAGCCCAAACTCTTCTTCATCCAGAGGTACAGCGTCCCTGAGTTTCCGCCCCGTGCCAGGATGAAGCACCGGGATGAGGATCTGGAGACAGATGGCTGTGTTGGGCTATCCAGATGTGATTTCATCCCTACAGATGCAGATGTGTTCTGGAGTCACTGCTGGACAGATGAACGTCGACTGGAGCAAGGGCACCATCGCTCCATTTACCTGAAGGCCCTGACAGACGCTTTGCACAAAGGTCAATGGAGGTAAAGGCAAACCACTCTTTCACACTTTAACATCTGTCAGTTTTCATGTCAGCATTAAGACTAAACAGTTGTTTGTGTCCTGACAGGAAAACACATCTTGTTGATGTTCATACCGAGGTGAATGGGGCCATCTTTGAACATAACAAGAGGAATCCTGGAGAAAACTACAACATCGATCTGAGACATACTTTGAGAAAAGATCTTTACTTACAATAGAGGGTTAATCACTATCACTAAACCCTCAATTCTGGCAGCCACGTATTTCTATAGCATATTCAGCCTTAGAAGAACCTTTTTTTTTTACTGTGTATACAGTGACACCTGGTGGTTCTAGGAACTTAAAACGCTAACACTTTTTTTGGTTTTGATATGTATTTATTTCATGTTTGAAAAATATTTGTATAGTTTCATAACATGCATACAAATATACAGGCAAGACAAAACAATGCAAAAGATGCAAATGTCTATTCATGCAAGACAAAAAACACAATAACACAATGTTTTAATCATACATAACTGAAATGTAATAAAATGTAACAGATTTTATTGTTTTGAAGCATTCATGTGAAATGGATTTTTTCTTGCCTCTGAAACAGGCTTGTAGTGCTTGTATTTAATTATTTTAACTATAAATTTTTATACAATGTATACAATTGTGAAAGTAATTATCTGAATGAAGGATTATTACTACTATGACTGGTATTATATCTATTTGTACTTTTAATATGTTTTTGTACTTTGTATTTCATATTTTAACGTTATGCATTGTCTAGATGTGTGCAGTAGAAATGTGTAGTGAATGTGAAGTAGACACAGTAAAAAAACTAGTTTTGCATCCATTACCTTGGAATATTGTTCTGCTTTGAGAGTAATATTATGCGATTGATAATTATATCCATGCAATATTTAAAGAAAATTGAGCTCACAGTGACATCTGACTTCAGCCAGTGAATAAAAAATCTGTTACGATTATCAGTTGAGACCACCTTTATTGATTCCAAAAGGAAAATTCTGAAATAAGAAAGTGAAACATAAATAAGAGTATTGTAAAACGTAAACACGAATGGAAGTAAACATAAACTACACAAGAGCAGTACAAAATCACAATGCAAGTTGCGGTGACGGTGTAAGATCAAAGTCAGCAAGTGTGTCCAAACAGTGCACATTAGACTAATATAATATATACTTTTATTAAAGAATGATACTTAGTTTTTCTGTATACAGCAGCAAACACAAGAGACATAGAACAAATACAAGTAATATAAATAGTAAAACAGTAAGGAATCCACAATAACAATATTATATACAGGCAGAACAGTGTATTTATATTGCACAGGTTGAAATTATTAAAGTGATTTTTTTATGGGATATAAAGATGTTGTGTGACATCCAATAAATTACCAAATGCGCACACAAAAAACACCACACATTGTCAATAACAGCCTACAGTACTCCACACGGCATTGTGATTGTGACAATAGGAGGCAGGCAAGTTACACGAGCAACGTTAAGGAGACACGCGCACATGCGGGGCTCGTGAACGCGCACGGCCGCGGCTGCTGTTGCTATGATGCAATGGCGACTGCGCCGTGGGAAGCGAGCGAGGAGTTGAATGAGTTCCCTCCACAGTTGGAGTGAAGCAGCCGCCGACAGCCAAGGAGGACGCCGTCAGTGCCGAGGGACAGACAGCGGGCACGGAGACACCGGCAGGGCCCCGTCCTCTGCCACTCTACCTGCAAACACACGGCCAGGTGTGTCCGCTCTCATGCACGGCTCTCCGTGTCATGCACGTCGGAGAGCTTTCTCACACATCTGTGCGACGTTGCAGCGAGGCGAGCACCAACACCCTGTTTTGCCCTCGTTAGCCGAAACCAAGTGAGGAAGGGCTTGTTTTTTGAAATTTAATTTAAAAAAAAAAAAAAATCCAGTCGCATTGTCCTCATTCAGCGGAGACTCGGTGGACCTATCCGTGCTTTCTTACCATGGCGGAGAGAACCTCGACCGGGTTGCTGACGATGATGTTGGAGCCCACGCCGGCTGTCGCTATGACCCTGCCGGCGGAGGTCCGGGAGAAGCTGGCGGAGCTGGAGCTGGAGCTCTCTGAGGGTAAGTTGACAACAACATGGACACAAACTACCGCACCGTGTTGCCACTGCATGCTGTTTATTTCCTTCCTGGTGTGGGCTTTAAACGTGGTTTCATGCACATGACAGCTATCAGAACCACCGCCCTTTATCTTGGCTTTGTGGCTCATGTTTGAGAACATGCCAGCATCACCAGAGCCTCTCTGCTACTACCACTCATACCCCCAAAACTCAACTTCTGCTGTAGTTTTCTCCTCAAGTGTGTTACCTACTGCAGCACAGGGGGTCTCTAAACTAAATTACATTAGTTAATAGGTTGCTCTGTTTTTCCTTTTCACCTCTAACGAAGACCAGATGTTCCTATTGTCCTGGAAGTAGATTAGACTCCAAATACCATATTTGATCCGATGGCTATCTGAGCTGAGTCAGCTGACACACCCATGCTGCTGCTATGGCTCTGTTTTTTCACAGAAGTTGTGTTTTCCCTTACTTGAAGTTAATACAAAAAGGAAGGTTAAGTAACTAATTGGTAACTAATACAAATCCGAATATGACCAACAACCATTCTCATCCTGTCTGACCGGGGACCAGCTCTATGAAGGGTTCTCTCTCTGAGTCATGAAATTAGAAGGTCATGAGAAAAGTTGAAACGCTGTCTAACGTCCTTGCTTTCCTTCCCATTTTTATGGGAATCAATATTAGGATCTGTATGAAGTTTTTCCAAGAATGTTGCTGATATTGCTCACCTGTACTCTTGTTTATGTGCAGACCTCTATGCTTAACATTATATACAACTTGAACTTGATAAAAAACAACAACAGACATGTCCCTTCACTACCATAGTAGGTACCTGCTGCTAGAATCACCAAGACATAATTTGCCTGTACAAAGTCCTGCATGTTTACTGATAGGATTTATTAGGCAACCTAAAACCCTTACCTTGATGTTTACTTTGAGGACAAATGTCACTGTCACAGTACTGGATGTAACATTTCTATAGCTAAACGTATAAAAAAATGTCCACTTCTACTTTCACTTTATATTTAGGTTTCGTCTCTCAGCGCTGTACAGAGTCAATAAAGCTGGGCTCATCCTCCCGCTGGTCTTGATATCCTTAAGAGTTTCAGTACACCGTAAATAAGGAAAAGGGTGTTTTAGTTTTTCACAAAGATTTTCTTTTAATATGTTTGTTGAATGAGATTCATTATTCAACTGCTCCTTTTTATATGAGCGGTACTCACATGGTCAAATCTGCTGAGCTGTGATAAAGTCATAATTACTGGACTGATTAGATTAGGGATATGACCCCAGGGTATGACCTGAATTATTTCCAAAGAATATGTTCACTCATTCTTTCTCCATGCTAGCTGTGTGTAGCAGCCCCACACCAAGGTTAGGAATAGACCAAAGGTGCGCGGTTTGATAAGCACATTAACTGCCACTGAGGCCCCTAATGGGACAGACATGTTTTCAGGAGCGGCAACCAAATTAATCTATATCGGTCCAGTTTCCTCTTCCTGCTCTCCACATGTCACATCCTGCCATGTTGGAGCTCTGATAGCAGAATCACCCTGACTCTGTTGCCGTCCTCTCTCTTCCACTGATATATACTCTGTTGCCTCATTTCACAACTTCCCCAAACTCCATATTTCCATTTTCTCCCCGATCAAGGAAGAAAGTGTAATTCTCTTTTGGGTAAAATGAAATCAACCTCCCTTTTTCTCTCTGAAATCCTATCCCCGTACGCTGCTATGAACTCTTCACCTCGCGATGATGCCCTTTGGTTGCCTCCCCGGTACATCCTGTCTCAGGAAAGAATAGACGACTCGTTTTATTGGAAGGAGATGAGAGCCTGTGGATCCTGCCGGTTTTCTATCCTTCTCACTGAGCTTGGCTTATAGGCATGTCTAAGTCAGGCATGTCTGTGTCACACTAAGTGACACATCTCTTAGCCTGAGTGTGCAAGTAGGTGTGCAGGAACACTGTATTATTCATGAAGCTGAATAGATGTGTCATGTATGTTTACTTTAGCAGTTTAGCATCAGCACCCATTGGAATAACATGAGCTTGAGACAATCCAGCAGCTCAGCATGGATAATATTCCGCCGTCAGCAGTTTTGGGCTGCTGATGAGTGAATAAACAATCTGTGCACTATTATTATGGTTATAATACATGCAGTTTCCTCCAGAGATTCAATTCAATTCAGTTTATTTTATATAGCCCAACATCACAAATACAAGTTTGCCTCGGAGGGCTTTACAATCTGTACACATAACATCCCTGTCCCGGGACCTCACATCGGATCAGGAAAAACTCCCCTAAAAAAGATAGTAAAAACCCTTTCACAGGGAAAAAAGGGAAGAAACCTGAGGGAGAGCAACAGAGGAGGATCCCTCTCCCCGGATGGACAGAACCAATAGATGTCATGTGGCCAGAATGAATAGCGTAGTTACAGCACATTCAATGAATATGACAGAAATTATTCATATAATGAGTAGTAGGCATGGTCCATGATCCAGATAATCCACGATCCATGAAGCAGAAGGCGGTAGAGAGATGCATTTATTTTCAATTTATCTTGCTTTGATTTCATTTCTTAGTCAACATGTATTTTACAATGTTTATCTTACTTCCCTCTACTGTCATTAGATGAGTTTCTATGCTAATCAGAATCCATTTTTTATACAATGGGCATTTGTTGTTTTTATTGACCCCTTCACTCGATGCTTCTCTTTTATTCAGTGTGTCTATGTTTAATAATATGAAAAGCACTTCACTGTGTACGCTTGAGGCCTGCCTCGTGAAGCAGGATTACTAAATAATCTGGATACCTTCACTGATTGAAACCTGGAATCGCTTTAAATGTGGAAAATGGACTTAATGTAAGTGAAAGAGCTTTTCTAGGTTTGAAGTCGCTGTAAATTTTGCTTTGAATCTTTCACATTCCTCCATAACATTACATATTCATAACTAAAGAAGCAACAATCAAAGTAAAAAGGCATTATTTATTAAAGGAATGGTTCAACATTAGGAGAAATGTGCGTGCGAGCTTTCTTCAGTTAACCCTTTGTTTTTTGTGTGGATTAAACAAAGAAAATATATTAATAATTAGTGAGCTTTTAGAGGTAAGAGTAGTTTAATTTTGACTCCTTTGTGCAGAGTTTTTTTCCCATGTTTTCAGTCTTTGCGCCATGATAAGCTATCGCTAAGCAATCAGCTAACATACTTGCTGTACTGGGCACAGGCAGTAAGTGATGTCAATCTTCTAATTAAAGCACATTTTTGTATTTCCCAACATTTTTAACATTCCTTCAAATGTTTAAACAGTCAAAAATTTACCCAATCTGCTTCATCTGGACCATGTGGGCATGATCGGATCAGAATGAATTGACAGTAGGCAAACAACCCACCAATTGTCATCAGATTTTGATTGGCCCGTAAGGTAGAAAAGCACTATTTAGATGCAGCCCATTTTACTATGTTCTTTTCCCCAAAAATTGCTACGATACTAAAATCCCCTCCTATCAAATTCTGCACATCAGAGTTATTGGAGAGGACGTGGTATCTCTCAGCTGACCTGGATGCAGATGAGTGGCCAAAAGATGGGCGTAAAGGAGGGCAAGAAGATGGATGATCCCCATTATCTCCTGCAGGGAGGGAGTAAAGAGGGAGAGACGTGGCTGCTGAGTAATTCATAGACTCACTCTATTCCATTCTCTGGTTTTCTTCCCTCTTCTTTTGTTTGCTCTCCAAACCCTCTGATTACAAAGTCATTTTTAGTCCAGTGCTGGTGTTTGCTGGGAAGATGCCAAACCCCTGGTTGGTCATTGCGCTTGTTTTGCTTGCTCCCATTCAGCAAAACATTTACAGAGGGGCAGCGCAGGTTTTTTGGTAGTTTACGTGGTGCCTGGCTTGTTTATGGTTGTTTGTTGTCATAGAGAACATGTTTGCTGCAGGTTCAAGGTGTTTGGAAGAAGATCCAGCAGCATAGATGTGACTACTTTGTTTGGCAAATCTTCTGCCAATGCATCATGAAAATTGTCTTTATTATAAGTGAGATTATCCAGACAGTTTGTTTAATGGTAGACACTGTCTTCATTTGTTCTTACTCTTATCTATACCCTGGCATCTGCTCTTGCAATGACCCAATTTCCCCATGGAAATCATTTAAGTTCCGTCTTTATGTAATTGCTAAGATAAGGTGAAACTTTTCTCACTGTAGACTTGTAGGTAAAGAGGGTTACGCTAGTAATGAGATGGTGATTAGGACTTGTATTCGCAGGGAGCCGTTTCATCAAACAAGAGCTTTTAATTTCTCCCTAGTCTGAAACAAGACGGCAGTACACTATGTGAATCAGACAAGCAGAAAAGCAAAATAAAAATAAAATCAGTAAGTTGTTGTCGTGTGGAACATTTTCAATTTCACACGTGATGATTTTGCATACATGTCATGAGTTTCTCATTATTGGAGTTTACAGTAGATCAACATTTATGTGACCTGAGGCTCCCAGCTTTGCCCTTTTTGCTGCTGATCATTTTTGCAGAACAAGTTGGCAGCTGTCTGAGACTTCTACAGGACTTTCAGCCTCATCTAGTATCCATGACAGTACTGCTGTGATAACTTCTTTTGTAACTTATACCACAATAAGTGGAACATAATTCCCTATCTTTTTAATTGATATGTCATGTACTGTTTAGCCCAATTCCCAATATGCATGGGCATTAATGGCATAGTTTACCCAGATCCTTAAGTAAGGATTATATTGGCCTGTTATAGAACAAAGCCAAGGTCATAGACCTGTGTACAAGGTGGGGTTAGTGGATAGCTTTGATGGCCGGAGTTTCATAAAAACTCTTTTGGGGAAAGTATGAGTGTACAGGAAATCCGAGCGAGAAAGACCACACCGTGCAGAGAACGACTCATTTCTCTCTGTGGTCACTTACTCCCACCACCAAACTCGTGAAGAAAGAACATCCACCGGGCTCACCCAGTGAGTTCAGTCCATTGTTATGCAAAACCCAGCATTTGATGAATTTAGAATCGCATTCTGCATTAAGAGCTTTGAGAACCGGTAGGATTTGTGACGATTACTGAAGGGACTTTGTACATGGCTGCTGGGTCGCTCTGTAATCGGATCCAAAAGAGAAGAATGTTGAGCCTTGGAGCGAGCTTGTTGGCTGCCGTAGCTGCTGTGAAGTCCAGTTCGGAGATAAAGAGGCAGCTATGCCGTGCCCCTGCCACAGTGGAGGACAGAACGAGGAGGGTCATACATATTTCAAGGGTGTGCCTCAGAGCGGAGTAGAGCCTCAGATTCTTGTGCTGCTCTCATATGCTTCTGCCTGTATATGAGAGTCCGTGCACATGGAAGTGTGTGCGTGTTTGGTCTATTTACTTTTTGCTTGTGGATTGTTAAAGTGCTCCTTACGAACCACAGAGCTGTTTCATTTTAGCCTGACAATTATCCACACCACCAGTTATTGTCCTGGCGCTTTCCACTATATTTTGTAGCTCTAGCTCCAGCTGCCTGTTTGTTTTCTTTAGTGCTCTTCAACATCCTGTCTCTGTCGTTATAGGAGTCGTGAATATTTAATGGGATGGGATCGTAATATGTAGAAATATGTCTTTTCCCACTTTGTTTTTTTTATTGTGGAAGAGTCTACAGAGTGAGATTTATGCCAGCTCCGGGATTTTGGCGTCCCTGTGGCTTTCCTCTTTGGAATTTAAGGTTTTCAATATTGGTTATAATTATCAATTGAGCTATTGTTTTAACCCATTAAGTATTTAATAAAGCAGCATTTCAAATGGAAAAAAAAATAATACCACAATCTTGTCAACAAACTCAAAGGTTTTCATGCAAAGGTTATACAAAATGGAGAACAGAAGGCATCTTATTTTTAGAAGTAAATATTTGCTATCATTATTGTTATTTGACAACTGACGTTACGGTTGTTTTTACCGACTTACATCTAATCAACCGCCTCATTTGTTCTCTAGTTACATTCTTACATGATGAGCATGAGCAAACTAAATGTTTCTGTAATGATTTATTTCATTGCCCAGCTACTTTGTACATCCCTATGGAAGTATCGTAAAAGTTTTCGGTTCACAGGGTTTTTCAAGTTTGTTCTGAAACTTGAGATACAAAAAAGTTTTCCTCTCTGTGGGCATGCCAAAAATATGACATTTCATTCTCTCTCCACTGACTCAACCATAAAGCGACTTGCTGGTGCTATTTCAGCAGCGTTTATTGCATATAGCGCTTTATTGCTGTGGCACAAATCGCTGCACAATTTGATTACACTGCCACCTTCCTCCGGTCACCAGCAAGTGACAAACGGCAGCGTTTTCCTATGTACTGTGTAAGAAAGAACGCAAGTTAAAAGTTCCAGTGAAAGAGTATCTTACATTTACTATCAGTGAAGCTTGATTGACATGTAATACATTGAATTACTCTGGTCGGACATGGACCTGTGTTTACAATCAAAGACAGCTAGCTAAAAAAACAAACACAGCACAGCGTTTGTTTCAATATTTCATAGATAAATGCAGTGTCTATACATCAAGTGATGAAAATGCCTGCTGGCTAAACAATCTTCCAACTGAAAAAAATCCAACTAACAGATAATTGCCATATTTTGAGGGCCATTGTCAATTGAAAATGACTGCTGACTCCACTATATCAAAGCTTCTGTCAGTATTCTAATAAATACATTAAAGCCCCATATCATAGACTCTGTCTAGCACCCAATACTTGGCTCCTACTGTATGTCTCTCTGCTATTTCTGTTGTCTTAAGCAATTGCAGTTGAGTTCCCTTGACCTTTTAAATCAGATGGCTGTATAGAACCAGGAAGTTTATCTTTTTAAAGCCAACCGGAGACTTGGCCCTTTGATACGACAGCAGTAGAAAGATAGTGCCAGCCTCCTGCCAGGCCGCCATCCTGTCCATCCTGTCCATCCTGCTCCAGAGAGACCAGCTATGTGATGAGCCAGAAGGTGCATTTGGTGGCACTCAACCAGAGATTGTTTTTAAATGAATAAAGGGGTGGTTGAGCACAACCCTAAATATTTCCTCTGTTTCAGAATCATGTTTTTGTCACAATGGGTGCCAGGTGCGATGCCCATGGTGTGTCCTTGCTGCAAGAGAGATGGCATATGCAGTGGAGAGCAGTACAGTGCAGCGGGCACTGACGCAGAGAGATCTGCTGACCAAACGAGCTGCATGTCCCACTTCAAGGACACATTGCAGAATTCACTCTGCAATCTGCACTACATCCGTCTGCCCAGCAAGGCTTTTGTTCTGCCTCCATCAGCTCTCTGATGTAAACTCTTTGCTGTCCATGCTCCTACCTGTGAGTGTGTATCTTGTATCATCCCCCCCCTGTGCCCATTTGATAGCGAGAGAGGTTTAGCATACGAGTTTGATGCCAGCTATGGAGCCCCCCTTCAGCTCACACCATATGGAGCTTTTTCCTATCTTTATTCAAGTGTATGCTCTTTCAATTTGAGATGAGATGCCACTCATTGATGTTGATTTTGTAATGCGTTCCCTTCAAACCCTGTCTTCACATTACACTATTCTCTGCTTTCACCTAGATGTGGGGCGCTTCTGATCAAACTGTATGCTTGTACTCTGATATATTGGTCCTTGCGCATATTTCCTCTCCTCACACTCTTCTTCTGTGTGCTCATGAAATGTCTGCTCTCAGATTATTCCTCTGCTTTGGATTTTTGTGTGCAATAGGCCTGTCAAAATTCCCCAACCAATACAATGCTAGGTGTAGTTTTGACCAATGAAATGATCCCTGGTGCATTTGCTTGACTTCAGCCCACCAAAGCTTTCTTATGTAGCCTACTGTCCTTGCTTTCTTTATGACTTTTGGAATAAAATCACTATTTGTACTTTTTATTTTACTATAGTACCCAGCCACCATTACTGTAACCAACTATTTTAGAGTGTGAGGACGGCTGAGGCTGTACCACAGGAAATCTGTGTAAGCAACAACATATCTAAGTGCAA
Organism: Myoxocephalus aenaeus; assembly: GCA_038501785.1. Lineage (NCBI taxonomy): Eukaryota > Metazoa > Chordata > Actinopteri > Perciformes > Cottidae > Myoxocephalus > Myoxocephalus aenaeus. Next base: position 1,497,247 of record JBAMJR010000187.1, read on the forward strand.
GCATACAGTTTGAGCAGAAGCAGACCAGATCCAAGTGCAAGCAGGGACTTTTTGTGTGTGAGCATAGGATTTCGGAGAAAAACATTTAAAAAATCTAAACGTGAAATCAATGAGTCTTGCTCTCACATTGAAAGACCACACTCTTGAATAAAACCCCCCAAAAAAGCTCCATAACACCATAGCTCAATCTGTCCTCTCTGGTCCAATCATGGTCACAGTAAAACACACACACAGAGTCTTCCTCAGATAGCTGAATTATCTCTAAATGCTGTGAATTACACACCTCCCAAAGATAAAGAATTGTACAGCAATGATTTCAAGGTGTTAAGTGAATTGCTTGCAAAGGATAGAAGGTCAGTGAGCTGTTCAGAGAGCCTTTATACTCCTACTCAAAGTGTTTAAGATCCCAAGGACAAACTTAATGAAGTCTTTCTTTACATCTCCCATTTGTCTTTTTTATTATATAATCTCAACTTTTCTTATTTAATATTACATTTGTGCGTTTCACGATGAAACATGTTGCACTTTTCCAAACAGCCAAGCCACATTGACAGCATACCCATTTCCCACATTCATTCTGTAGCATCAATGATTGCTTTGACTATACAGCCTCCAATACACCCGTCAACTCCTGAACACTTTAATAATAATACATTTTACATGTATTTGTACAGTGCTTTGTGATTGTATATTGCAAAAGAGTACACATGTGATGGTTGGTGTAATTAAATATTTTAACTTTAGTGATAATATTACAACCTCTTGCACCATCAAACTGCTCTTACTGTTTTTTACTTCCTTCGTGTATTGGCTCCATATTCACATAATACCGGTCAGGTTTTGTTTATAATAAAGGCTGCAAATGTGAAAACAACTCAAGAGGCATCACAGAAGTTTCCGATTTTCTATCAAATAATCTGCTGTGGCTTGACAGAGAGTGTTAATGATAGTGCTGTTTGGAATCCCAGTAAAATAGGCGGCCAATGACAGGAGCTGGCAGTGTTTAATTATAATAAGTGATGATAATTCATTCCAGAGAGGCGGTGTAATTATGTACTGGTCAGTGGCATCAACACCTCTTGACCTTCTGTGGCCAGGTCCTAGCAGAGGTCAGCCTGCACAGTATGACAGAGCCATGCCGCTATGAACTTAGCGCCATCAACAGATGGCCAACAAGCAGCATCAGAGAAAGTGAGGAGGAAGCACTACAAAGGGGAACTTTTTGAGAAACATAGTGGGTTAATTCTTGCTGCTTTACATCCCTTAGATTTAGAAAGAAAGAAAGTAGCAATTTAGTAGCACTTAAATGGCATTTACTTATAGCACTTTGTAGTTTTGCTTTCTTGAAGAAATTGTACTTGTTGTTCTGAGTTTGTACTTATGGTTGAATGCACTTATTGTAAGTCGCTTTGGATAAAAGCGTCAGCTAAATGTAATTTAATGTAATTTAGCCTGGAAATGTATAATTCCAATTTGGGTGTTTGTTGCCAAGAGTGATGCCACAATCACATTGCTCTGACTGTAGTGCAACATCACTAGAGCAAGTATGGACTTTTTATACTTTTTTTTTATTTGACGAAATATCTGACAAGATCATAAACATGTTCTGAATCAATGTCTAGGCCTACTCAGGTGTGATGTGCAGATCAAAGACAAACAGAGCCCTTTGTAACAGCGGCAGGCTGCATTGTGATCCTTCCTGGTGGAAAACAAACACACAGAAAATGTCTGGAATGTGCCGTGACCTATCAACTTAACCATGAGGAGAGGGGTTTCCAAATCCCCAACACTGCTGGAGGGCACGACTACACACAACAAACAGGCACAAAGCATAGCAGGTTGTCCCAGCCTTTTAAAAGAACAAGGCCAAGTTGCCCCTCCCTCTTTCCCTGAGGTGTCCCAGTAGAATATGGGAGAGGAGGAATAAAATAAAAGCGCTTTTTTTAGTCAGCTAACATACCAGAAAATGTGTTTTCAGCACGTGTGCTCCAATTGAGCATACTGTTTTAGGCAAGCTGTGCTGCTGTTGCTCTCCAGAGACTTTTCCAAGTGTGTTATTCAAAGTGTACCTGTACAGCCAGAAAGACGGGAGGGCAAGTCAGGACTGTATTTAAAGCTCCTAAGGCATAACTGACAAAGTGTGGAGTCTCTTTCTGCATTTGACAAACTGTTACTAACTAATGTCTGGAAGTCACAAGTTGCAAATCATCTCGTTAAATAGCCAAGCTGTTTTTCATGCAGTTGGTGCTGCTGCATATATGTAAGAGCTAGTGCATGTTCTTTCCAAGCAGCCTGCGGGGAAATTTACCCGCACTCAACCAGTCTGAGTCAGTGCCATGCAGGTAGGAGATGAAACAACAGCTGAAGTGACTAGTGATATCAAAACATGGACAAATATTAGCTTGTTGCCATTAAAGCAGTTAAAGGGGAACGCCCTGCTTGTTTAAACTCATTTGGAAGAGAAAACTAAGAAACCATATTACCAAAACTGTCCGCAAATATCTTGTTCAACTTTGACCATACTTGCACGAGTTGTGTCCATGCGCAGTTTTCATATCTAAAGGAGGGACTATTACTGACATTTAAGGCCGTCTCACTATCGGTTTTACCTCCACATTTGTGGTTTAAGATATCTTATTATACATATATAAGATGTATTTTTGGCGGAACCTGTCTGATTGACAGACTGCCCATATATGTTGTCATGGCTTATACAAATGATGGCCTCCTAACAAGAGACCCTACTTGCAATAAACTGAAATGACCCTTTTAATGCTGAAGTAAGGAGACAGTGATTGAGATGTTTTTAAAAAAAAAACCTGTAAAACAATGAGTAAATCCTGCTGCTTTAACTTACACAACCATCTGCTGGTACCAACACACATTTAAGAGAGAAATAGAGCGACACGGAGAGAGTTGTAACTGAACTGCCAGTCTGAGTGCACATATGATAAATTGTGATTGAACATTAATGTATATGAATATATGCACCTCAGCCATGAAATAACAACACAATTAAAGGTTGAGACTGCCATGGAGAACTAACGCCTCCCCTCTCTTGATAACTTTGTCTTTGGACAACAGCGGTTTGGATACAGCGGTTTCTATATAATAGCACTCAGCAGGTTAATGTTATTCCACATGGCTTCTGAGTACCCAGAAGCCTTTCTCTTATAGTCTTTGTATTCGTCCATGATTATTAAGAGATAACTAAAACATATCTTTCTTTTTTTTTAAACCCGCTTTCATTGTCAGCTAGGACTGACTATCCAAAGAGATTGCATCCAATCTCCATTCCTGTCTAGTAATGTACGCATGTACTTGGTCTGAAGTAATGACTGTAATGTTTTCCCTGGCACTACCACTAACACACCAGATGTTTTCACCGATAAGGAGTTCAGAGAGAACTCTAGACTGCAGCTGGACACATTTTCTGAACCATGCTTCTTACCTTTAATTGCATTTAACTTAACTCTAAAAAAAATGTTTTTAATACTCATTGCCCATGTTAATTCATAGGGTGCAAAGCAGTATTCAAAATGACTCCCCCTAACATTACGGCAGCGAGAACGACTTAATAATCACTAGTGGTCTGTGTACAGTATTTGGCTAATGAATACTTTGATGAAATGCACCCTTTTTGTTACCGCGCTAAGCAGAGTTGTGCTGCTTGTCAACACACCCGCAAGATTTTGAATAACCTTTTTTACAGAGTGTTACTTGTGGAATCCCAGGCGCTCGGGGAGGAACAATGACATGGATACAACTTTAAGCTGACCTGTAATCTAATATAACGCACATGCACACGTCACGTCTCAGTGCTGTTACTCACAACATTCTTGAAATAGAGGTCACGGGCCTCTGCAGTCTGCGGTTGATCCTCGTGGCTGCGGTCCCATAACATGTGTGCGACTGGCCTCACGATGACAGTTGGAGCTCAGTTGTTGAATCTCAGAAGCCTGTTCTTCATTCCTCGTGTCCCCCCTCTCCGTCGTCTTTATTGCCCCCACCCGATAAACTCATTAGACAGCCAAGTATAAGTTTAACCTTTCACAAACCTTCCTTGGTATTAAGCATTTCAGGCACTAAGTGTGGCGTTCTGTGTGGGTGGGTTGTGATTCTTAACAGAATTTGAGCGTTTAAGAATGTAGAATGTAGACTGTTGTGTGTTGTTTGTGTGTGTTCTGCAGGGGGGTGTATTTGTGTGTGCTACGATACAACCAATGATCTGATATGTTCAAATGATTCCCAGATTGGTTTAGTAACCAAGGCTTTGTTTTTAAGTTGTCTAAGGGGATGTCATGCTAAACTGTCTCTCAGCCATAACAGTGAGATATCATAATTAATAATAATTCCTGCGAGCCCAAATTTGCATTACTGTGCACGCTGACTCCACCCTGTCTGTCATTAGGACGGGGAAGCAGTCTGAAATGTCAACAAGTGGCAGATAGCTGCTGGGAGGTCACCATATGTGTCATGCCCTGCCCTGTGCAAACTTTCTCCTGAGGCTTACTGCAGCTTCCAATTCGCAGCGTAATTGGCAATTGTATGGTGTGAGTAAGTGAGTAAGCCATGTGACCTGAACATCAGAAAGCAAACCCATGACAGAGTTGCTGCTTTCTGGCCTCCCTCCTTGTTTTCTAATTTGATGAGACAAACTCAATTTTATTGTACGGTTGTTGAGGTCAGGCCAGGCTTACATTTAGCCAGCAGGACTTTAAATCATAGTACTCTGATAACCAATGCAGAGAGAGGAGAGTAGTAAGAGGAGGATGAGTTCCTGCACAACTGCCATGTCTGATGAAGGTCTGATCAATAGGACTTACACATGGAAGCCTTGCTGGTAATGAAGACGACACAACTCGTCTTGTGCAACTCTTTTGATCATTTAATAGTGTATAGTATACATTACATTTTTCTACTTGCCTTTTGTGTAAGGAGGAGTTAACTCATTTTGGGGGGAAATGTTTGAATTAATGTCATGTTGAACAAGCTGTTGAAAATGTACTGAAAATGAAATGCCTTTCAAGTCCACTCAAGACTTGCAGTTTGGTCTGGTTTTCTGAGGTGAAAGTCAAGTCTATAAAGACCATTGTATGTCTGTGTCCAGAGAGTCAGCTGAAGGAGTAGAAAAAAGGGAGGAAGAGTGGGAGGAAAAGTGAGGCCTGGATTTAAGAGTTCCCTAACACAGAAACAGCTGGAGCACGTCAGACATCAGGGAAATCAACATTGACCAATTATTAATATTGTTTGTTTGAGACCTATTTTTACCAGTTGTGTGTGTGCTTCTCCACATCGACTAAAACAGTGAATCTTGTAACAAACACAGACAACTATTTAAAGGCTATCTTTTTTTGGGATGACTTACTTCTGATTATAGTCATTCCGATGCAGTAAATACAATGTTGAAACAAATGCTGAGAATTAGGGCTACGTACTCACAAACGCTGGACGGCTTGTGTGTGTGTGTGTGTGTGTGTGTGTGTGTGTGTGTGTGTGTGCAACTGCCTGTTGAGCAGTCTTTGAAAAGGAGTTTGCAATCACTGTGCTTTTAGTAGATGCTTGTTGTTCTGGCCTTGTAGAGTACAAATACATTCTTTCTGGGTCATTATGGCAACAGTAGAGCGGACACACCTCATCCCCTTAGTCAGACTACAGGACATATTACATATTACAAGCACTTGACATTTACTAACAAAAGTTTTTTTTTTCTTTTTCGATTTTGTTGATTTAATCTTTTGTCTTTAACTACTCCTGAAGAGATTTTTAAAGATCTATGCTTCTAAAAGTGTATCTGGATTGGAGTTACGCCTAACTCCAACATCTGCGTCACGCATCAGTGCCCCTTCGTCTTCTTGGAGTGGCGTCAGGATGAACTGTCTGCAGTGTCGTCCTCGAGGCTTTGACCTCTGACCCACAGTTACTGCTGCTGCATCAGGATGAGCGCTGTATCCCCTGCAGGTCCCAGTAGACGAATGATGAGCTAACGCTGAGCTTCAGCAGGGCCGCCATCAATCTGCACTTTCTCTTGAGGGCAAAAGTAAAGGGCCGCTGGCTAGAGACCATGTGTTCGCTCCGACAATCATCTGGGACTTCGTTCTGTATATTTTTTTGCCGTCGTCAGGCTGTGTGTGTGTGTGCCCATAAATACATACACAGATACTCCTTCCCCCTTCCTTTGTGTCACAGCCTGTTTGTTGAGTTAGGCTGTGGGTTTGGCCCTTGGCTTACATGTGTGTGAGGATAAGTGCAAAAGCAGACCATGTGCTGGCTGCCCTGTCTGTCTCTCTGTGGAACTGACCATGTCTTTTTTCTTTAAGGAGTGGTGGAGGGGTTTGAAGCACTGAATGCCTGGCTCTGTGAAAAATGCTATTACAAGACTTAGCCGGGACAAGAGTTTGTTTTTGTCTTGGAATCTGCTCCACTTGTTTTTGAAGTATCGTCTAACAAGTTAAACCCCACCCTTAGCAATCTAACACTGGTTCCATAAATATGGGATATTTTGTCTGGTGTAATGGACTGGTATTTATTAATTGCATTTTTGGAGATGATTATTTTAGAACAATAGCTTACCGAAGTTCATGCATTCCTGCGGTGAAACCTTTGACGAGATCCCCGAGAAGGGCCAATAATTCCTGAGGTTGAACTAAACCTTTTTATTTTAACACGCATGTTGTGTAATGCGTTAACAGTTCACACAGTGTAAGCCACACTAAAGTGTTACTTTATTTACTTTGAAACAGCCCGTTTCTCTGGCACTCATTAAGCTTCAACCATCTTTCGCTCCAAGCAGGTTGAAACTAATGCAATTAATTAATTGCAAATATTTGACACCGGTCTGTTTTTAAAAATGCAACTTCACCTAATGAACTCCTGAGGGAGGTGCTTGAAACTTTTATTTCCCGAGCAAGGCTTATCCTAGCAGAGGCTCCGCCGCCTCAGTTAATAGAGGCCGATTAGCCTGCAGTGGAGTTGGCAGACGGTATCAGCTGGCTGGTGTTACTGAGCAAGAACAATATCACCACAGCTGACTCTGTCTTATCTTCCACATGTCCTGGAGGACAGTGAGCAGCCGTGCCGCTGCCTGGTCCAAAGGCTGCCTGACTTTGAATTGTGGGCGTATGTGGAATGTGTAGCTGGAAAAAGGCCTGGGAGGGCTTTGAGATTTTTTTTAGAGCAAGCAAATTATTCAGTATATTTTTCCCCATGTATGGGGAAGCTGTGAGAGCTGGCAGAATACCTCAGGAAGCTGGTGAAATGGACCTCAGGCTGTTGTCTGTTTGACAGACATGAGCAAACAAGCCCCCGTGGCTGCTGCTATTCTGTTTGTGTGCATGATATAACACCAATTATCTATCATACATCTGCGGCGTTGTTCACATACAAAATTACAAGTTATTGTTCTTAAGGTAAAGCTGTGAAGTACCATGTTTGTCAGAATGAAAGTTTCCCTTTAGTTTAGCTTGAGGACAGGTTGCGTTTCTCTGAGGCACATTACTGCATGTTACTGCAGCACAGATGTTCCGAAACTGTCTGCTATCCACCCATCCATCTCTTTCTTCTCTCCCTCACAGAGTTTAAATATCATGCGGCTAACCTCAGCTCACCTCAGCTGGACTCTACTATATCTTTTCTGGGTAAATTTCCTTCTGTCTTCCTGTCAGTTTCCTCACTGTGAGACTCACCTAGGGCTTTGACCGCTGACAATAACGCTTGAGATTTCAGAAGGGAGGCTATTGATTGAGGAGCTGGAGGATGGAGAAGCAAAGCTATGGACCGAATGAGGGAGACTGTGAAAAGGGGAGTAATGGCAGGCAGCGAGAGGGAGCATGGACGTAAAGGATGGAGGGAAGATAACGAGATAAAGTAGAACAAACGATGGTAATGTGATGGTTGGAATAAAAGTAATAGAATATCTCTTCAACATGGTAAGAAAATAAAACATCCCATTGGGGAAATGATTGCTTATTGATGACAAGGGCTATTTTATATTTGATGTATAATAATGTTAATTGGATTCTTTTTTCCGACGCCGGATGAAAACTAGCTGAGAGAGTGGACATTTTTACTTAAAATCAGGAAAAAGCTAATGAAACAGGAACATTTTTCAACAGGCAGAAGTAATATCCTACATAACTGATGTTTCACGGGCCTGGAAGACTCATTAACTACTGTACATTGTGTAGATAGAGGCGTGTAAGTGTTACAGACCAGGACTTCAGGCTATGTCAGCTATGGGATCGGCCTGTCAATGTCTCACTTTCAGCTCAGGTCCAGTATAAAAGAAGATGAGAAAGATGGTCTGAAAGCAATGCTGAGAAGCTCCAAATCACTTCACTGTAAAACGATCAGGCTGTAAAAAAAAAAGCTCTCGCTGGATGGTTAAATTACCTCAGCCAGCAGGTGAACTAGCGATAGTGTCAGTTTGCACACGGTCACAGATGAGAGGATCCAACAGGTTCTTTTGACATCACTACAGGACTAAGATGTTAATCTGACTTGAATGAGGTCAGTGATGACGTTTCTTTTGAGCTCTCCTGAAGCGGTTACATTTTTAAGATGGGACGGGCAGGAGATCGATTGATCATCAATCGTATGTTCCTTTCTCAAGTAATTAATAAGATAATAAGAGCAGCACATTGTAGTGTTGGGCCGGGGGGGGAAAGAATGCCTTCTGAGTTTTTGCAAACTAGAGACAAACAAAGTCCCAATCAGTTGACACTTACCACCCCCACTAACCAATTTACTGACCTGTTCAGGGTGTACACATTAAGTCTTTTGGCATTTTGTAATGCATGCTGGGATAGATTCCAGTCCACCACAACTCTGCACTGGATGAGTGGGTTTAGATAATGAATGGATGAACGTCTGTGTGGTGTAGATCTGACATAAATGCTGCATCAGAAAACACAAGGAAAGTGTAGCTGTCATCTCAAGCACTCTAGTTTAAGCCAAATTTAACACACAATATATGAAAGTGAGCCAGCTAGGTTCCATTGCGCAGCGCTTAGTCCCATAGCACTTGTTCTCCTCTAAATGTAATGAGCCTCCAGGTCACAGGGGAACACTTTCACTCTGATTTTCTTTCGCCATTCAGGCCATTTGTGTGCTTCCTGTCTCCAGATAAGGGCTTCAGAAGTGGCTTTATCCCAGCGCTGGGATGTGTGACTGAGCAGCCAGGCATCCCTAGCTGGGACACACTTCTTTGTAATATGTTGTTCTTCGCCCCCTGCTTACCTCAACTGTGTGTGTGTGTGTGTGTGTTCTGCCTGCTCAGGCAAACGTGAAAGTGGATGATGTGTGTCCTGTGATCGCAAACTGGAATGTGCGTTACGTTAGCATCTGCAAGCAAAGCACAGTCACGGGTCAGCAAGGGCCCTAAGTCAGTCACACACTTCCTCCTTCCCGGCCTCCCTCTCTCTCTCTTTCTTTCCAGGAACTGGGCAGCTTGCCTGAAGAGGGTAGTGGTTAACACCCTCCTCCAAAGAATCACTGCACTCTTGTCCTCATTGTCCTTCAATATGTAGCACGGTCCTGCTGATTTTCTGATGAGTCAGTGTGTGGCTGTCGCTTTCATGACGATGGTGTCGTTTTTATCTAATAGTCAAGCAAAGGAGATTTCCACTGATTCTCAAGGAAGCAGATTATTTCTTTCTCTTCTGTCACTGGATCTCTCTCTCTTCTTGAATGTGAGAATGTGAGTGTATATCATGTACTTGTTGTTTTTGAAAGACAACTGAGAAGGAAAGCAAGGCCCCCATATGTATATTTTTACACTCGGATGTGGTCATAATCTCTGTTTGTTTGTAGGGTCATTGCGTTTTAGACTTTGTGGTACTAACTGGCATGATAACACATTTGTTTTATGGTATTGCAAGCGGCTCACCTCTTTCCAAATGTGATGTAGGAGTGATCTTCTGTTCCAGCACAGGACTCTGGGTTGTCTTCTGGTTGTCATATATTCAGTAAACCAACGTAACCTTCCTGAGGCCTAAACAACACAAGTTACATTCCCAAATTATATTTCACCTCCTTGAAATGCTTGTTGCCTACGGGCATGTAAGTAAAACACATTATTAAATCCTTTTAGGCCCTGAAATTCAGTGCCACTTTCCTCGAGGTATTGCGCTGAAATGAACCCAGGCTGTGCTGCGATTGAATCTTTCATAGGACATATTCGGTTTTCGCCTGTTCGGGTGGCTCCTAATGCAGTAAAGTATTTTTGGGTGAGGAGTTTGCTGTGAGGTAACCAGAGTAAACAGCGTTATCAGGCAGACTGCAGAAGGAAGTGTCCGTCATCAGCTGAGCGATCAGACCTAAGGCTATCCTTGACGCTGGTATTTCCGACTTTTGGGTCAGGCACTGATGAGCGTGTGTTTTTCTTGACAAACACTTAAATAATTTAATTTCCTTTAGTGTAGGACTGAAAATGACCTTCTAATACTCTATACTTATCCAGATGTATGTCTTTGTTTCCGTTTTAAATTCATCCTGAAAAAAAATCTATAGTATGAAGCATTTAAAAGGCATTTTAATGAGGCTTTCCCTATTGTTCTGTAAAAACAATGCATTGAATACGACTGCCAAATCAATGCATCATTCAATCAAATTGAAATACGTTTGGTTTGTTTACAGTGATGCACTTAAAGGCACTTTCAGCCACTTGTTTCTTTACTTTGAACTCTTAGGTCAGCCGGCCAGGATGGATTCAGATGTTCACTTTGTAGCCCGGTAGACTCTGTTCACATCCTAAGGTCATGTGTCACAAACACTGTGCTGCGGGCCTCAGTCAGGAGCCATCAGCTTCAAAAGAGTCTGTGGCCTGAGGTTGACCTTTTTAATGCTTTGCCCACACAATTATACCTCCAAGCTGCGTTGGTCTGAGTCCGCTCATAGCTGCTCAACTAAAGGCCACTCGGATGAGCCGTTGCAGCTTTGCATCACCACCAAATGAACCAAAGGTCAATGAGGTCACACCTGGCCGGCAACATCAGTTGTGTGGTGTATCAGTGAGCGCATGAGGCTGCGAGAGAGAGAGAAGGAAAGAAGGTGCTTGGGATTAATGCTATTGAATACTGGTGGGAGACATTTCATTAGGTTCAAGAGCATAACACTGGATCACTGGCACCTCCACTTGAGAGAGTGAGACAGACTGCGGTGCTGTATTATAGCCTCTTATAGCCTTCCCTTACATCTTTCCTATAGTTTTTTTTTTTTTTTTTTTTTTTTCATGAGTCATATAGCCGAGCCCAAACAAAAGACAGTTTCCATTTTCTCACTTCTAGCTCGGGGAGGTTGAGCTGGAGGTTGGACTTCTGAAAGATGAGACAAAGCTACACAACTTCCTTTAGGACACCATGAATGCAGATCCTCATTTTTTTGGGAGAAGACATAAAGAATAGACATGAAGACAGATGGCGACATGCAGAAAAGACGGCAGGCTGAGAGAGAGAAAGGACACAGAGGGGAACAAGGAGACAGAAAAAGAAATACAGCCCAGTGTTCCTCCTCTATTCTGGGAAGATATACGTGGCAGATCTCCAGCCTGCCTTTACCGTGATGTCATCTAACATATCTCTGACCTCAGCTAGCATCTTGCCTGGCAGCGTAGCACCAAATGGTATGGCAACCAGATGACTGATTTTTATCCAATTATGTAGCGCTTTTCTTTTTTCTTAACGTGTGTAACGTTTCTCACCATACATGGTCACAGGGAATTTTTGGTTGCCTAAAGATAATGAAAGAAGGAAGGAACAAAAACTATTTTCGCCTGTAGTTTGTATCAGACCCAGAACATATGATTCAGTTGTTCATCCTGGGAGAAATTCAATTTAAGCCCAGCATGAAACAGCAGTGTCAAATAAATGCAAACGTGGACAATGTTTTACATTGTGCTTCTACAGGTCAACAACTTTTTCCACTTAGCAGAACTTAGTTAGTTAAAACAAAGGATTTGACAGCATACAGTGAAGCATAAGTCAATCCAAAACACAATATACTCAATACAACAATCTCATCACAATGTACATTTTGTAACTGTTCTGGAGCTTTCACATGTTCCTCTGATGGAGTTTACCCACTTTCAGGACTTCTCGTTCATGTCTGTTTTAAAATATTTCACTGTGTACCCTGGAAACAGAAGTAAGAAACCTCCATCAGCAGATCATATATTATCAAATGCGTTAGAACGGCAACAAAATTTTTTTTTTTTCAAGAATGCACTTTGAACATCAGCCTATTACTGATGTACTGAGACTTGAATGAATTATTGTATGTACAGTATTTGCTTCACTCAGTTTTTCGATCATGCAGGTGCTTTTACTTTGAAATCCAAATGTCCGTTGGTGAACGCAAACAGCAAAGCACAGTCTGTGTTTTTGGGGATGTAAACAAGATTGTTGTCAGTGTCCGTTACTTTGTTTCATGTGCATGTGCAGTGAAGTGTTGTTTTCCGCCCGTCTTTTTTCTTTGTGTCTCTGTTTTAAATGGGGGCGGGTGCAGTGTGTGTTGTCTGAGCTGAAAGTGATCGACTGGTCATGGCTTGTGTCCCTTGTTTCCTGTTGTGGGCCGACATTGCTGTGCCTGAGCTTTATTCCTTGTCATAGTTATTTTCTTGTTTCCACACTTGCTTCTCTGTCTCTTTTCTTTTGCCATCTTACCCCCCCCCCCCCCCCCCCCCCCCCCCCCCCACACACACACACACACACACCCCCCACACCTCGTTCTTCCTGCCTCCTGTCCTTCCTGCTCTCTGTCCACTCCTATTCAAGTCAAACTTCCTGCTGTACTCGATGAAAGGCACTGCAGTTTTGCTTTACCTACAGCAGACCGGCTGTATTGCTGCATCACCAATCCATTGGTCCTTATAAGGATATGATCCAAAGCGCTCAGGCTGCCTCAGGGAGATATTTAGCTGGTGATCTATTGTATTGCCTCCTCCATCTCATTTCTGGGCCTCCCTTTAGCCAGCACATAGCACACCTCCATGACATGGGTCAGCACATGTGTTTAGAGACAGCTGTGGAGTTGCTTGAGATATGGGCCCAGGTTTATTATTAGCATGTTATCACATAGCTTGGATCTTTGTGGATCTCTGTGAAATGACGTTTTTTTTTTTATAACTACAATAACACACTTATTAAACAACCCGGACAGTTAAGATAGACAGACAGATGAAATAATCAAGTATGTCGGTGAAGCTGCTAGACCGTGTCCCGAGTCAGAGAGCACATGTTTACATTAGTAATCCTTCCAGCACAATGGATCTGTGTCATTCATGTCACTCATTAGACCCGGAAAGTGTGCTGGACAGGAGATAATACCAGCTGAGTGGCAACATGTCAAGTTTAATAGGGATCCATGCGGTAAGCTGCACACTATTTAGGTTATGTCTGCATATCATGAGAACCCGGGTGGATTAGGGGTAAGGTAAGCGCTATTGTATGTCATTTCTTTTTGTGCACTCATTTCTGTGTTATGGTATTCATCGAGCACGTGTGGTGTGTGTGAGCAGAGCAATGAAGCATTGCATGCTCACGTGTCTGTACATTAATGCATGCCTGCATCTGCGTGTGTCTGTATGGATCCGTTGCAAACCATGTTCGCGTGTATGTGGTTTTTTTTCCTCTTTTTTTCAACCGGCACGTAAAGAAATGATGGTATGATGTTGAAGGCCACGTAGGGGAGTGAGCATTGATCCGACAGCAGTTGGCTGTAAATTCACTTAGCTGGTTTCACTCTCTGCTAGGAGTGGAGATATGAGGACTCCAGGACAAACACACAGCTGAGTTCACAGGTTCACAAAAACAAACACAAAACACATTGATATCTGGTGTCAACGGATGGCTGCAAGGTGGGGGTTTGTAAAAACGACACACAGCACTCCATCACTGTATATACACAAAAACACAGATGTATGTGTGCTTATAGAAACTAAGGGAAATAGTCTGAGTCAGAGGTCTACATTAGGATCAGTTCAGGATGTGTTTTGGAAGGGAATCCAAGCGTGAAACAAAGGATTAGGGTGTGTGTGTGTGTGTGTGTGTGTTAATGTAGTCTGCCATTAGTGTGACGTTATGCGCAGAAAGAGGATTGTACTCTAAAAGAGTTGAGCAATTTGTCCTAATTGTGTCCTTTATTTCCTCCTCTGTAAGCGCACATCTGCAATACTAAATTATAATAATTTAAAAAAATGTATCTTTCTTTTGTAAAGTAATTCACACAAAAACTGTGTTGAATTCAAAAGAGGGTTTCTGTTGGACTGTATATAATTACTGAGGCTCGTATGTCTGCAATGTGTGTGAGGTCCTGCAGCCCGAAGCCTTCAGTGTCGATGTTCCTTTGTAGTGTTCATCTCACACTCTGCTTCTCTGTCTGCCTGTTATGTTGTTAAGGTGTTTCCTGTAGCATGCGCTAACAGGCACACAGGTTTACCTGTGTGTACATGTGTATTAACCGCTTTGTTTAGGCTTCCCACCGGGTTTTTAATATGCAAGCCTTCATGTCGTCATATGGGACCACGTTTCTGAAGGCATTCTCTGCTGTGTGTGTGTGTGAGTGTGAGTGTGTGTGTGTGAGTGAGAGAGACATAGCCAGCGGGGCAGGTGTGAGGTGGAGTGACAGGTGGCAGCTGGGAAATGGGAGGATTTCCTCTTTTTAGCAACGGCTGATTAACTCCCACTCCCTGCACTGTCCATTCCTGGAGACTATTCCAGAGGTTTCCAGCCAGGGCTGCACAGTAAAACTTGTGATTTTAGGTTTCTTCAGTTTACAATTATAGTCAAATATATAGCGGCAAGTTTAGAAAGCTTACATTTAGAATGACTGCTGTATACTTCAAGGTAGTGGAGATAGAAGTATCACACTTGAGAAGCTATGAACAGAATACTTTTCGGTATGATTTAATTTTTTTTTTATTGTCAAAAATAATGAGTGCTTTGTTGATCAAATATTCGATAAATTGACTAATTGTTCTTGCACTTATCTCCAGTGTGGCAAAACGTTGTCTAAAGGGACAGACAGAAACTCAAAAGTGATTCTGGCTGTTTCTCAACATTTAGACACAGAGGTCATGTGATATGAAGAAGAAGGGAGAGAGACGGACAATGAAAGAGAGAAGTAACATAGATAATGCAGGGTTAAAATGAGCTCACAGAGAAAAGGAGGGTGGATAATACGGTTGCTTGTTTTCCACGTCATTCCTGTCGGAAGGGGATTGCCCCTGTGGGAAAAAGACATCAAACAAAGAGCAGACAAACACTATTCAACTACCACTCTGTGTTGTAACTCAGCCTTCCTTATCCCCCCTTCTTTTCCTGGTCACTTTTTAAAAACTGATTGTTATTGTTGTCTGTGGTTGTGTGTGTGTTCTGCTTCAGGATAAATCAATCGGATTCAGTTACAGATCAATTTTATCTCCTGGTGTGCTATTGTTTGTGATGTTTTAAAGGTGGCACACACATGCTCTCTCTCTTTCTTCTCGTCCTGCGTTGACCCCAAGTCAATCAGGGTCTCTTGACCTCCCGTCACCCCCTCAGATTAGTTGCCATTATTATCACGCTCCATTAAACTCCCATGAAGGGCTGGGATGGCCAGAAGTCAAGGGCCCAGCTGTCTCCTCTGTGCGCTAATCTACAGATCCTCATCATCTTAGTGTGTGCCTCAGGTCACAATACACACACACACACACACACACACACACACACACACACACACACACACACACACACACACACACACGCACTTATAGACAGACGGACATGCATCTGGAAGAAGCACACACGCAAACACAAACATAGACGCATGGGAATAGAGTGCTTGAAGTGACTACAACATTGAGCGAAGCCTGTCAGTGGAAGGATGTTTCATCTTATTTGTTCTGTTTTCTTAGACTATTTGCTTTGAGGGAGGATGTATCAGGACTGGATGCGTGTCACACTGTGAGGTTTTGGGGCGGAGATGGACCGATCAAGGCTGATGGGTGGCGGTCAGCTCAACTGTAGTTAACCGGTCTAGTATTGGGATAGTTCGGTAGGCAGAGACACATGTCATTTAAAGGGGACCTTTGTTTGAGTTTCAAGCTTTATTTGTTTGAGAAAGGCAAGGAAAGAAAATAAGACACATAAATCTTATCTCAGGAACAACAGAAACACAGATTTGAGTTGCTCAATGTCATTGTGATGAGCCATTTTACCAGCACAGCTTCATGGTGGTGTCAGACTTTTGCTTTGTTGATCCACCACTTTGGCCCAGACTGAAATATCTCAACAACTACTTGAAGAATATCCATGAAATTTGGAACAGACACTCTTGTCCCCTTCAGGATAATTTGTCAAAACTTTTTTTGATCCCATAACTTTTCCTCCGATGCGCGTCATCATGTCAAATTCAAATTTTCCAATACTTTGTTTTCTTTTCCTCTTGTCTCAGTTTTTCTGTGTGTTGCACTAGCAATTGTTAGAACGCTAACATGCCAAAATAAGAAGATGAACATAAAAAATACCTGCTTAACATCAGCATGTTGTCATGATAGCATGCTGACCTTAGCATTTAGCTCAAAGCACTGCTGAATATTTTGTATTGCATATACTAAAGTTTTAGACCCATAGGCTTGAGGAAACCCAAAGATAGATTGACAGAGAAGCACCTTCTGATCAAAAACTTTTCAAACTTCTTTCTTCTCCCTCTGCGTCCTCCATTATTGTTTTTTCTACTCAAAGATGCGCCAGAGCCTCAAACTAACAGTGGCATCTGACAGCACAACAGAACACCCCAGGTTTCCTCTCACTGCCTCGCACCTCCTCCTTTCTTTTGTATTTCTTTTTATTTATTTCCTCAGAGAATGTACCATGCAGACACACACACACACACACACACACACACACACACACACACACACACACACACACACACACACACACACACACACACACACACACACACACACACTCTTGCCCCGCTCTGTCAGCCTTGTGAAACAAGGGTCTGATTAGATGATGCCGGGCTGTCGTTACTCTGCTCTCTTTAAATCAATCTTTCCGACAGCAGCTCTCACGCCCGCCTCCCTGCTCCTTTGCCTCGTTGTCCTCATCTCTCCGTTTCTTTCCTCTCTGACCTGTCTGTCCAGTGGAACTAGTTTCTCTGGGTGTTGTTGGAAGCCTCTTGACCTCTTTCTCTCTGCTCTACGCTGCGCAGAGAGGGACTCTACAGATTTGTTATAAAAATGAAATGCAAATTTGCAGGTGCACTCCACACAGTTGAGAGCAAAGCATTATCTCTAAAAATGCAAATGAAAGTGGGGCATTGCAGGAGTGAAGATGAGCATGTATTGGAATACAACAAATAGCCCAACTACAATTAAGGGAACAGCAGAACAAAAAATAACATAACTCTGCAAATAAAGTACGTTGTAAATAAAGGTATCCCATATTGGCCATGCCAGTTCTCCCTTTGCTGGCTGCTGGCATATTTACAGATATCAAGTTACTGTTACCCTGTGCAAAAACGTGTGTAACTGGAGTTTAAACTTGTGAAATCACACTGAAATCCAACAGATTCTTTAAAAATAACACACAGATTCCAGACTCTGAACCGAGTTGAGTTTTTTCCATTTAAAACATCCTCTAAATGTGATGTGAAGAAGGAAATTTGGAACTTGGGTGCTTATATCACAGACTACTGAGTGATCTCTTTGGCGTATTAACAGGATCTACTGTCAACCTTGTTTTCCTTCAGTGAAGAGAGAAGTAGGTTTCCACACGCAGCTGAGCATCACAGCATGCCGTCTCTATGTCTGCAATAGCATGCTGAAAGATTTGGGGCCACATCCTTAGCTTTTAATCTTTTTGATGGATCGTTGGGATAAATCACCTCTTTTCTTGGCTATCAGCCATGCAGGGTATTAAGTGGTGGACGGGTGGGATATTTCAGACCAAAAGGAGCTCCACTTTTCCAAAGGCTATTGTGTAGGCGTGAATCAATAAAGAGTAATAAATAGAGTTTGCTGACATGACATATGTCGTTGCTGAGAGCCTGCCATTGCTGATTTATTTCATTCCCTGATGAGTCATAGAATTGATCAAATTAATCAGCAGGGATCAGGTGTCTAATCAGACGAGCTTTAACGTTCGGCATGTGGCCGTCTGCCTGTTTGCCTGCATTAAATGTCTGCATATTAAGTATCGGGTATCGCCCCATCTGTGCATCAACTGAACAGGCCTCCTCCTGTTTGTTGGTGTCACCTTATGTTTGAAGGACAGCCTCACGTGTGTGTGTGTGTGTGTGTGTGTGTGTGTGTGTGTGTGTGTGTGTGTGTGTGTGTGTGTGTGCAAAAGTGTTCACCAGGCGCTGCTTCCTGGTTACTTGCAAACCCAGCGTGTGTTGTCCCTTCCTCCCAGATCCACTTGCATTCCTCTCTTTAGTGTGCTCGACACCAACAGGAAGGGGAGAGGAAACAAAGAGCCCACTTCCTGTACGTACAGCTAGCATCCTACACACAATGAAACAGGAAATGCCTGGCAACTGTAAGGAGTGAAGGAAAGATAAAGTGGTCCCTCTGTCCTATAAAGTGCTTTTTCTTTCCCTGCTCCCCTCTCCTCTTATGCCTGCCTGTCCTTTTCCATCACCCTAGCTGTTGGGGTTTGTCTGTTTTATTTTCTCTTCATGTCCTTTTCTAAAAGGATAAAGCGCATTATTTTACTTCTGTCGACGGATTCATCAAGTTTCTTGGAGTTGACGGCTTGTTTTCATTCTTTTTTCCGGATTTCAGTGATGCACAGTGGTTTAAATTTACCGCATGCAAATGAGAAACTGCGTTTGTTTGGTCTAGTTTCTGGTAATTTGGTGTTTTCTCAGTGAGAGTGGAACCTTTTTCAGTAAATTCACTTCCCATGTCTGCATACCCTGGGTAGCACCGCTGCTGTCACCATGGTGACCTTTTGGTTGGGACAGACAATCTTGGGCAGCAGAGCGCTCTGGACAAGTGCTGCAGATGCTGAAATCCTCGCGGTAAATCAACACTGCCGGCCTGGCAGACTCCGAGTCGCATGCTGCCAAAGTCTGCAAAGAGCAAAGAGAAAGCAGTCTTAATGCAGACAGTCAAGCAAGTGAATGGCAGTAAAGACATCAAAGAAGAACGTTGTTCAGGTTTTTGCCCTTGCTCCCTTGTTTTATGTCTTTTGACAGATAAAACATGTGCAGAGACAAACAGAAATATGGAGACTGAGAGAGGTCCACTCTTATCGAGCCCATCATGATTCATCACCTTTCCCTTTGCTCCGACCATCCACTCTTTACGATTGCAGGCTCAAAGCCTCCCCGGGCGTTACTCTAGAGAGGCAGGTCTGTGGTCTGCTCATAACTTCAAAGCGCATTCCCCCTCCTCTTTTTCCTGTCTACTACCTCATTCCCTCTCTTCCTTTATTTGTATTCTCTCTCTCTACATTGTTCAATCGATATCGTTCCCCTTTTCTGCCTTTTTCTCTCTCTTTGCCTCTGTCCTCAATCTCCCAGCACCTCTTCCTTTTCCTGTTCCTTCCCTCTTTTTTCTCTCTTTCCTGTTCTCCACAAGTGAATCCCACCAGCCCAAAGACATCAAAGGCATTTCTCCCCCTCCTGTAGCCCAGGCGGGCTGGCACGTTTTCATGCCAAGGCCAGGTACCCTCAGGGGAGGTTCCAGAGCAGCGTGGAAACACACGGCACCTTATCTGATGAAGAGATTTTGGAAAAAGTGAAGGCCCTTATAAGGAATTATGTCATACTTGGTGGAATGTATATAGACGAATGGTTGTGAAATGTATACGAGGCTTGTTGCGTGAGGATGAAAGGAATCTCTGTCTGAGAACTAACAGCAGGCTATAATCTGCAATGACCAACATTTCTTTCTTCTGTTTCTGTGTTTCCATTCTCAAAACTATTTTTAGGGGATCTTCCTATCTTCCAGGAAACACCATAAAGCCACGTGTCGAAGCACAAAATATATGCAAAACAGGCAACACTGAGAGTCACTGTATGGCATCTATTTTAATAGCAGCTGAACTTTGTACCACATAATATCTCCCTTCAGTTGGGATTGTATAGCAGGCCTAACTATGGGTCTTTACAATGACATGCCTCTAATATATCAGATTTCCTGCTACTCTGTCATTCTTTTCAAGTGGAACAAGGGGCAGTTTTGAAGTCAAAATAGCCCGCTTTTACAAATGTGCTCTTTTGAATTGAGTTAATTTAAGTGTTAGAAAATAGAGAGCCGCCTGTAGACTAGTTTATCTGGTATCAGCATTCGTTCTAAACGGTTGCATGGTATGCGTACGGATGCGCCCCTCCTCCCGTCAGGTTGAGGCTGCCCCCTGAACTCTGCTCTCCTAGGACAATACAGTCAGCAGAGATCACGCTACATGACCAAAAGACACACACACAAATATGCAGAACCATTCCCACACGCACATTAACAAAAGCAGACACACACACACACACACACACACACACACACACACACACACACACACACACACACACACACACACACACACACACACACACACACACACACACACACACACTCTCTTGCCCCTGTTCAGTCAATGGTGACCTTCAGTCAGAGCTTAGAAGGTAAATGTCCAGTGTGCTGCACAGATTAGTTTAGCGTGGCAGGAGCTGTGCACTTACATTAGCATTGTGGATGTCTTTGAGGGTAGGTCACAGGCTGGCATCACTCTCTCATAGGTACAGTAACGTGCAGACATGTCACTCACCATTGCATCCTTCCCAGCCTCAAGCCTCCTTCCCTCACCCACCTCTGTTTGTCTGCAATGGCCCACATCTGCATTCTCAGCATAAAGAGACATGGCTCGCTTCAGTTCAAATCTCAAAGGCAGTTCAGCACTCTGACCTGGGATCAGAATCTGCTCCTGTCTTTAAATGTGTATTGTATTAGTGTTGCAACGCTGGGCTCATACAGTCACAATCAAAACAAAAATGCATGGATTTAGTCAATGAGCTAAACAAACAATGCACAATTGCAAGAATATTG
This sequence comes from Myoxocephalus aenaeus, assembly GCA_038501785.1. Lineage (NCBI taxonomy): Eukaryota > Metazoa > Chordata > Actinopteri > Perciformes > Cottidae > Myoxocephalus > Myoxocephalus aenaeus. Next base: position 1,518,275 of record JBAMJR010000187.1, read on the forward strand.
GCATATTAACAATAATGTAATATGTATCACCTCTGTTTGTTAGGAGGATATTAAAACAAAACAAGACAATATAGTTGACAGATGTAATAAGACTTGAAAAGAACAGAAAGTTGGTTAGTTAATTAGTGATTTCTCAACATTTAAATGTTAAGCATTTCTTTACTATTTTTCTCATGAACTATTGCTGTAACTTTAATGAAAACACAGATCCCGATGCAGATAAAAAAAAATGTCTTACGATTTTCTATTATTACAAGGCTTTTGCAGCTTTAACAACGCTATCTGATCTCCGCCTGAATCAGATCACCAACAGATTAATAGATTATACCTCTTAAAATTCTAGAGATTATCATTTCAGCACTCATAGTGCAGCCGAGCTGTAACTACACTGATGTAAATATAAACCCGTTTGGAAAGACAAAGGTTACTACTTGGACAGGTCAAGAGCCTGATATTTAGTGTTTGCCTCTTTGCTTGTGCTGTTGAAGTAAAGTGATTAGAGCTTGGCCTTTTGTTGAAGAGAGCTGATCACATAGCGCTCAGCCTCATTAAGAGCCCACTCATCAGAAAACACACACAAGATACAACCACTGATGGATGAGCACAGGCTGAGTGCTGCCACTCCTCATGCCTACACTGAAGCCAGCGTTTGCCTCCATGCTCTGTCAATCCCTATATGACTGCATCAGGCCCTGTGTGGAAGCTGCTGGTGCTCAGATGTAGCATGACTCACACACTCGTTGCAGAGCCGCGAGCCACAGTGAAATTATGCTTTTAATAGTCTCAAATAATGGTGTAATGGGGTGTTATCATGGGAATTTTCACGGCTATACTCCAGTAATGGAAAAATGACTCTCATTTATTTTATGCAAGACTGGACAGACTCAGGGTGACAAAATTGAGGCATTTAACATGTAACATTAGACAAACATACACATAAAAAAAACCTAATTAGAACTAGTCCTGTGCAGTTTGACTGTGTGCAGATACTGATAGGAGAAAAGAGGAGAAGGAAAGAAGAAAGGAGTACGAGGAGACAAGATGAGATTAGATGAAGGACAAGGTGGCCAGAGGAGCGTCGGTGTGGAAGCCTTAAGTCTGCACATCGCTCTAGCACCCTCTGTTGGACCGATTGAACAAAAGCCCACCACTATTTTACTGTCGCCGTGCACCCCGGTGGGGTTGGACGAGATGCTATCGTGGAGCACGATAAGCCTGTTTGACAGGAGCACTATTCACACTGCTATCCGGGTTGTGTGGAGTATCCATTTATCACAGCAAAATGAATGTGTCATGTTAATGTGGGTCTGATTGTAGCTCAGGGGCAGAGGACGCCTTATTTTGTGAATATGTTGAAAAGTGTTTGTTGCGGGTGGGTGTGCATGTGTGTGTGTGTGGTAGAGTGGTAGGGTGGTAGCAGTTGTGGTTGCTGTGTCACTGACTAATGGACTCATTAGAACAGGAGCTCTGCACATGTGCTCCAGCTGGACTGTCGCCTCATGCTATCTTTACTGCGCTGCGCTGTGTGTGTGTGTGTGTGTGTGTGTGTGTGTGTGTGTGTGTGTGTGTGTGTGTGTGTGTGTGTGTGTGTGTGTGTGTGTGTGTCTGTGAATGTGAATTTGTTTGCCATACGTGTACATATTTAGCATTTATACTTTGTGTGTGTGTCTTAAAGTGCTTTAGTTGTTTCATCACTGCACTATAACTCGTCTATTAATGTATGAGTGTGGTGAAGGGGTGGATTTTAGGTGAGACTTTTTCTCTCTCTCCAACACACACACAATTTCCTTCCTTTTCTAAATTAGTCCAAGTTATAATCCCAAAAATAAGTCGCATCTGAATAAGAATGTCAAATTTTCCCAAAGGAAAAAAAAAACACCACAATACCTTGCACATCTGCTGTTGTCACAAATGTGCTGGCTTTCAGTATATGTACAGCATTTCTTGTTCTTCTCCCCCGGTAATAAATATCTTGTCTGAGGGCAACCATATGTCCCAGACAGCCCAGGTCTTGTTAACAAGGGCTTGGGCAGTTTTGAGCTGTGGTGTTAAATGTAAAAGGCTTAAGTCCAGCCTTGAGAACGCTATCACTGCTCCACTTAATTGCCCGAGCAGCACAGTTCAGCCGGTCGTGTGGTGGAGAAAGTGAAAGTGCCACACTACTGAATTATAGATTAGCAATTGCGTGCATGATATGAGCTACAACGTGTGTGCATACAGACACAGCTCCCTCAGAACTCCCTCGGAACATAAGACAAACAAATTGAGGGTTCTGCACCTTGGTTCTCGAGGATTGTGGCCGCTATTTCAGTTGGAATTTTCCTCAAAATTCCATGTTATTAACATCCAACTTTGTCTCTATTTCTTGCAACTTTCTATTTTGGCATATGATCTGTGTAGGAGGATCACCACTGCATTGATGGTGAATGATGTAAAAGAAAATAAGCAGCACAAGAGGGGGAGGAAAAAGGCAGACAGAAGAGAGGAAAAACAAAACAGGGAGAAGGAATAGGAGAAAAAGTTACAATGGAAGAGAAAGAACAAAGGAAGAAAAAAAAAACATGATTTGTTAATGTGTTGGTTTGCTGTAACGTGATGGAGTTTTACATTTTTTCACTGTGGAAATACTTGTGTCGATGTAGACAGTCATGGTAGTTTTAAAAAGGAAATAAAAGGTGTAGATGTTCTTGTTTGATTCATATATAATACTGTATAGAAGCCCTGGGTTACTTGTTACGTCCTGCATATTTCGGAGTTTTGGAACGGTGGGTTTGTGATGCAGAGAGGAACAGATGGTGTTTGGAGGAGTTGAGGCCCGTGGTCATCCTGTCCAGAGCCTGCTGAGATTGGCTTGTTGTAAGTGTGTGTTAGAACGAGAGAGAATTGCAGTAGTTCTTGTAGCTAGTTATTGCATCTGTGTACGTGAGCAATGGCCTCAAACCGGCTGTCTAAATGTAATCCATATCGCTGACTACAAATCTTGTCCCGGCAATAGTGTAAAATGTGAGGATTTGCTTCTTTCTTTTCTGTTGTATGTCACTGCAGAATACCTTTTAAGATGTGTACTGGTAGTCCAATAAAACAAGCAATTTGAAGACATCACCCTGAGCTCTGGGATATTGTGATATTCCTTTTTCACTATTTTCTAACATTTTATCAGCTAAACATTTACCAGAATAATTCAAATCTGTAATAGAGAACAAAAGGGTACGGTCACTACTCTGTTTGTTTCTTGGAACATGCGTTGCAGAGCCTTGCTCCATAGATGTGTTTGTGCACATTTGTCCAATGTGACCACCTCCTTGTTATGGATTCTCGCTCACGTGGATTTCCCTAAAAGCGCTTTGTATATTTAGTAGCGATGACAAAAAAAATAATGGGCCTATGGTATGTTTTGTGTAGAAAAAGGATAAATACAGGCACACACACACACACACACACACACACACACACACACACACACACACACACACACACACACACACACGCACGCTTTCATGTAATCAGCACACTGGTGTACTAGGCTCCCCGTCCAAGACCGGATCATGAATCACAGACGTGGAAAAAGGAGAGGAGAGCTAGTTAGCCCTGGCTGCTGACATGTAGATGTGGATACACAAACGCACAGTTGGGGGGGCAATAGCCTGCATCTCTAATACCTCTGAGTGTATCTGTGTGTGCACCGTTTAATTGGATTGCCACGGTGCCCATGTGTAGATGTTTAGCTGTTTTTTGTGTTCATGCAAAGACACCCGGCTCTCTCCCACCCCGCTATCCCCTCACTATAGCACATAGGTGTGTGTGTGTGTGTGTGTGTGTGTGTGTGTGTGTGTGTGTGTGTGTGTGTGTGTGTGTGTGTGTGTGTGTGTGTGTGTGTGTGTGTGTGTGGAGCTTAATGGCTAAGCCTGTGTCAGGCTGGTGAAAACATGGTCATTCATATGGAAATAGCCAGGCAAAGAAGGAGACAATAAATCTCTCCACATCCTCTGAGACCGTACAGAGAAGTGAGCAGATCCCACAGAGCTGGGCGTTCCAGACGGGACACCATCCCACTCGTATCGTAAACGCCCGGGACGCATGGTTTCTCTCCACAAAGGTACATGCTGAAAGCTGCCTCCGCCAAGTAGGTGGGAGCCATAGTCGGAAGTATGAGTTCTTCATCGGGGCAGGAGGCTAAAAGAACGGAAGGGAAGAAATGATGATCTGGGTGGCTTTTGGACTTTTTTTTGGGGCGCAGAAAGCATCGGTTTCCTGCTCTGGTTATTGAACAGGCCTCATGAGGAATGCGAAACAGTCGGACTGCATGCAGCACATTGAATAGCATCGGGACAATGACACAAGATTTCCCATCAGGGTAGGCCTTTCTGTGTTTAAGACTCTTTTTGAATCGCAGCAGATTAGTTTGTCGAGTTTGAGAATGGGGCTTTGATGCCCTGAATGGAGAGCATTAGTACAGTTGAGCTTGACTTGATTTCTTACTTCTCAAAACTGATCACAATGAGGAACAGAACCACCTCGTACACAGTCTGATGTCAGCCTCCTAATCATGTCACTTACCAGCGGGGGTCGATGGTTGCGTGTGAAGGCTGCTTTCAGCGCAAGTGAAAACTGCTGAACACTCGCACAAGAAGCAGTTTTTTGAATGAGGACAGGTTGGATAGAGCTCCTGTTTTCGACTGAGATATTCATTAGAAGCTAGTCAAGCTCTAGTCTTGCTTTTTGTGCTGATCACTGCAGCTCTGCTCACTCTGTGACGACACCATCAGCCTGGAGGGTGTGTTGGCCAAATGGCAGTAGTACACACGTTTTTCCGAAGCTGTCACCACCAGCAGATCTGATTTTATATGCATGCCATCGAATAACTGAAGCGGCGGGGAGTAGAGTTATGTTGCCACTCGTAAACTAAACATGTAAAATACAGGAGTTAGTTCTTTACAGTTTAGCTTCAGGAAGAGTCGAGCTTGTTGGCTGTGAACAGATTCTTGTGTTTCATGGAGTGGTTACCCTGATGCTCCCACACTGGTCACGCCTGTCACACAGATGTCTTGCTCCACAAATCACACACACACACAAACACATAGGCGACATGAAAGGACTCAGAAAATGCGAGAGTCTCGTCTGAAATACCATTTCTACATCACACTTCTCCACTCCGTCAAGCTGGTTTGAAAAGTAAAAAAAAAAAAAAAAAGCTTAATGTGCGAAAGACATTAGACTCCCTAAAAAGATCCTGTATATCTGATGAGCTCAACCTTATTACAGATTAGGCCTGTGTCTCCCTGCACGAGCGCTCTTCGCTGTGATTGGTCTAGATGCTTTTAGTGAGCCGTATGCACAGAATCACGGTGTGATGTTGGATAAAACAGTTTCTGCTGCTGTCAATGCAGGTGAGACGCATGTTTACACATCATGAAACTCTGGCTGAGAGCCAGAATAGCAGCACATCGCTCAGTTGCCGTGATAGTTCAGTTTGGACTGCAGCCAGCTCTCTCTCTCTCACACACACACACACACACACACACACACACACACACACACACACACACACACAAACACACACACACAAATTTAGAGGATTTGTGAGGATACCAATTGACACAATGCGTTCCTTGGCCCATTTCCCTCACCTTAACCATCATAATTAACCCCCAAACCAAAAATGTCCTCACTCTGTAACAGCCCTTTTGATTAAATGAGGACTGGCCAAAATGTCCCTACTTATCCAAAATCATCATTCTAGGTCTAAAAACACACTCTAGGGTGCCATACTTTCACATTTGACACAACCAATGAGTGTGTTCATGTACATGCAATGGCCAAACTCCTCTGTTTTAGCATTTGCTCTTGAGTTGATCTGCATCTATCTCTTTGTGAGAGCTGGAAGAAGCATCGCACGTGTGTGTGTGTTCCTTTTTAGATGTGAGTGCGTACAGTATTGGTGTTTATTTGTGACTGTTAATTACGCCCCTCTTGTCTGCTCCCCAAATCAGTGCACAGCTGCAGGGCCCCCTGAGTAAGGCAGCGCTGCATCTAATGTCTAATTATTAACGCTGTCTGTCTGCTCACCAGCCTTACAGAGCCTGGGGGGATGGAGGGGATTTTGGGACTGTGTGTGCATATGAGATGAGGGGGTTATGTATTAGCAAAGTGGCAATGGAGGATTCATTCAGTCTCCTAATTCGTTGGCACTACTTAATAAAAAGCGATATGATGGTGTGATTGAAGCAGTTGATAGATGGAGACTGAGAGCGCTTTAGGAAGTGTGTGTGTGTGTGTGTGTGTGTGTGTGTGTGTGTGTGTGTGTGTGTGTGTGTGTGTCCAGAGAAAGAGGAAGTCATTACCTTTTTAATCATATCCTTTTTTCTCTCCCTTTTTCTTTCCTCATCCCCCCTTCTGTCTCTAAATTCTCCCTAAAGCCCCTCCAGTTACCCCCCTCCGTTTCTCCAGCTGGCTCTCAGTGTCAAGCTCCTTGTCATATTCAATCAACCCCTCTTTTCTGCAACACTTACCCTTTTTCCTCTCGTCCCTGACTGTCTTTAACCTTCCAGTAGGATGTGTGTCGCATAAATGATCCTAGATGTGCATTCATGTTATTCAGTATGACTTGAGCTGTACAAAAGAATACATCTTCCCACTGTGTTACATCCTTGAGGTTTGATGACATCTATAGGCTTTATTGAAAGGCACTGCACATGCTGTGTTCAGCTGAGAGCTACATTCAATACGTGACTTTAAAGAAATACTTCAGCGTTAAAACAGCATTTGTTTATCATTAGTCACTGTATTACCTTGAATTATTGCATTCCTGCCTGTCTAAAATGATTAATTGACTATCAAACTAGAGGTTATTAACTACCCAACTGGCTAAAAGTATTGGAGTGCTTTTCTATTGGAACCATTTAATTTGTCCAGGGGTTTTCCTATTTCCACTCGGCCTATATGGTGTTTAACATGTGAACAGCCTCTTAGAGTGTGAGCCAACACACAGAAGGTGGCTGACCCACTCGTCCAAGGTGACATGTAGTTCATTCTTTAGAAGCAGAGATGATCTATTGCGGGCGCGTTTGCTGAAGTCTTTGTGCATGCATGTCCATTATGTGCGTGCGAGCTAGCAAGCAATAATTGAGCCTAATTATATGCAGCTATTCATTGAAATGTACTGCCACAGGGTAAATAGGTCTAATTTCTAAAATTAAATAGTAATGCACACGCAACACACACACACACACACACACACACACACACACACACACACACACACACACACACACACACACACACACACACAGACGCACACTTGGGCGATAAGCCTGCTGGGAGTGCTGTAGTACTCCATCTCCAACCCGGTTTAAACACAGGGAAGTGTTTCCCTCCACATCAAAAGGCTCCTCATCCCAAAAAGGCCAATGTTATCTCAGTAGCTTCTCCTTCACTCTACAACACAGGCTCAAGTTTTCACAAAGCAATTTCGTGGTGGAAACTATAGAATCAACACAGCGGTTACCGGCAGTGTTCCCTCTAAGCTGCGCGCGTGCGCGGCCGCGCAGGCCAGTCGAAGTGGCCGCGCAATAGATGTTTCAGACCGCGCAAACGATTTTTTTTCAGGGGTTAAAAATTGCGCCAGTGTTTCTGAGATAGGAGTGAGCCATCGCCACAATAGAAGATCTTTGATGTGACGTGTCGAGTCTTCTTGGCCAATCAGCGTCCCGTTTCTCGACATGCGCTCTCTGTACCTCTGCTAGCGCTCTGCCTCCGTAGGCACCCCCCACCCCCGCTGTCCTCCTCCGGGCGCCAGGAGTGAAGCTCGCCTAGAGCGCCACATGAGCTAGGGCCGGCGCTGTTTAGGCTACTCTTGGTGGGCCCTGCTCCAGCAGTTATAGATACCATGGTGAAAAGAAAGGCAGAGCAGGTGCCCCAGAAAAAGGTCTGCCTAACGTTTAAACATGAGTGGCTAGATGAAATAGTCCAAACTGACACAGGTAGGATGAAACTTTCAGACATATTTAAAGATGAAGAAAGCAAATTCTGCTCGGAGGCAAAAGCGAAAGGAGAGTTCGCTCGTGGGAAAACGTGTTTCTCTTTTGGTTAACCTGTTTTTCAGATGCTGTTCTTCAGAGACATGTGTCTTCCATAGGCCTGCAGACAAGATGAGCCACATAGCCAGATAGGCCTATCTCCCTCAATGACAGTCAAATTACATGTTTTGTAGCCTAGTTTGTTGCAAACCACTCCAGTTATTAAATTGTTTATATAGGCTACCTTTAGGAAAAATGACACCATGTCAATTTAATAGGCCTATAATTATTGTTAAGCACTGCATTAGCATTTTTCTTTCAATGAAGTTCCACTTAAATGTTGTACCTGCTGAGAAATGACTAAACACCTTTGATACTTTTATTTTTTATATATATCATTATCAGTCATAACCAGTGAACCAGTCATAACCTCCCCTTATTGAAGTTCAACAAAGATCCTTTAAGTTCAACTAAACTGACTTGGTAAAACACCATCATTAAAATGTTCCCAAAGTCCAGCCATTATAAAGGATATTGAATAAATATCAACCTTGTATACATATTGATGCATTTGCTGTCATCTCTTTGAATCCCCTATGGCTAACGCAGGCTTGTGGTCATTTTCGGCAGGTCGCGTGGTTGCGAATTGCTCACAGTGTTGAAATGTGCGCTCAGAAATAAAAGAAATTGTTCAGTGCCGGAAAAAATTTGAGGGAACATTGGTTACCGGTATATTGTCAGGCAGCTTGCCCAGGTGGTTATTACGCCCTTCGTGTCCACTTCTTGTGGTCTTTGTCATGTTGTAAAGTAAACATTAACTCTAATGCTGTGGTCGACTACGTCACTATGGAAGCTTCTTCTTGACAGTGAAACAAGGTTTGCATGTGCTGTAACTTGACCTGTATAAACGTGTTGTAACAGGCAAACAAAGCCTCTTCTTTAGTTCTTGTACAGTGTGTGTGTGTGTGTGTGTGTGTGTGTGTGTGTGTGTGTGTGTGTGTGTGTGTGTGTGTGTGTGTGTGAGAGAGAGAGAGATTGGTATGTGGGAAGGCGGGGGGCAGGGGTCTGCTTTAACACCCTAATCCTGCAGCCTAGTTTGGCTTTGTGTGGAGACCTTAGCTGGGAGGAGAGAGGGATGGAAAGAGTGAGAGCGAGAGAGGCATCGGGAGAAGGAGGGGGAGTGTCGGGGGGGGCAGTCGATTGAACGGGGGGAGTTGGGAGCGTGGGGTTTGAGAGAGGGCGAGAGAGGGAGGGGAGTGATGGGAAGGCAGACCGAGGGAGATGGGGTTTGCTCATTCTCCGGCTCTCACTATGAAAGGAAACAAAGGATGCTAAAGGGCCTGACTTATGTCAGCAGGACTTTATAGAGTACGTCTGTTAGCCTGTTAGCTGGTTCGCCTTCGCTGACCTGTCAGCCCGTATTCAGCCGCTGGCCTCTTCTTCCCCCTCCATCCATCCGTGCATCTCTCTCTCTCTCTCTCTCTCTCTCTCTCTCTCTCTCTCTCTCTCTCCCTGCTGAAGACGTCTCATCACTGCTCTGTGGGCTCCCCAGGCTTCGCATGTGAGTTATTCTGCCTCAGTTTGTGTGTGTGTGTGTTATAACATTTTCATCGGGGTCTGATATGGTCATGGAACACTGTACTTTTTCCTGCTGCTTGGGTTAGTGTTTTGTGTCATGTAGACAGACAAGTGAGCTAGACATGTGGTTGAATCTGTGGTGGGGATCTGCTTCCTCTCTTCGCCTCGTTCATATCTCTGCTTCTTTTACTCGGCATGAACGGGCACATTTTCTGCATGTCAGACATAAGTGAGGAATAAGTTGTGAGTAGAGAATTACCTCTGGACTGGAACAATTAGAGGAATAATAGTTGACCATACACACCTGATATAGATCTCAGCTGGTCCTCAAATGAACTGGCCACAGCAAATATGCACTGGCAAAGACAGACTTTCAGCGCCTGTCGAGGGTAAAGCTAATCCAAATGCCTAAAACTAACATTTGTATGCCAGAGAGCTAATGCTAAATGACAGCTGGCAACATCTGCTTTTGTTGGAGGCAACACACAACCATAGAGAGAAAATATGCCGCCCTGCCTTAATATAAAAAAATGTTGTGGCTGAAGGGCAGACGGCTTGGTTGCTGGCGTGGCAGCACTGTCGGCACATTGTGGGTCAGCATGGTGTAGGAACTGACATTAAGGGTGGGCGGGGCCACCTCTCTGGTGTCTGTCACTGAGGAAGAGAGGGTGGCAGCGGGGCAAAGACGGGAGGGTTTCTCATTTCAGGATAAACTGAATTTAAAAAGGATTAATTGTTTGAGTAAAAAATGCCCCAAATTCCTGGGTTCCACCTTGTGAAGATTAGATGGGTTTCTTCTCTTCTATAAAAAATAAGCTGACACTGTTTGAGTTTTGAAAAAAAAACAACAATATGAATATGTCACTTTGGGCTTGAGGAGATTTAAGATGTGCGTTTTACACAATTTTCTGACATTGACTTCTTGAGAATGTAATTGGCAGATTAACAGATAATGAAAATAATTAGTTGCAACTCCTGGTTATATAGTATATAAATGATTGTTTAATTATTAACAGCCCTAGTGTTTCTTATCGTGGTAGACTCATAGCCAGGCACATAGCTAGTCTACCCTCCATAGCGCCACACACACACACACACACACACACACACACACACACACACACACACACACACACACACACACACACACACGCACGCACACACACACACACACACACAAACTCTTGCTGTGGGTTCTAATTTTTAATAGGGTAGAGAAAAACACACACAGATGCAGGACTTTAGACATCAGAACTGTGTGTGTGTGTGTGTGTGTGTGTGTGTGTGTGTGTGTGTGTGTGTGTGTGTGTGTGTGTGTGTTCATTGGTCTTGTTAAGAAAAGTCTCACACCATCTTAAGTAAAGTCAATCTGGCCGTCTTCATTCAGCGCTCCATTATCCATCCTTAATGTGTTTGTGCTGGCTTGTATAGGAATGTGCTGTGTTTCAGTGTTTCAGTATTTCCCTCTCAATTGAAGAGCTCCGTCCGGGCAGATGCAAGGTAATTCTCTAATGGGCCTCAGTGCCACTCGATAGCCATCAGTCAATTATACTCAATAGCATCAGTCAATATTAGTCAATTAGACAAAGCAGTGACAGCGGGCGCTCTTTCTGTCACTGTTCAGAGTGTCACAAGATTGACCGTCTCTTTTTCTAAATTGGATTCAGTGCAGGGCGAGAAAATATTTACACTCGCAACATTAGATGAAGTGCCAGATAGAAAGGTCTCTGGTCTCTGGAATTAAATCTGGCCACTTCAGATGAATGGAGGTTAAAGACTACAGCCCTAAAAATGTGAACATGAGATATGATATCTCTTTGCTATTTCATCCCCTTCCCACCACAAGCAAAAACTGCTGCAGGTAATTAAAAAAGAGAGGGCAAAAGATGACTAGAATGTTTAGGGTGAAGAAGGTGAAGAGGTTAGAGTGGAGGGATGAAGGCCAGAAAGTTTTGATGAAGGTAGATGCAACTTGAGGAAAGAAAACCCCGCTGAGCCCCTGGTGGTGATCTCTAACAATCCCCTCACCCCTCCTTCTCCTGCTTTGGTTCACCTCCCTCTTTGACACATTTGTTCTCGGTTTTTATTCAACCCCTCTCCCCCCTAGGTGCTTGTTTGGTGATGCACATTTCCCTTTTTTCTTTACAGCTCAATTACGTGGTAAAGCCTGTAGTCAGCGCAGAAGGGTGTGGGGGGTCAAATGAAGTGTTTCCCACTCTGCTGTAAATACACTGTAAGCTACAGCGTGTCCCTTGTGACTGTGCAATGTGGTGTTTGCATTAAGCTTCGCTCCATCGTTCTCTCCTCTCCTCTCCTCTCCTCTGCATCCCACCACCCTCTTCCCCCTCAGTTATTCCCCAGGCGGCAGGCCACATATTGACCTTATGGAGGCACTCAAAGATCAAGCAGAGAAAGGAAATGGAGCATCTGTCTGTGAATTTGTAAACACGCACACACAAATATAAGTGCAAGCAAATGCGAACACACACTTGTTCATACACACTCGCATGGTAAATATTGTAATCCTTTGGCGCCTCAGACTTTTTTGTTTAGCATTTGAAGACTCATTTTTTTCCCATTGCATGCTTGAGTCCATTCCTCCATATTTATTGACAAAGCTGTTTGTTCTCAGATGAAAAGATTAGCTTCCCTGAGACATAACTTGATGGATCAGTGTGTACTAGGAGCCGCTCGGTCACCAAGGCTGCCAGCCAGAATTTGGAGCCGCCGCAGAGAATAGCCTTCTATTGTGCGGTTGTCAGGCTGGTCGGCTGCTGCAGTGCGCACACTCAGACATGCTGGCATGCACACAAACATATACAGATGTACACGCATACAAACAGACACACTTATCACCAGAAAGAGTCCGTGTCAGGTCAGCCGGCCCGGCCTGTGAACAGCACTGTATTGTTGCGAGCCTCCAGCTCTCCTGGACATTTGACAGTGCGGGCATTCAGCTGTTACTGGTGACTCAGGACCAGTGCGGCAACCAGTGTCACCACCAACACCTGCCTTCACACTACCGCACTGTTGGGTTCAAGAGGCCTGAGGAGAAAAGATGAATCCAGAATGTTTTGTTTAGGAATTGTTGGAGATAATACATGATTATTAATTTAGTAAAATACATAACTAAATAAAAGATGTACCAACATGAATGGCTATACGTTGATAGAGGATCTTTTGTTAATTAATATAGGTTAAACACATCAATAAGGAGCAAGTCAAATCAATATTCCCCATGGTGAGACAAAAAATGGGATCACATGACGAGGGTTTTAATCAATTTGTTCTGTTCAGAGATAGTCCTATTGAACTTATTGCTTTTTCACTTGACCTCCACCCCAATGACCCCCACTGAGAGCCTACAGAGATGAATACAAAGCACAGAGAGGTTCCTATTGGACTCCAGTGGGAAATCCAGACATCCAATGGGAAATATGACCACTGAGATCTTGCGTTGACTGATTGTGAGCAGTTCTAGCTTCCTGCCAAAACGATGCATATGTCACGTCAAGTGTCTGTTGACTTTGACACTCCTTCCAGCCCCACCGTTTGACTGGCATATTTTCCACAAGACCCTTCCTCCTTTTTTCCCGTTCATCCTTAGGGGGTGTTGGGGGTTTGTTTGAGAGGTCTTGTGTTTATGTACATTCTCATAGTTTGTGTGTTAGAGGTGCTGTCAGTCAGCCCTCTCTCAGTGAATCAATAACTCTTTTGTCTGCAAAAGAGCGAGCCTCCGCCCAATCAGCCTCATCCCACTCTGTCTGATATGCCGAAACTATGTTGTAGTTTACTGGTTTAGAACGTCTTTGAAGAAAGGCAATTAAAGGGCGCGACATATTCTGTTAAATTGATGAATCAATCCTCTCTGGGATTAGGGATGGACCATTCCAATTTTTTCTGCCGATACCAATACTGATACTTCAATGAATGTACCGTATCTGCCGATACGGTTACCAATCTGATTTCCTGCTTGTCAGATTAATATGATATGGTATCAACTTAGATCAGCAACAATACAAGCAGCCAAAACAGAAGCAGTGTTTGGGTCGTGTTTTTACGTCTGTAGGAAAACCAAGCTCTTCTTTCTCATCGGCGTCTTAACAACCGGCATCTACAGATTGCCAAGTCTAGAGACAATTAGCAGAGTGAAGTTATATATCCTGCTGCATAGAGTTATTATATCACTTTGCCTTGTACCTTTACCCTATAGTCTCTATCTGCCCTCATTTTTCTCTATCTTCATTTAATCTAGTTAAATTCTAGGTTTGAAAAGGCTTCTACATTGACGTTTCTTTCAAATAGGCTATTAAAAATACCATGCAGCTAGATCTTATTTAACAGACTGCTAATTATGTGTGGCGAGACAATTGAGGAGGATTCAGTTCATGCCGACATCAGCAGTATTTTTTACGTCTGGTAAAAACACTGCAAGGGAAAATGTTCCCGTCGCACCAGACAAATGATCTTTTAAATGGCTCTTGCCTTGTTGATGTTATCATTCAAGTATTCGGTCGGAAATTCTTCACGCTACCATATCTGTCAGCTTAAACATCTTTCAATTGCAATGTCATTTGCTGTGTGTGTGTGTGTGTGTGTGTGTGTGTGTGTGTGTGTGTGTGTGTGTGTGTGTGAGTGTGAGTGTGAGTGTGTGAGAGAGAGAGAGAGAGAGAGAGCGCTGATAATTTGCTAACTCAACCCTCCTCTGGTGCCCCGTGGTGCCAGTGTAACCAGCATGGCAGTGTGATCCGTGGACACACACACACACACACCCACCACCAGGGCACGGCATAGCTAATGACTCATCTCTCTGCCCCCCTTCTTCTCTCTCTCTCTCTCTCTGTCTGTTCCTCTGTATTTCTCTGTCTCTATCTGTACAGGGGACATCACTCAAAAGGGCTATGAGAAGAAAAGAGGCAAGCTGTTGGCACCATACGTCCCACAGATCCAAGGTAAGACACACAGGCCTGCAGGGAATTTACTGTCCAGAGCAGGTTTATATTCGTTCCCTGGCTGCCTGTTAGCAGAGCAGTTAGCACCGTGTCCTTGCAAGACCAAACAGAATGGGCAAAACAGAATCTTATGACTTTAATAATGATGATTATTGATGTATCTTCGTTCACATACAGTACATTTAAAAAATAAAATAAAATCCCCAAACTTAAAACACTCAGCATACAATAAATCTAAAACTAGTTGAGAAGTTTATTTTATTTAATGTTTTAATGCATTGAATTGAGTATGTTTAAGATTAGCGATACCAGATTGAACATCACATGGTCATAAAGTTGCCATGAAGGATACGTTAGAGGCTTTTGACACATCTATGTAATTCACCTGTGCCCTTAATTCTTTAACTGTGGTTCTGTTATCCTTGGGTTTGTTATTACTGCCATAGCCCTGCAGCAGCCATATACAGTATTATACTGTTTGTAAGGGCCAAATCAAAATAGATGTTAACTAACCAAGACAATGAAGACAGACTTATTGGAAATGTAAATATAAGGTGTCTCTGCTGGAATGATAACTGGTCTAGATTTTGTCTCAATTTATTTTTCTTTGTGTGCGGCTTCATTATGTAAATTATAAGCTCCTGTCATACAGAATGCTAATTATTTAGAGGAATTGTTTATTTAATGCAGTTTGTGCTTATTTGTGCCTGCATTCCTGTCGTAATAAGCTGTAGGTGTTAGAGAAGAATTAACTGAAAAAACAGGGAGACGTGAATTTTCCAAGATGTATGTCTCTACTTTTTATCGGTCTCTAGCTTTTGACTGTGTACATACATTTATATATCAATTCGATGTATTTTTAGCCCCAGTGGAACAGTCAATCGGTCCGAAACCCCAGAGAGGAGCCGCTGTCTGTATGCTTCATGCTTCCCCGTTCTTTAACCTGGCTCCATGGCAGTCATCGGTTTGGCCTGCTATCAGAATGGCAAGCCTCAGTGGAAACCAGAGTCTGTTGTGGGATGCTCAGTCAAGGCTTTCCACTGGGGTTAGCGGGCCTGTTATTCAGCTTGGGCAGATCATCTCATTCATGCTATGTCTTTCTCTTGCTCCCTCTCCCTTCTTGTTATCATGGACTCATATGTTTTCTTCCTGTCTTTCATTGTTAGATCCACTCAGTCTGGATCCTAACACTTAAAAGGGAAGTGATAGATGTCGGGCAGAAATAGATGGGCTTTGGTATGGGTGACATTCTTCCAGCGGGATGAATTGATGTGTTGGGAATTAATGACACATCCATCCAGCACGGTGAATGAGTGGGTTAGGGTTTAACAGCCGCCGGGTCGAAATAGGAGACCGATAGACTGAATGTTTCTGAGCTCCATGCAAAATTTCACAAGCCGTTTTGCTGCCTTATATTTCACTGTAGTTAGAGGACTGTATATGTTTGTATGTATATATATATATATATATATATATATATATATATATATATATATATATATATATGTATATATATGTATATGTATATGTATATATGTACTGTATATGCAATGAAGAATGGTACAAAGGCAGATTGTTTAGATCTATGACATAGTAAATGCATTTCCTTTGTTTTGATTTGAGTGTTTTGTAGCTGTACGGTGAGCTTTGAGAGTAAATAATTAAACCATAAACCAGACTGTGAAGTCAAACATTTAGGTAAAGTTGTGATTCTGAGTGTATGAGCGTCAAATTGAGCTCTGTGGGGGACATTTTGTCCATCCTCATTAAGAATACAGGTATGTGTTGTCTTATCTTGAGTGATTTTGTTTTTGACATTGGGTTTAAATTGTTGCTGAGTCCCAGCTCATTCAATCTTAAATTGCCATCCATTCCTTTATATTAGACACATGTCATTTAAATAATGTATTAATGTCTGTGATTCTAATATACAATCGGGTACTGGATGCAAGTCATTAGCCAAGCGTATTTGCTCCCTAAGAAGTGAGACACAGCACTTGTGTCGTCAGCCGCCACACCTTTAAGAAGTGTAGGCATTAGACCGATGCTAAGAATTCATCAGGGAGGGCTATGGGCCAATAACAACATCTGCTGTGACGGAGCAAGCCTCTGATTGGCTCTGTGCGGTGTGTCTCAGAAGTGTGTTCTTCCCAGCAACCGGGTCTGGTGGCCTGGCTTGTTTTCATAGACCTGTTTCCTCCAGGGGCTGGAAAAAGGCCTATGTGTGACTGGGCTGTCCGAGCGATGTAAGGGACCAGCATAATATATTGATGTGTCTATCCATTCCCAGGGGGATGCGTGTGTGTCAGACTCCATGTATTATGTGTCCTTAAATGACCATAGGCCTTAATGAGGCGTGGCTAAAATGTGAAAGTGTTATTGAATAGATTTAATCAAAGCATGTGTGAATGTTGCTCAGCATTTCCGTGTGTGTGCTGCTGCTGTCCGAGAGTTGCTGACAGTGTGGAGCTCGCTTATCCCCACTAAGCTGCTGCTGAAAGGCCAGGCGGGCTGATGGCTGTCTGGCTGGCCGGGTGTCTGACCGGCCAGCCAGCTAGGTATTGGATCTAGCTGGGTGAATGTGGCATGGGAGGTCTCTGTCCTCCAAAGGCGGTTTTCTGATGGTTACACTTGTAAAGACAGCCATATACACAACTGTCAATCACTAGCCAATGATAGTAGGTGGCTTTGACTACATAAACGTTTGGCTGAAGTACATGAATATAGCTGGACTGTTAATGAGTCCCTCATGTTGTGTCATCAGGTTGAATGTGTTGGAACTTTTCTTTCTATAAATTACTCATCTGTGTAGCGATTCAAAACACTTCCTCTGGGGAAGGAATCCTCCAAAAGTGATAGGCATCAAATTAAATTGGTAGTGGTAGTTGTGCCTGGCCGGCTTGGTAATGCATTGCAATGAACTCAGTTGGCAATGTTTGCATATGATGATTTGCACGAGTTAATGTCTCCGTTACTGTATATTTTAGTATCCAGTAAGCAGGTTTCATTAAATGGAATAAAACCTAACCATATGATGTTTTAAGTTTGTGTTTGTCACCTCCCAAAGGGTTCTAGTACCTTATTCATGCAAACATATAATGTATTTGGTTTTTGTTGTTGCTATTTTGATATATATGTAAGTAAAAAAACATAGTGTTTAGGTATCAGAAAGTAGACTGAAAATAAAGACGGGAACCAGCAGTAGGATGTGGAAACATGGCACTAGTTGGTATTGCATATTGAGACAGAACTACAGGAGCATCGTTTTAAAATGTTTTTTCCTCTCTGTCCCACTGTCGGGAAAACATATGTTATAAAGCTGTCAGATGTATTGCTGAGTAATAGTACAGAAGCTGTTACTTTGACGGCTTCCTGTTCCATTGTTTGTAAAGTTGTCCCTCAATTCTGCCTTTAATTACTCAACACGGAAATACAAGCAAGTTGTGGGAGATTTCTTTAGTTGGTGTGTTCCTATAACATATTAGCACTACAAATAATGAGGGAATTTAGATCTGTAATATGCAGAACATGATATACCATATTAGGGGTAAGGGTCTGTGAATAATTAATATTTTTGAGATTTTATCTGGATCAAACTTGTGACGTACAGGAAATAAGACTAATCTCATTTAGTCATATTTTACATCCTCTGATGTATTTGAAGTCTGTATACTTACATACATCAAACACATCAGTATTAGAGCATGAGGAGAACTCAATGGTAGAAGACTACAAACAGCTTGACCCACAACCTTCCTTCAGGCGCTAGTCTTGGGTTTCCCCTCTGATGTTAACCACTAGTAACTTAATGAGGCTCAAATGAGAATTGCATAATTAAAAGGAGAGGTTGACGAGTTATAGTGTTGGATACTATCAGAATGCTCTAGTTAGAAGATGTTGTCTGTTTGACATTCATGGTGCTTAATCACCTCATGTCTGTTACGTCTGTGTAATTTGCATTTGATTGCCTTGAAAAGCTGGAAGGCAGCTGGAAAGCTGCAAGAGAGGCTGGATTAATTTAAGTGAAGACTTTCTCAACTCCAAGCTACTGTATTAGAAGAAAGCAGCCTAAATAGGGATTACCATTAAGCTTGTGGATACTGGATCTAGTCGAGCAATATTCAGAAGTGCTGCTCCACCAAGGCACATTCTGCAAAGAGTGAGTGTATACGCTCATATTTCTGATGGTGATATTTCTGCTTTTGAGCATTGGGGGAAGGTATAAAGCTTGTTTCTGTCCTGTTACAAATTGCTTTGTCTCTCTACAGGTGTAGATCCTTCTCTGCAAATTGACAACAGGATCCAGGCATCCTCCCAAGCTGTTCTCCCAGGTTCCAAACACAACAAGTCCCGGGCAGCCAACACCCGGGATGAACGCTTCAGATCTGGTAATCATGTCTCCCATACTGCCTGAGAATTTGAAATGCCTGGTGCTCTTCTTTTATGCTGGAGCTTAACTGTGTTTATATGTTCTCTTAGATTTGCACACAGAAGCCGTCCAAGCAGCTTTGGCAAAGTACAAGGAGAGGAAGATGCCAATGCCCTCCAAGAGACGATCTGTGTTAGTTCAGTCTTCTGTTGAGGCATGCACCCCGCCAGGTGAGACCTCTGTTCGTGTAACACTGTTCACCAAGGGCACGGTTTATCCTGAAAACCCACAGCCCAGGTTAATGCTTACAATGGGTTGTTTCCATGTACTCGCGTGAGCATTGGAGTGTAGGATGCTGACACTCTGTTGTGTCCAGTGGCGGAAGATGATGTTGTCAAGCTTTTGCTACTGGAAAGAAATATGCAATTTGATGAATGTGTCCATTCTGTGTGACTCAAAAGGGCTCAGTTCTCACTGTTGTATTCCCAGGCAGACCTTCCCACATGCGTTGCATAATGGAGGCATAATCAGATTTTTAACATAGTCTCAAAATCATGACCTTTCGCCTGCTTTTATAACAGTTTGAATTGTGTGGGCCAGTTCATTTTAATGTCATTTTACTGTGTTCTGCTGATTTTTTTTTTTTTGGTTGTGATCTTCAAGACCGAAAAAACTATTTTTGTATTGTTAGTTTTGCACAATTGTTTCCAAAAAAGGTATTTAATTATCTTTAATTAGTAAGATCAGTAAGATATCAGTGCAAGATTTGAAGACAGCAAACTTTCCAGTCTCTTAAGTGGCTTTGTCATTGGTGTTTAAGAGTTAATTGGTGGGGGGCCATAGAGCCTCATGTCTTGGGTAAAGAGAGAGGACACAGCGGTGCAGTGAGTAAACGGATTAAGAGCTCAGACATTGGGGTTTGAACAGGAGGAGGGGACTATTCATGGTCACTCTGAGTGATCTACTGAGATGAAGTGAACAGATCCACAAAATCATATACTGAACATACGGTATAATTTGGGGCTCTGCTAGGTTTTCAACGTGAATGGCAGTTGCAGGTATTAGCAACATTTCATGAGGAGGTAATAAGGTGGTGGATTTGTTGGCCACTAATGGTGCTGTTAATTAATATTTAGATAAACAAGTCCCCCTATTGTTGGTATCTGTATTTAACACTCATGCACATTGATTAACCTTTCCCTTTTCTATCTCTTATCTTGCTACTCTACAGTGGCTGGTTTACATCTGGTCACACTACGTGTCTGAACACCCCATGTCTGATTGTGAAGAACCAGTAGTAATGTGAGCAAAATAATTATTTTACTGCCAGACCTGTCATTCAATCCAATGTGGCGTGATTGGATGGTCGAAGCCTTATTCCCACAACATACAGTATGTGTAGCCAATGTGCAGACCAACAGTCACAGCAACACATTTAGCAATGCTTGAGATTATTATATGTTTAGCAGTGCTAGCGGCATCACCCTAAGAAGGGCAATATTGGTTTGACAGTCGGTTCGTCAGTCTACTATTTGATTCCAGACTGAAATATCTATTAGATGGATTACCATGACGTTTGGAAGAGACATTAATGGTCTCCAGAGGATGAAACCTACAGTCTTTTGCCTAATTTCCACTGCATGATATGGCTCAGCTCCACTGCAGATAGTACCCCCTGAAGGTGTGATTCTCAGCTGATCATCATCGCAATGCTGCGTGAAACTGACATGACATATCCAACGTGACACAAACACAGTGTGTTCGCTAGATCCTTTAATGGGCAACCAAACAGAGGAAAGTCTGTACCTCGTCAAATGACCACGGCATGGGCTGCTTTTTAAAATAAATCTAGTATAGTAATAGTTTGAAGCGAGACAAGCAAGCTGTGCCGTACCATGCAGTGGAATTTCTGCATTTGGTGATCTCTTGACTTCTTCTTTAGCACCACCATGAGGTGTATATTTGCAATCAGTAAAATGTATTTACCATTTATTCTACATAGATGATGCATAGATTGAACCCGGAGGCTCCAATATGTAGGATGCCATCTGTACATAGCCAGTGAGATCTGTTTCTGCTTAAGTTTTCTCTCTTTTATATTCCTCCCTATCTCCAAATCTTACATCTCTGACTGCCTTTCTCTAACTCACTCTTTACTATCTATTCTTGTTTTTACTGTTTATCTGTGACTAATACCTCTTTTTCCATTTCCTAATCATTCTTTCCACCTATCTTTCTTCTTTGCATTTGTTGTCTGGCCTCCTGCTTCACTCTCCCTCTGTGTAACTGTGTCAAGGTTACTGAGATTGTGAGACAGATTGGACAGAGGCAGAGAAA
Organism: Myoxocephalus aenaeus; assembly: GCA_038501785.1. Lineage (NCBI taxonomy): Eukaryota > Metazoa > Chordata > Actinopteri > Perciformes > Cottidae > Myoxocephalus > Myoxocephalus aenaeus. The sequence goes on from JBAMJR010000187.1 coordinate 1,539,526, forward strand.
TAACAAACAGACTCATGAATGCGAGATAACCCCCACGAGTCCCCTGGTTGTAGAGACATTACATTCTAGCTTGTTATGATCAAACCTCCTCCAGCCTTCCTTTGAAGGCCTCAGTTGATGGACTTTACTTGTAACTATATACTGCGAGTGATTAGGAGGCAGATTAATTGTAAGAAGTCTTATTACTTTAGAGAATATCCTGAGGCACGTGCTGATCAAACACACACAGTCTTACTCTCTGTTTTCTAAATGTCTCATCCTCTCATACTCCCGTTCTCCCAACTCAAACTGGGCTGGTGCTGGTGCCAGTTCACAGTTGGTTCAACGAGCGAATCTTCTAAGAACCAGCTTGCTTTCCCGCAGGCTAGAGAACCAAGGTCATTACGTCACCGTCTAGGCCAACTGAAAGCAGAACAATTATACTGACGGACTACATTGTCCCTTTACAAGTGTTGCTTCTGGCTTTGCAAGACTACATTGGCATCCAAATACCTGATTTTCCCGCAACTGTATCTTGATATTATGTGGAGGACTACAGTGGAGGGACATTGTTTGTCTCTTCCCTGGACCACTGGTTTGATTTTATGTCCAGAATGAAGCTCTGGGTTTTAACATTTTTGGTGCCGTTGCAAAGCCAGTTTTCCTGTCTGAGAGCTGTTATATTCTTTTTTTTTTTATGTGCTGTCGATCCTGTTCTGTAGCACAAATTGCCTTGGTGGGATCAGTAAAGGTGGGTATCAGTGGACTTGGGATGGGTTTTCCACTTCTTTTTTTAAGGCTTTGTTTTGTAAAGTATGCTGTGTGTCATATTTTGAGACATGTGAACGAGTTTTGTTCTTTATATGGGTTGCCGCTGTTTACTTCGGTAAACATGAATAATGTGGGAGAAGTGTCACCTTTCTCTGTGATTTTTGAAAACAGTTGTTTCATTTTCTCAAGAGGGCGATGCCGAAGCCCGTTTAGCCCTTTCATTACACTCAGTTCTTTGCAGAATGCAAATCTCAGCCTGGCCCGCTTTTGTGAAACTTCAGTGGTTCTGTCAAAAGAGACGTTTCTGGGTACTTGGCAGATGAAATGGAATGTGTTCATTTTGAATGATCCTGACTTTGCTTTGAAGTTGTTCCTGTTTGGGCTATTTTTGCTGAGACCAACTGCTCACGGCTGTCTCAAGGGAGAGACGGTAAAATCATCAGTGACTGTGTTTGAGTCCAAGCACTAACTTAAGCATACACCACTATTCCACAGTATCATACCAACGTTATAAAGGAAATTTGGTCAGGCTATTTTAGGTTGAGTATGTATTGCAAGTACAGTGTACAGATGTTTTTCAAAACCCCTTCAAGCAAGCTAGTTTTAGTTAGGTCAGACAGTTCTCATAACTGCCTTGTTATAGCGACTGTATACTCACTATAACTTTGTATAGTTTGCACCGTAAATATTTTTCTTAAAAAGTTGCTTTTGTTCCTTTGTTATTATTGATATTAATTTTTCATTCTGTCGTTGTCTACAAATATAAAAAAAACACTCTAGTCTGTGTGTTGTCCAAGTCTATGACACTTTATCATTCATATAGGCAATATAATACAAGCATTCCTCAGCTCAACATCTTCCATCTGCATTGAACTCATCTGGCCATCCCACTTGCTTATATGTACTCTCTCCAGTATGTATAAGTAAAATAATGTATCATCAGCATATCATTTAAATCCTGCAGCCCCATATCTTTGTCCACTGTTGTGACGTTGCCCTGTCTTGACCTGTCAAACACAGACACCTCCTCAGCGTCGGAAGACGAGGGCTCACTCCGCCGACAGGGACGTCTGGCCACCTCGACGCCCTACCAGGGCCACGGCCACCCAGCCGTTGAGCACTGGTTTAACCGTGTCATCCAGGGTTCGTCCACCTCATCCTCCGCGTCATCCACCTCATCCCACCCAGGAGGGAGATCCGTCACCACCACCACCAACACCACTTCCCACGCAGCCCTCAACGCCAACGCCGCAGCTACCGCGCTGGCTGACTTTATGGCACACACCCAGCTAGGTCAGTGACACGCACGCAGTCTAACACGCCATCAAATGACGGCAATCTGTATGTTCTTATCCCCTTTTAATTGATGCAGCGCTCTCATTCTTGTAGTCCAGAGATGGTTGTGAGTTGAAGTAGGAAGGTATTGTGTAACTAGACTGAGATAACGTTTTCATGCCACGATAGGAACCAGTATTCAATGTTTTAAATAGTTTTTATTCATATGGTATTCTCTCTGTTTAGGTGTGCTGGTGGAAAATTTCTGATTTAAGTTTCATTGCCTTCACAGTAGAATTACATTAGTCCTTTAGCAAGCCGGCAGATACCACGGCTTACCTGTATGGGTTCGAATTCCTTAATATACAATATACTGTGTATTCATATATATATATATATATATATATATATATATATATATATATATATATATATATATACACACACACACACACACACACACACACACACACACACACACACACACACACACACAGGTATTACTGATTCCGCAGACTTTATTTCTGCTTTATCCGTTGTCTTACTTTAGCTTATATCAGCAGAAGTTTGGTGTGTTCTCTTATTGCCAGCCATTCAGATGTTGTCTCATCAAAGGTGACATCTTAATGTATTATTATGTTGTATTATGTTGCTTAAACTGTAGCTCGATCGCAGATGGCAATGTCTATCGCATCTGCTACTGCCAAAGCCATATCTCCCAACAGTTCCACAAAAGCACTTGATGAGGCAAGACAAAGGAAACCCGTGACAGAGTGCCTCTCACGCCTCTAGTTCATTTGGTCTGGACCAAGGGGAAATAATTATACATTTTAGTCCCTGTTCACACTGATTTTGTTTACGTATGAACCAAGAGGAGTACGGTAAACATGAAGTTATACGGTATGACAGGTAACTCGTTGAATGGACTGTTTTGGCGTTTGACGTTTGACGTCCTGCATTATCAGGATTAGTTTGTTTTTTTTTCAACCGTGCCAAACAGGTTGAATGTGAAAACACCCTCACGTCTAATTTATACTTCTGCGGAAAAGCTTGTGCACGAGCTCTTGCAGACTGTTTGTGGAGCTTGCAGAGTGTGGCAGAGATGAACCACAGGAGTATAAATCAGGCATAAAGCGGCTGGTGTGAAAAGCTGTCAATCGCACCCTGGTGCTGACAAAACTGCTTTTAAGCGGACACTGTTGCATTTCGTTTGTGAACCAACCACGGGCTTTTATTTAGCAAGATTTAACAAGCTAAACTATTAATAAATCCATCTGCTGGTTGTGAAATCTGTTCAGGAAGCGACCTTTACATGTATCAGTAAAAGGCCATGTTATAAGTAAAAGGCCATGTATATAACCTATTTATGCAAATAACGTGGTAACGTGGTAGCGCAGATGTTTTCCCCTGTGACAAGACCCCTCTTTTCTCGAGCTGTTAGTCATTATTTATAACACGCGGTCAATTTGCTACCAAATAATACTAATATTGCTTATAATCTGTTATTTCTTCGTCAGCTGTTTGTGACACCAAAGAACATAAATATATACATCAGAAGCATTGAAGTGATGCATAAAGTAACCAGAATTGTATTTCCCCATGTGGGGTCCTGATGATGCAAGATGACAAACACCAAAACCGCCCGATCAGCGAGTTACCTGTCAGTCTGTGTCCCTAAGTGTTTTCTCCTCTTAGTTTGTTTGTAAAAAGTGTGAACAGGAACCGGACCAGAACTAAAATGCAACAATGTATATATTTTTTACATTGGTCCCGACCAAATGAACCTTACTACAGGTGTGAAAACACCCTTAATTTACCTCTCTCTAAATTAGCCGTCTCGGTCTGCCATCTCACTGTCATTCAGTCATGCGAGAGGCTTCACAGCCACTTCCCGTGTCACCGCCGCAATGCGAGTCCCAAGCTAGTTAATGAGATTCAGTGGATTCATCTTCATTCGTCTCTCTTAGCTGCAGCAAAGTAAGACGGCGTCTCACAAGTATGTGTGTGTTCATGTGTGTGTTCATGTGTGTGTCTGCTGGCAGAACGATATCCTGTTAGGATGGAGCTGTCAGATTTATGTCCAGCCTGTCATCCCCTCAAGGTTGCTGTCATAAAGTAGCAGCAGTGACTGCTGCTGAAGCTGTAAATACATCTCCCATATTATCCTGTTCCTTGACCCCTCAAACTATGATTCTGTCTGTCATTCACTTCAGCAAAAGATAATGACTCGAAGGCCAAGACACTTTTTGAAATAACACATGTCTGCTAAGCACATGGTGCATTTAATTAATACAGAAACATATAGTTTTTTTTTAGCTCAGCTCTATAACCTTGATTAACGTCCGTTTGTGTTGGTACCAACAACACTGTGCTATCATAGCATTTAGGGTTAAAATCTTTACATTTAACATTTCTTCGAGGTTGAAGTTTGCAGTGGGGTTGAACATTATATTGAGAAGTTTTATCCAAAAGTCTAATGTTTTGCTCACCACATTTACAAACATGAGGGGGATGAATATCAGAAACCCATTTCAATATAATGTAGTCCAGTACAACGCCACTACTCACTGTGACGTCAATAATAAACAGTTGAAGTGACCTCTCTGTGAAGTGTCAACAAAAGCTGAACATTGTAATCTTCCTAAATATAGAATTTGTGGCAGATCTGTATTATTGAATGGCTTTCAGTTGTAATGGTGTACTTATATAGTAGACAGGGCGGGTGAAAGCTGTGAAACTTTATTGTAAGGATTTCTTTTCGGGGTTAAGCACAGAAAGAGGTCGTCACAATGTCCCCAGACTTTCCTATTAATCATACCACTAGACGTCTTGTTCTCTGTGGATATGTTATGCAGTGAAGGGAACATATCTTCTGAATAGAAACATTCGTGCATTATCACGGCAGGTCGTTAAAATGGATGTAAAACGTATAAAAAACGTATTAAAACACACTCTTCTGCATTGAGAGCTTTCCACTTACAGGCAACAAAAGGCTTTTAGCCTCTCAATCCAATTCCTAAGCTGTCGGATCAGTTTGTTTGTATATTTAAATTTAGTAACGATAGATACTAAATGTAGAGATAAAAATAGGCCTGGCGTTTGACCTTTTGACCCCCGACGCCCCACTCATCACAGATAACCACTCGGCGCCCCCCGATGTGACGGGGCTGTCAGAGCGCTCCTCGCTTCATACGGAGCGTCCCCAGGTGGCCTCGGTGCGAGGCGTTTCCCGGGGCTACATCCACCAAACCAGCGTCATGGAGACTGCAGATGGTGAGTTTCCTACTCTCACTCACTCACTCACACACAGACACACACACACACACACACAGAGGAACCCGGTCACCTCCATATCTCCCCTGCTGTCGGTCCCTCTGTCTTCTGCTTCGTCAGACTGGCACAAGCTGCTGACTGACCCTCTTATGTTGCCATGGCAACACTGCACCACTAATAATAAAAAAACACAGTTGGTAATGGTTTGTCCAGGAACATTGATTCACATGATTCAGTTCTTGTCATGTTATTAGAGATTGAGTGCATACAATTAACAGCCACCAAACATCATCCATCATTCAAGCAGCACAGTCTAGTGTGCACCCAATGTGCAGTGTGGAGAAGGGTAGACAGTGAAATCAAGCCAAGAGGGTGTGTCATTACAATGTTTGAAATACACAACTGAACTCAATATTTCTTTGTGGTATTAGGTCAACTTGTGTCATGCGTTAAGATAGATGCTTTTACAGTGTATACACCAAGTGTATTGTCTTCAAAGAGTGGCCACAGATAACAATCTTGTCGAGCAGTCGTTAAAAGCAGTGCCACTGTGTTCCTGTCTCCCTTCCAGCCCGACTCATTCAACGTCAGAGCTTTGAGTTAATGTCCAATGTATGAGCTTGCTGCGAGAAAACTGGAACAGTGCTTCAGCAGATCTATTTCCTTCCTGCCATTCGTCCTCTGTCATCAAGAATGTGTGTGTCGTCTGGGTTTTCGCCGCTAATAAATGCTTAACCAGCCCACCTGGCTGACACATAAAGGGGAAGGGAGTTTTAAAAGATGTAAACAGTAAAAAAAATTCCCCTTCTGTCTGTTTGTTTCAAAGCCACGCTGAACCCAAGAAGTCATACACAAAAATGACAAAAAAAATCACACAAAAAAACCCGGAGAAAATCCTATCTTTGTTGTTTATGCTAGCACAACGGCAGTATGTGTCTTAGCGCTTTAAGCCTGCTCTCACCTTTGTCTGGCTGCAGGTAGATATTTCTATCACGCACTCACAATCACACCGAACGCTAGCAGGGCTGTGCCATTGACATCCTGATGTGTCTCTCCTCCAGGCTGTGAGTGGAGAAGTGAAGGATCCCTCAGTTTAATGGATGGTATTTATAACCGTTCTTCCAACTCTATTGCAGTCTTCTATATGTGCACTCTGCTGCGTGTGCATTTATGTTTGTGTGTGTGTTTCTGCCTTCGCCTCCACTGTCAGGTCGAACACTTGTCCAAACTGTGTGTGTTTTCCAGAAATATATGCAATGCTGCAGTGAATTAAGTCATTGGTTACACTTTGTGTGTGTGTGTGTGTGTGTGTGTGTGTGTGTGTGTGTGTGTGTGTGTGTGTGTGTGTGTGTGTGTGTGTGTGTGTGTGTGTGTGTGTGTGTGTGTGTGTGGCAAAGGCTTTAGCATTCATAGCATCTCCAAGCAGTGTCTAACCATGCTCTGCAAATTGATGATGTTAAAGCAAGTTGTTTGAAAAGGTGTTGTCCATGACATTTCGAGGTTATGAATAATACGCATGTCGACACGCTGATTTCTGCGCTCACACTGAAACACTAAGACTTTATGTTTCTCAGGTTAGGTTAGTCTGTATCCACACAGTGGGCTCTTTGATGGCAGTCGGATAGTACTGTTGCCATTTTGAAAACAGCACATAGTTGGGTGGAGGAAACAAGCCACACACTAACTTTGGTTCCATCGGGACTCGGTTACTGACACCGTATGTGTCTGTTTCCTGATGGAGCATGCATACTGTGATACCTTTTCGTCCACAAATCCCAAGAAAAGACCGAAACAGACAATTAATCCGACTAACAAGCATCGTCTGTGAATCCAAAATCTAATCTAGCGTATTCCTCTGTGACAAGGATATCAATTGTTGTGCAAAAACAACAACAGTTGAGCCACTCTTTTCACCTGGGTGACCTGTTCCCTCATTATGATAAACATATATGTAGTTAATTTTGAGTCCATCCAACATTCACCGTCCTTGTAAATGCTCACTAGAGCACCAAATGTTCAATAATCCAAAACTGAAAATTGTCCTCAACAAATGCTCCTCCGTTTTGAGTAACATTTGATTAAGAATTTAGATTAGGAAATGACTTACTAAAAATTAAACCGTGTATATAGTGAGACATTTTTTTATAATTACAGCTTCGGTAGTAACAAATGAGCTTTAAAGCTGATTCTTTAAGCTTAGAGCCACAGATGGGGGAAGGAAGTCAAAAATATGAAGAGATGGACGAACACATTGTTGGTTTTGGTCTTTCAGAGGGATTCATTAACAATAAGAAACATGTAGTATAGCCAGCCTGGCTCTTTATCTACATCTTTGCTCTGGTCTTAGCTTGTTGGTGAACACAGTACTGATCATATACGCACATTACTACGAAGACCTGATGTGCCATTTAAATAAATAAACAAGAGCCAGTGTTTGCTACACTATTCTAATGAGGTGGGTGGATATATTATGAAAATGTAAATTATAGTCATCATCACATGCGGGTCCTGGTTGGCTGTGATATTAATGATCAAGGCACTCGAGTGGGCGGGGCTCAGGGCCCTCAGATGCAGTCCTGTGTGTCTAGGGCTTTCTAATTGGCCCATCAGGTGCAGCGCTGACCCCCACACGTCTGCTCCCTGTGCATCTGTCCCTTCACGAGGAGGCAGAGTCTGTCTGAGCCAGGCTTATTATAGTGAGATAGATCAGGCAAGCTCTGTGCAGCTGTGGCCTTCGTCTCCTGTGACTGTCTGGAATGTCTGACACAGACCACCCCTCCTAAACTGAGTATGAATTCATGTGGAGGAAACGATGTCCAATGATGATTATAGACTTTACATCCATGTCTAAAATGTGAGCAAAATCTAACCCGACACCTCTCTTCTCTCATGCTCCATGTGTCTGTTCTTATGTCTTTACAAGTCTCCATGGCTCTGCGATTAGGCTTTTTTGAGTATTGCATTTATGTTGTGGTTCTGCATTTCTAACACTTTAACACTTCAAATGACTTTCATATATTTGGACTTGACTGGGGTATGGTTGGTTTAAGCCTCCACAATTATGGATTTTGCAGTGTATGTGAAACAGAAACTTTTTTTAGACACCTCATGAATCACTTAATGCAGGGAGGACATCTTTGTTGCTAGGCAGCAGGCGAGGAGGCTCCTCACTTCCTGTTTTATTTAGCCTGTGAGGTTTGTGGGCGATTCTAGAGAGTATCTGCATTGAACGACTGTAACCCTTTGACCTCCAGGTGACTGTAGAGGACCTCGTGGGCCACTGTTTGGTTGTCTTGCTACATTGAGTGACAGCTGGTTGTCCTCCAGAGCACCACATTGACCTTTTCTTTTCTTCCCTTTCCTCCCCTCATCCATCTTCTTCTTACTTCATCCATCTCTCAATCAATTTTTCTATATTTCTATCTATTTCCACCCCCCACAATATTATTCCTCTCCAAATCTGTATTTCTCTCCTTATCATCACCTCCAATATCATTGTGTAGGTGTTCCAGTCAACAGTCGCGTCTCCTCCAAAATCCAGCAGTTGCTCAACACTCTGAAGAGACCAAAGCGGCCGCCGTTGCGTGAGTTCTTTGTCGACGACTTTGAAGAGCTTTTGGATGGTAAGCAGGCCTGAAACTAATTACATGGCTTCTATTAAATCAATAATTCATGAAAAACAAGCATCCCTCTTTCTGTGCTGTGATCAGCATACTGATCAGGAATTTCAGCAGTTAAAAGCTGTATTTGATTCAAACATTCCTGCTCTTTTGAGTGTGTCAGCTTTAAGATGTTGTCACATTTCTTTGTAGCTTTCAGTGGAGTTTTCCAGCTTCAGCCAAGATAAAAAAATAACATGTTGACCTCGCCACGCCTCACAAATAAACAATCAAGGAACACTTTTAGATCAGTGGTTGTCATTTTGTCTTTTTAAGGAGCTTAGACCACCAGGTGTGTTCACAGAGTGGTTAGGGAATACAGAAACACACACAGGGTGGACCAGCCCTGTCTAACCATTTCCTCCATTCCAACCAGCCCATCATGGGTTTTGGGTGGCTCTCTGCCAGGCTGAATAAACACTATGAAAATAAAAAAGCGGCAGGAATAGTAATACATCAGCAGGTAATGTGTAAAGCCTGCCTGAGTTTGGCACAGAAACTGTGACATGGCAAGCCTCTGCTTGCAGAAGCCTTTGCGAGCAGAAAAACCCAGAGCTGAAAATGGCAGCAGGCTGAACACTATGTGTTCCTGATACAGGTGTTTTATTTGGCAGGGGACATCTTGCCAGCTCAGTTAAGCATTTCTGAATTCCTCTTACCGGAATTCAGCAGAGTTTGAGGGAGAATAGTGATGGAGAGATGGAAGTCAAATCAAAGTGCAAGTATGGTGCTAGGAGGGACAGAAGTTGAAGGATAAAGAGAGCTATTTATTGGTGGAAGTTATTGAAAGGCGCAGGTTGCTCGAAGTTTCACAGGAATTGGTATCTGAGGCAACTATGACAGTTAAGGACAGAACCGTGCTCACATTTAATCCTCCAGCTTTCGGTGTCTTTCAATCCTCACACTGCTTTTATTACCCTGCCTTCCTTTAACAGAGTTGTATAATTGATAAATGTACCATTTATTTGTAAATCACTCAACCAAAGACAGATACTTTGAACCACCCTCACACCGATGCCCCATTCTCTTCCCTATTTAGTTCAGCAGCCAGATCCCAACCAGCCAAAGCCAGAAGGCCAGCACATGAGTCCTCTGGTAGGAGAGCCTCTCGGGGTGGTCAACAACTGGCCTCCCTCCTTGCCAGCAGCCTTACAACGGTGGGGCACTACTCAGCCCAAGAGTCCCTGTCTAACGGCTCTCGACAATGCTGGCAAGCCGGTCTACACACTCACCTATGGTAGGTATCAACCTGTGAATGAGTGGCTCAGAATTTACACAAGCAGTTTCACCTCTTGTCATGCTTTCTATCTGGGCTTTCTCTGTACAAATAATGGACAAGGAAGTGCCTGCGTCTGCCTCCACATACATTATTTAGTAATATGCTATTATCAGCTATTGTGTGTGTGTTTTATGTGGATGTTGGGGGTCTGGGGCTGTTGTATCAAAATCAATATTTGACACTGGACCTTCACATTTGTAGGTAAACTCTGGACCCGTAGTCAGAAACTGGCCTACACTCTTCTTAACAAGCTGAGTACCAGAAATGAGCCTTTGCTCGTGCCCGGCGACAGGGTAAGTCATGAGATAACACTGTGTTCAGTACATTCCTTGTTGAATTTTAGGTATTTGGCTGAGGCTCCTCAAACTATATTTGTATTTCCCTCAACATGAAATAGTGTTGAAAATTAAATGGGGAAATGTTGATGGCTAGAAGATTATATTTTCAAGTAAATTTACTTGAAATCTTGATATTTCTGATTGCCTCTTTACAAAAGGCCGCATCTCAGTGCTCAGTTTTCAACCATCAAGGTCTCATGTTATTTCTTTATAATATCACAACATCATTACTTGTGAAGGGAAGCAAATGTTTGCTTTCAGATCTTGTTCATGATACTTTCTACACACCATGCCGCTTGCTTCTTATACTTGAACTTAAAACAAGAACTGCATGACATCCTACTGTAACATATTGTGTGTGTGCTCCATCTGTAGGTTGCACTTGTTTTCCCCAACAACGACCCAGTGATGTTCATGGTGGCCTTCTACGGCTGTCTCTTGGCAGAGCTGGTACCTGTGCCTATCGAAGTGCCGCTGACCAGAAAGGTAAAGGCAAAAACGATCTCCTGGGAATGTGTGGACATTTTTTGTATTTAGCACTAAAGAGCAGCAGTGACCCCTGCTGGACAATTGACCCCTAATGAGAGCGTTAAAAGTTGTGCACAGTTGCTTCAATATCAATATCTATGATTTCATCCAATATCTCCAAACATCTTGCGGGATAACCACCCCAGCAGCAGCTCATTATGTTATGATGCATCCCAATTTCCAGCACATCCATCTGCTCAGAGTGAACCAAATTCACCCACATTAGTTTGACAGTCTGAATATTTATGGCTGTACTTGTTTGCTCTTTATAAGCATGCTGTTGGAAGATGCTGTGCTGTAATTAATGAGATTTAAGTGAGGTGAAATGATGTGTAATTCCAGTCAAAATATTAGATCACAGGCCAACTGTTCTCGGGAGTCAGACTCATTTTTCTTTCCTCTCTCTTTCAGTCTTTCTGCTTCTTTTTCTGTCCTCTTTTTCTGTCCTCTTTTTCTGTCCTTGTTCTGTTTTGATGCTCCTATCCATTATCTCACTTTTCTTTTCTGCTGTTGTGCACAGTGTGGTTTGTGCAGCGTGAATCTGTCTGGAAGCTAATTTGTACAGCCAATCAAATAAGAGTGACTGTGTGGCAGAACTTAGGCTTCATTCCTGCCATGATTGGGCTTTGATGCTCCGCAGTAGAGTTTTTAATGGTGATTCGCCGTCAATCTTCGCTCTTACCTGCTGCTTCTCTGATGTTCTGAGGTTTCTTCTTCAGTCATCGTCCTTCCGTCTCTCCAGGACACAATTCCCACATTCCCTCAGAGCATCTTTTCTCAAAGCCTTCCTGTTTTTAATTTTATCGCTCTTGATGATTGTTGTGTGACAGACACTGTTTGCCAAAGTTTTTGCCAGTTTGAACTTTCATCCTCTTTTGCCCCCCAGGATGCAGGAAGTCAACAGATTGGCTTTCTGTTGGGCAGCTGTGGCGTCACGTTAGCATTGACCACTGACGCTTGTCAGAAAGGCTTGCCCAAAGCACAAACGGGGGAGGTAGCCACTTTCAAAGGTACGCTCTCATTTTGAGTGTCTGTCTGTATAGTTCTTTTTGGTTTGAACTGACTTCATGCCTCCGTCTCTGCAGGCTGGCCACGGTTGCTGTGGTTTGTGACAGATGGAAAACATGTTGTGAAGCCTCCGAAAGACTGGCATCCTCCGATACGGGAAGCCAGTAATGACATAGCTTACATAGAGGTCAGTGTGGTTTCATTGATGTTACCAGTGAAGAAAATATAGATTGATTATATTTTTATTTATATTTGATGTATTCTTTATTTTTATTTTTTTATCTAAATATTTAGCTATTTTTTCTTCATATAATTAATGTGTTTCGTTGTTTCCTACGCCCAGTATAAAACCAGCAAGGAAGGAAGCACCATGGGGATCACAGTGTCCCATTCAGCCATGCTGGCCCACTGTCACGCCCTCACACAGGCCTGTGGCTACACTGAAGGTGAGGAGGACAGACTGCATTTTCTTCAAGTACCCATAGTTCATTTGTCTTCTTGTCTTCTCCATCATCTATTCATTCTCCTGACATGGAGAAAGGGATCCAGTTGGTAGTGTGCGAGAGAGAGAGAGAGAGAGAGAGAGAGAGAGAGAGAGCGAGGAAGAAACAGACTACTTAACCAGATTTATTCATGATACACATGTAGGAATATGCAAAAAGGAGTGTATATATATACCTTGGGCTTGACTTTTTTGAATTGCTGTGATCTTTCCTTTTTATTTGTACTGCATATTAAACAATGCAGAGCATATTCATCGCATAAACCTACTTTATAATCTATGATACGATAGAATTTCTCCTTCACGTTGCTCACACATCTCATCAGAGTGGAATTACAGTCTAGTTTGAAAAATGCAGCCGCTCAGTTGGTTGTGTTTCTTTCTGAGAACGTAAGGCACCTCCTCTCCTCCAATGTCCCAGTTTTTCTCTAGATAAATCCTGATCGCACGAGCAGCCCCTCGAGACTCTCCAGGTCTGTTTCTATCACTTAGTTTGGTGCTTCGCTGAATACAATACTGCCACAATCAGGGTTTATTCATCATTACGGAGCTTGTTTTGTATTAAAAGTAATTTGTTGATGTGCTTTAGTAAAGAATATGAATGTCAGATGAAATGTCTCAAACCGTAATCTTGGCAAAATCTCCTTTTTGAATTGCAGCGGAGACGATTACCAACGTCCTGGACTTCAAGAGAGAAGCAGGATTATGGCACGGCGTTCTTACTGTGAGTGGTGTTGAACCATCTGGTAAAGCTAATAGGAGGGTTACATTATAATTAATTATTATATAATCCTGAAACATAACTCAAGAGTTTGAGACCTGTACAAATATTCTGTTTCTTCTAACATATCCTCAAACCAGCTCTGGTTGCAAACATGCTGTATACATATACATCACCTGCAGTTACACGTTTAAACTCCTGAAAATGAAACCGTTGCACAAACACTCTTTTCTTTATACGCTGAGCACTAAGTGATCACATTTTGTCGTGACTCGCAGCTAGTTTACCGTGACATCATGTAGTTATGAAACTCTTCGGACATATTTTGGTGCTTAAGCGTTGCTCGTCTGTTCTCATGGCAGAGTGTCATGAATCGGATGCACGTGATCAGCATTCCCTACTCCCTGATGAAAGTCAACCCCCTCTCCTGGATACAGAAGGTTCACACATACAAAGGTGAGGATCAATCCACTTTGACATCTGTCACTTTTCACCGTTACTCTGCTCGTTGCCTCTCAGCCTAATGAAGAGGGAATTAATACAGCACAACTGTAGGGTAAAACCATTTATTTGTTGCTATTTACAATGGAAAATTATAGTATTTCTTAAAGTGCGTTGTGTCATACTTACAAAGCATGTACAGGTTATTCACAAGGAAATGCTTCGGGAGCTTGCTTCATGGTGAAATGGTAAATTACCCAACACATTATTGTTTATAGTGTCTGAAAGCCTAAATAAGAGCACATTTGACTTTCAGAGAGAGTCTGTTTTGATTTTCACTGCACGTTTGACAGGAGAGGATGGATCGAAGCAGTAGTTTGTTGGGCTCTGTTGTACTACCCCAGTGGAGGGTGAGGGCAGGAGGCCTGCTGCGCTGAATACAATTCATCTCCTTTCTGGTCCGAACCACAGACCGAGCTTTGCTGAGTCACCTGTTGGCAACTGAGTCAGACTGTGTTTCTATTTGCTGTCAGATTTTGTGATCTGCGATTGGCTGTCAAGCTGAATGACGGAGGTGTTGATTGGGGGATTTTGTTGTGAGGCTGTCTCTTTGTCTTTGTGTCCCCTCGCACAGCGAGGGTTGCGGTGGTGAAGTCGAGGGACATGCACTGGTCTCTGCTGGCCCAGAGAGACCAAAGAGACATCAGCCTGAGCTCCCTGCGCATGCTCATCGTAGCCGACGGAGCTAACCCATGTGAGTCCACTTGCAGATTCTCATTTAATAAACTCTGGAGCCACAAAATATGATCATTGATTAGTTGTGTTTGCTTGTATATGTGTGTTGTCTCTGTATGTTTTATATATATATATATATATATATGTGTGTTGTCACAGGGTCGATATCCTCCTGCGATGCCTTCCTCAACGTGTTTCAGGCACGTGGGCTGCGACCTGAGGTGATCTGTCCATGTGCCAGCTCTTCAGAAGCCATGACTGTCGCCATCCGCAGGTGAGCTGCCGTTATTGCACCGTATGAGAACAACAGCAACCTGCCACCGCTGCCTTACCGTGCTCTTAAATCCCACTGCATTTGCAACATTAGCTGAATGCTGCAGGGAGAGGACGGGGATTTGTGCTTTTTTAACACGGAGACGAAGTGTAGGATGTCTCAGCTTTTTGCTGATCACAGAGCTTAGTCATGGAAAAGGATTAGGGTGACGGGCAGACTAAAAACACATGCTTTGAATAAACTAAGACATTTTTTTTAGAAATATGTGAGAGTCAAGAAAAGGTCTAAAACTGACATGGTTTTCATATTTTACCAAAACCATATGCCTTTTTGGAAGGTGTCAGTACTGCTGCAATGGAGACACCATACTAGCAGCAGATGGCTCAGTTCAACATATGTTGCATCATATGTTTTATTTGCGAAAAAGGCAGAGGAAAGGAAGAGGACATAAGTGGCATATGTCTTTCACTGCAGGTATTTCCATGTTCACTAATAACGAGTGTAATTGAAATAATGTCGATGTCTTGCAGACCTCCAGAAATGGGTGTTCCTCCTCCAGGGAAGGCGGTGCTGTCTATGGGTGGGCTGAGCCACAGTGTGATCCGTGTGGACACAGAGGAGAAGCTCTCTGTCCTTACAGTGCAGGATGTGGGACAGGTCATGCCTGGAGGTGAGTACGCTGCACTGCTCATTAATATTTTGCTGCTGTATTTAGTTTAATACTGGAGATTAAGATGAAAGATGGAATTTTTATATTGTCTCCAGAAAATGGAGAATTGAACTATCAATCAATAGTGCTTTAACTGGCTTCTACATTGTCATCATTAGCATTGATGTCTGTCTGCTAATGTTGAAGTATCACATTTAAAACAAAATGACAATGTTAAAGCAATTCTTACAAATAATTTCTTCATTTTTTTGCTCGAATGAACTCTAATCAATACCTAACTTTTACTTATTAAGCATTTTATCTTGTTATCTTTTTTGTTTTTTTAGAAGGTAAGACATAAGTAATCCAAACAGGGATCTAAAAACCAATTTCGACATCTACTTTAAATGTACATGTTATTGTTCCTGATGTCCCGCCCTCCTGTCATCATTGTGTGTCTGCAGCTCTGGTTTGTGTGGTGCGGGTGGAGGGGACTCCCTACCTCTGTCAGACAGACGAGGTTGGAGAGATCTGCGTGAGCTCCAGCTGCACGGGCGTAGCTTACTACGGCCTCCCGGGCATGACCAAGAACCTCTTTGAGGTCAGTGTCTTATTTTTGGAACTGTGTGAATAAATGCTTTTGTGTAATTCCACCTGTAGAGTTATTTCAAGTCGAGGCAATGGACATTTCTTCTACGTCATTCACAAATTTGAACGGCGCTATGTTTATTTGCAGACCATCCCAATAACATCATCTGGGATTCCCATCAGCGACAGACCATTTACCAGGACGTCACTGCTGGGCTTTGTGGGGCCGGTGAGTTCCACCTCATCATTATGCAGTTTTTTCAACTTGACTTTGATGTCTGTCTCATAGCATTAAGAGAACCCTGTTTAACATATGAGTTGTGATATGTTGTAGTTTGGGCAGCACATGCTACTAAAATCAACTACAAGGAACTTTCATTTTGTGTCAATTTTCAGCGGTCGTGTGTCCATGAGCACCTCCCCGTCTCTATCGCTGTCCCTTTTAGCTTTCTTTTGTTCTTTGGTTAATTCTTTTCTTTTTCTCTTACCACAAAGTATACAATATAAAACCTAAAGGCTTCATTTTAATAGGCTAACACATACTACTCACTGCCAAACGCTGCCTGTGAAAATGTAAATATAGGCTCTGAATTAATCAGTGTTTGGAAGAAAAAAAAATTAGCTGCACTGCGTCTTTCCAGAAAAAAACATCCCAGTCACTCAGGATCCTTCACAGACCTCACAGTGGACAATTTTTATGGCAACTATTTCTGTAGTCGTTTATACTGTAGTAGGTCCAATGAAAACTGTTTACTCAGAAACCTTTAGTTTTCACTTTCTTTTCACTAGAGAGAGAGAGAGAGAGAGAGAGAGAGAGAGAGAGAGAGAGAGAGAGAGAGAGAGAGAGAGAGAGAGAGAGAGAGAGAGAGAGAGAGAGAGAGAGAGAGAGAGAGAGAGAGAGAGAGAGAGAGAGAGAGAGAGAGAGAGAGAGAGAGAGAGAGAGAGTACAGCTGATCGGCTACAAGCTAAATTCATCCGTGGCCAGTACATAATCAAATTGGGTACAAAATAGTCGACATCATGAGTCATCAAGTGTTGATGGTTTTTATTCCTGAGCTGAAAGCAGAGTTCTTGGGAGCACTTTATAATAACTACACACTATTTAGCATGCTTTACTAATGCTTAATAGTGTGTAGTTAGTATAAAGTGCTACCGAGTTCTTTTCCATTTGAGGAACCTTTTGACATCTTCAATTTCAAATGTACTGGTTCATCCCTGTGCTTGTTGTATAGATGCACACTGTACTTTAGATTGGGGTAAATGTCAAGATCTAACCATCTAATGTTATGTGCTTTGTGTTTCCCACCAGGACAGCCTTGTGTTTGTTGTGGGGAAGATGGACGGGCTGATGGTGGTCAGTGGGCGGAGACACAATGCCGACGATGTGGTTGCCACAGCACTGGCAGTGGAGCCCATGAAGTTTGTGTACAGGGGGAGGTAAAAGTGGAAGCAGTCTAACTCTTGCTTGCAGGACAGCAGCAAATGTGCAGTTTGATTGCATGAGTACAATCCAGCCTTTACAGTGTTTGTTTAATGCTGTGTGTTACAGGATAGCAGTGTTTTCTGTGTCTGTGCTGCACGACGAGAGGATCGTTGTCGTGGCAGAGCAGAGGCCAGACGCCTCTGAGGAAGACAGCTTCCAGTGGATGAGCCGCGTCCTTCAGGTGCTCACTGTCTTTTTCACATCTTATCACTTGGTCACAGATAATTGCACGACACCTGCAGGTTTGCAATTTCTATTGTAGTAAATGGGAATCAGGTTTGTTTAGTTAATATCACTTCTTACTTTCTACAGCACTTCACAAAGCTTTAGCTAGATTCTACCTTCAAGGAAAATCATCATTGGTTTTCATGTCAGTTCCCTATAAAAACTTACTTGAAAAAACTTCAAACGTCCTTAATAATTTATTAGAGTGAGGGCTGAACAAGCAATCGAAAAAATTGAATTGCAAACGCAATAGGGCCAACTGAAATTTTCAAATTGCAGGAGGCCCAATATTTGTTAAAGGCAAAATGTGTGTCATGCTGCAGAGATGGAACTACAAACTATAATTGGGGCAACTTGATTTGAAAACTTTGCTAATCTCCAGCCCTCCTCTGTTTTTCCATGTATTATCTGTCTGTTTCCAGGCCATAGACAGCATCCACCAGGTCGGGGTGTACTGCCTAGCTCTGGTGCCTGCCAACACGCTTCCTAAGGCTCCTCTGGGCGGCATCCATATATCTGAGACCAAGCAGCGCTTCCTGGAGGGCGCTTTGCACCCCTGCAACGTCCTCATGTGCCCACACACGTGTGTCACCAACCTGCCCAAGCCCAGACAAAAACAGCCAGGTAGTCCACTAGATGTCCCGGGATGGATCTAGCTTCAAAATAAATGTATCATAAAAACTTGTTCACATAATTTCTTAAATTTTGTATTGCTAGGTTTCAATTTATAGAGAGAATAGAATCGAGAACTAACTTTATAAAATATATATATATGAATGTAAGACCTAACTTCCCTGAATGTGGTTGTTTGACAGAGGTCGGTCCTGCTTCTATGATAGTGGGCAACCTGGTGGCTGGCAAGAGGATAGCACAGGCCTGTGGGAGAGACGTGGCCCAACTCGAGGACAATGACCAGGCACGTAAGGTAGAGATTCATCCTCATTTCACCCGCTCATCACCTCCTCACTTACACTGCAGACACAGGTAAGGATCCATACAGGAGGGAGTGGAATCTGAAATACATACAGCTGACGGAGAGGACAAGGTCTTTCCTACCTGCTGACTGAGCTATCTATATGCAAACAGGTGTTGTGTAGTTTATATACCACTTTCATCATGTACTATACCCATTACTCTTTTAAGCTTCACATACATCTGTCATCCCTTTAGTACAAAAAAACACTGTGTGCCACCATGCTCTATTCATTCTACATTGTTTGTGTAGTGATTGATCATTTGTATTGGTCTTTGCTGTGTGTTATTCTCTGTGGTTTAAATGTGTGTGTCTCTCTCCTATAGTTCCTGTACATACAGGACGTGCTGCAATGGAGAGCTCAGGCCACTCCAGACCATCCTCTGTTCCTTGTTCTCAATGCTAAGGTACTACCTTTTTGTCATTGTATGTAGAATTTAGTTTTGGCATGGCAATGTGTATTGTGATGTAGTTAATTTCCTTGAAATTCAGTTGACAAACTGTTTATAGATAAAACGGTTAGATAGTTATGTCTATTTTGGCTAATAACTGATAAAACAATGCACTTCATTGCATTGACTTTCAAAAAACTTACAACTTGTATGTCTGTTAAGTGAAGATTAACATAGCAGTATAAATGAATCTATGTTCTCATCTTTTGCTCCTCAGGGCACGGTGGCTAGTACAGCTACCTGTCTGCAGCTGCACAAGCGGGCAGAGCGGGTGGCTGCAGCCCTGATGGGACGCCTCAACACTGGAGACCATGTGGCACTCGTCTACCCACCAGGTAAGAGGTGTTACTGCTACTGTGCTGCTTGTCCTTTCAGTTCTGGTCTTTAATGTCACAGCTGTGTCTTCACTATCCCTGTCTTCAGTTTTTAATTCTGTCTGTTAATCATAATCACACACCAGAAGGACTGTCATTTCATCAGTTACGAGGTGTAAATTGCTAATGACTGAAAGTATAAACATCTATGTGTAGGAATCGACCTGATTGCCACTTTCTACGGCTGCCTGTACGCTGGCTGTGTGCCAGTCACTGTCAGACCCCCCCATCCCCAGAACCTGGCGACCACGCTGCCCACCGTCAAGATGATTGTTGAGGTAACGGAGTCAGCTGCCCTGCATCAAAATGCATATGTAATCCCTCTCTGCACAGTTAACAATCACTAAACCTGGTGAAAGAGATGCAATAGAGATGTAAATTGTGTGAATTGAAGTGATGTAATATATATATGAATGAATGAATGAATGAATAAAAATGAATATATACTTTATTAATCCCAGAGGGGAAATTTGGTGTCCGGGTAGCAGCAATTTACAACAAAATAAACAAAAACAGCAGGACGAAAGATAAAAGATATATACAATAATAATAATAATAATAAAATAAAATAGAATAAAATAGAAATAGCTTCGATTGTGCAAAAATATATATATACATGTTGTATATGTGTGCTAATACTGCAGCGTCTGTGTGTTAAAGGTCAGTAAGTCGGTGTGTATCCTGACCACTCAAGCAATAATGAAGCTGCTTAAATCCAAGGAGGCTGCTGCTGCTGTGGACGTCAAGAGCTGGCCCATGGTGCTGGACACAGGTGAATTATACACACATAACGAGCACAGTTTATGTTGTTACCAAAGAGTAGATTTTGAAGTAAAGAAAGAACAGGGTCTGGGATTTCCATGCTCGCTTCAGGCTCTTCTTCCTCTCCCTCGGTTCATCCTCCAGACGACCTCCCCAGGAAGAAGAGTCCCCAGATGTACAAGCCCCCGACCCCGGAGATGTTGGCTTACCTGGACTTCAGTGTGTCCACAACAGGCATTTTAGCGGGGGTCAAAGTAAGTTGAGCCACTTGGGTTCTTAATTTGATGTAGCAGTCATGTTGGGATGATGCCAGTCTTTCAGACAGAGACCATAAATATAACAACAACGTGGTTGCTGTCATTACAAGCTAACGCATAACAAAAGAAAAGCTGTAAATTGGGTAAAACTCACATCTTAAGTCCACAGTTTCCATCTGTAGTTTATCCAAAGAGTGGTTTGTTTTACTGAGGAACAGGGACACTTTGGATCAAGCAACCATTCACACACTGTTGAGGTGTCTGTCAGTAATACAATGGATCCTCAAAAGCTCAAGGAGTGTTTTTTTTTAGTTGACTTTTACCTAAAGCTCCAGTTTTGATGCATCAGTCGTGTCTCTGTGTGTCACGTCACTTCCTCTAGATGTCTCACACTGCCACCAGTGCCTTGTGTCGCTCCATCAAACTGCAGTGTGAGCTCTACCCATCCCGGCAGATCGCCATCTGTCTGGACCCCTACTGCGGCCTGGGCTTCGCTCTCTGGTGTCTCTGCAGGTAAACCAGCTTCTCTGAACAAATGAATGACCCAACCTGTGCTCGTAGAAGAAACCTTTTTTTTCTCTCTCTGTCGTCTTACTCATCCTCTCTGTCTGCATGTATGTTTCTGGTTTCAGTGTGTATTCGGGCCACCAGTCAATCCTGGTTCCCCCTCTGGAGCTGGAGAGCAACGCGTCTCTGTGGCTTGCGGCAGTCAGCCAGTACAAAGTGCGCGTCACCTTCTGCTCGTATTCAGTCATGGAGATGTGCACCAAGGGCCTGGGTTCACAGACTGAAGCACTGCGGGTCAGTTTGTCTCGTCGGCTGTTGAGTGGTGTCACTGGGGGAGCAACAAACTGCAGCATTTTCTTTCAGAACATTTAAGGGTTTTTCTTCAATTACTATATTTCCCTGTGGTGCTCTTGCTACAGAGCCGTGATTATCAACACATAGTGGGCTGCAACACTTCACTCCTCTGTAGCCGTGTGCTTATTACTGTCTGCAGCACTTGAGACAGGGATATTTTTATGAATCATGTCTGTGGTTTAATGAGTCGAATCAAATCTAATAAAAAAGTTATATTATATGAATATAACCATTCAATTTCCCTTGTCAGCTCCTAGTTTACATGCAGCCACAGTCGTCTTTGCAAATTGAGAAATAATGTGACATTATTAATATAATCGCAGTGTTTTCACACTTTTAGTTTCTGCTGATGGAACTTCTTTTCTTTTTCATCTCCAGTTGCGAAATGTGAACCTGTCGTGCGTGCGTACGTGCATGGTGGTAGCAGAGGAGAGGCCCCGCATAGCACTCACTCAGTCCTTCTCCAAGATCTTCAAGGACTTGGGGCTTTCACCGCGCGCTGTCAGCACCACCTTCGGCTGCAGGGTGAACGTGGCTATCTGTTTGCAGGTAAGCTGCTGGGGAAGCATGAAGGGGGTGAGGAGGAAGAGGAAGAGGAGGAGGAAGAGATGATGTATTGAAGTCCATGCAGTCAATTTTTTAGGGCGAAAACTGCCTATGATTCCAAACGATTCTGATAAACATCCACGAAATCCTTGAAAAACGCAGGATTGTCAGCAGAGTGAATATTGGTGTTGATGTAATAATGCAAGTGGCGTACAAAAAAAACCCGTCTAATTTGAGGTGGAGGGAAATGTATTAAGCTTTATATTTCTTAGATATAAGATTCTTTTTTAACGATGACAAAAACACTGTGCACTGAGTTGCTTCTCAGTCTGACATTTGTCTTTTCTCTAGTGGCCCTTTGATGTTCTGTTTTATTTGTTTATTCCTGTCCCTGGAGATTTTGTATGTGTGTGTGTGTATGTGTGCGCATGTGGATCCAAGTATATAAATACATATCTTTATTTATCTGTCCTGCATTGTCCCGTCAGCCCAACAGGTTAGGGAAACTGGCTGAGCAGGTAACCGTAGGATAAGAGTTGCTGTTTATTCATTTGGCTGCCGCTGGGTCTGTGTGTGTGTGTTTGTTTGTGTGTGTGTGTGTGTGTGTGTGTGTTCATGTGAGTGTTTGTTAATCTTGCATGGTTTTTTAATACACTTAACCTTTATTCTCTTCTTTTTTCTTTTTTTTTTAATCTCGGACAAGCTTGGGCTTTACTTTATCGCTACTAATTAGAGTCTTGACTGTAGCGGCTGGCTCTCAACCATTGCTTTAAGTCTATAGGTTATATGTGGTGTGTTACTACATCATACTATGAGCGAACAGCATGAACTCTGCTCTGATTAGGTGAATTTGGAAATGTCATGTCAAACCCTATGATCTTTTTTCCACAATGTGTTTTAGTTTTTGAACCAGTGAAAGGACGGTTTTTCTTTAATTTACATCAATTTACCACACTTAGTTTTTGTTTGAGTTGTAGTCGGTAGATATTTAGTGAGAGAAAGAAATTGTATTTGTTTGGCAAAGACTAATGTCTGGACTCAGTCTCGTTGATGTTTTCCAAAAACGCTCTTTTGCTAAAAACCTTTGCTCGACAAACTGAATCCGCCTGCTCTGTGTCTGGCTCTGACCTCACAGATGACCGTACGGCGACTCGATGCTAGCTTGTGCTCTCGCTACGCACTGGAAAACGAGGGTGGAAACCATAATGTTGTGACTAGTCTCAGAGCAGTGATGAGGACAAATCCCAAAGCAGAAGGAATCAATACCTGACAACCAGAATCAGTAATTCATAAATGATTCCATTAGAATGCAGGCGCATGGCAAAGCTATTGACATTTAGTCAAAACAAATGGTGCTCAGTTTGAAACGTTCAGACATTGCGGTGCATTCTTTTTGTCACAGAAGATAAACATCTGAAGGAAATGATCTGTCGTTAATGTATCATTTCTGGAGGCTTCTAACAACAGGCACTGTAGCTTTGCCCACCCATTGTACACTTGTATGAAAACAAACTGGCAGCATTAGACCAGCTGAATTTAACTGTGGTACTTACAATGTCTGTGACGACATGGTTGAGTTTCGGGAAGTCTTAACTATCGTAGCCTGGCTGGTTGGCTTCTGGCTGCCCCCTCCCCTCTGCTTTGTATGATATAGTCGGATCATAAGTAGCTTCCACCTCCCCTCCACTCAACAAACAGCATTCATGTCAGAGTTGGAAGAGTTACATTATCAACTCGTGTTGCTCTCTGCTTGTTTTCCTCCAGGGCACAGCCGGACCAGACCCCACTACCGTTTATGTTGACATGAGAGCTCTACGACATGATAGGTAGGGGGCGCTGCTGCAGTATGTGGAGTTGTCTTTGAGATAGTCCTATACATTGCGTAAATGTCGAATTAAACAGTTTTAACCCTTTTTTTGTCGTAATTGTCACGAAATAGAATGAAAATGGAAATGTGAAATTGCTCATTTTGTCCTTTTTATTTCTTTAGGGTTCGCTTGGTCGAGAGAGGGTCGCCACACAGCTTGCCACTGATGGAGTCTGGGAAGGTACGTCATCGTGTAAACAAACAAACACCACAAACAACTGTGAGCGTATGCTGCAGAAGGGGTACTTTGTGCTCAGGCTTTAAGATATTATGGCCGTCTGCTGTTGTAGATCCTCCCAGGAGTGAAGGTGATCATTGCCAACACAGAGACTAAAGGACCCTTGGGAGACTCCCATCTGGGAGAGGTAAGTCTCAACGTCTTCTACACGTTTGCACTTGTTATCAGGTTACAGTTGGCTTTCTGCTGTAACCCAATCTCTAAAACGTTATAAAGATGACGTCGTACAAGCGAAAGAAAAAATAATCTGTAAACTGATAAAAAACAATATTTGGACCTGGTTTCCTGCAACTAGATTTCTCTGGTGGAGAGCCAGTCCCTCTGAAGGTACACACATAAATCAGATGTGTGCATGTATGCAGGTGCATGACAAGTCAAGTTTTCAAAGCAAAACAGAAACAATACAAAGTTGCAAACATTTGTATTTGTAATTTTATTGCCGATAAAGAACAGTGAATACATTATTCTCTTTTTATATAAAGGTTGGATAATGACCCAATAGATCCATTACTACTACTTTATGAAAAGAGCGACAGATTTGTATGAACATCTGTGTCCCAGTTACCAATCGTCATTATTGTGTGTGTGTGTGTGTGTGTGTGTGTGTGTGTGTGTGTGTGTGTGTGTGTGTGTGTGTGTGTGTGTGTGTGTGTGTGTGTGTGTGTGTGTGTGTGTGTGTGTGTGCGTGCGTGATAGGTCTGGGTGAGCAGTCCTCACAATGCCACAGGCTACTACACGGTCTACGGGGAGGAGGCACTGCACGCTGACCACTTCAACACCACGCTCAGCTTTGGCGACACCCAGACTGTCTGGGCGAGGACGGGCTACCTGGGCTTCCTGCGGCGCACGGAGCTGACGGATGCCAGTGGAGGTGAGATCAACAGCGCTCGCTCTAACTCAGAACGTTGCTTTTGATGTGAGCTGGACTCATTTATTTATTTATTTTTGGCACCCCAGAAAAATAAAGATCTTTTCCACCTTCAAAACATATTTAACTCCTAAGACATGAACTGACATATTGTGTGTGTGTGTGTGTGTGTGTGTGTGTGTGTGTGTGTGTGTGTGTGTGTGTGTGTGTGTGTGTGTGTGTGTGTGTGTGTGTGTGTCTCAGAGCGCCATGACGCCCTCTATGTGGTGGGCTCTCTTGATGAGACTCTGGAGCTGAGGGGAATGAGGTATCACCCAATTGACATCGAGACCTCTGTTATTCGTTCCCACAAGAGCATAGCTGAATGGTAAGAAATTTAAAGAAATACTGTTTATTTGAAATTATTCATTATGTAGTCAGACGTGTATATATTTTAAATTCAAAGTATAGTTGAGCAATGTGAAATCTGACCACTAACTTCTCTCATCTGCCCTTTTTCCTCTTCTTCTGTCTTTCCCTTATGCTCACCTCATTTTTCTCATGCTTCCTTTTTCCCTTCCCTCCTTGCACCCTCCACCTCCTCCTCCCTCCAGTGCGGTCTTCACTTGGACCAACCTCCTCGTGGTGGTTGTGGAGCTCGAAGGATCGGAGCAGGAGGCCCTGGACCTGGTGGCCCTGGTCACCAACGTCGTCCTGGAGGAGCACTACCTCATCGTAGGAGTGGTGGTGGTGGTCGACCCCGGCGTCATCCCCATCAACTCCAGAGGGGAGAAGCAACGCATGCACCTCAGAGACGGATTCCTGGCCGACCAGCTGGACCCCATATATGTGGCTTACAACATGTGAGGGCCCTGCTGCAGGAGGGCTACCCCTCCACGGGACTTCTCACACAAGAAGAAAATGCAGGGCAGTAAATGTGGGGCACATAATTGTAGCAGGTCTGTATGGCTTCTTCTGAAAGAAAGCATGCTCTTCTTCCTCCCTCTCAAAGAGGGGAACTATGAAAGAAACATGGATGCAAAACTTCACAGCAAAATGGAAAGAAATTCCAAGAGAAATAAGATCGACACAAACCTTATGTTTTTTTGTTTCTCCCTGTGATTTCCAGCCTCAACAATTGGAGAGTTTTGTTTGTATGTATGTATGTATGATGTATGAGCGTCTGACTCCTTAAACCCGGAACACTCACTAGCAGTACAGCATGTGGCTACGGTTTGATACTACACTGTGCCATTGACATAATTTACTTTGCCAATTTCCAATATTATGAATGTTAGTTGTGTCTGCGATACACTTGTGCCATAGAACAGGACTGACACCAGTACGCTCACCCTGGTTCAAACTAGCTCGAACATGTTTCATGTTCACGGAGCCTCCTGTGCCATTGCAGGTCGTATTCTTTTCATAGAAAAAGTCGATCCCACGTATACTGTCATTTCCTCTGTGGGAGCAGCTCTTCAGATTACAGCTGCACCCTGAAGTGAACCCCGATATTTGTGTTCAGGCTCAGTTCAGATCATGGCATTGCATCAACAGAGAGTCACACAGCTGTGGAGGGGGAGGGGCAGTTGTTGTTATTTGTTCCTCATCCCGGCAGTGGTTACTTCAGTTTGTGGTGTCAGTAACGTGTAGAAATAATGATGTGGTTTGACTTAATCTTTTCCTTTCTAAATCTAAAATGTGTAATAGAGTTTTTGTTTTATCTGAACAAAATGCAATA
Organism: Myoxocephalus aenaeus; assembly: GCA_038501785.1. NCBI lineage: Eukaryota > Metazoa > Chordata > Actinopteri > Perciformes > Cottidae > Myoxocephalus > Myoxocephalus aenaeus. The sequence goes on from JBAMJR010000187.1 coordinate 1,566,172, forward strand.
TGAGTGATGTGAAAGAGGAATTTGAATGACTGCAGACAATAAGTGCCGATCGTTTGAAGTGAGATGGCGAGGAATATAATCGTTGCTTACTATTAGCAACGTGCCAAATGATATGAATTAAGCCTTAAGTGTTTTTTCAGACACCTGATCCTATTCCAGCTCCTATTTAACTTAATTTTGTGAAGTTTATCAGCTGTTGGATGGGAAGGCCAAATGCAGAGGGAGGTTAGGTATGTTGAATCCTGCTCTTATTGCACCCAAAGTCTTTCATCTTTTTGACTAAGATGAATATATTTGATCATAACATCAGTCATTGCAAACACACTTACTCCATAAATACGTTTAATAATGTCTGTCCCTATTGTTTGTGTTGAATGTGTGCTTTATAGCAAAAGCCTGGAATAAATTGCAGTTGGTAGAGGTTTGATGCAGAATGTCATAGCCTCATATCGAGTGCCATAAGGTTGAATGAGAGTTGTTATGAGTTGCATGTACCATATGAAGGCAAGTGTCTAATATGCTATAACACCTTGACCTCCCACCTTATCCCATTGACTTTGCAAAGATTCACTTCACTGTACGTTGCTTCTTTTTTCTACGTGCACATCCCTTCAGAAACAGGCTCCGGCCCGCTGTAAGTATGTACAGGTTTTATGTAAATTATTAACGGATGGAGGAGACGACAGGAAGCATAACAAAGACTGAATCTGGTATATATGTGAACTTCTCCCTCACAGATAAAACATATTTTAAACTTATTCCCGTGTATGGACGTTGGGAAGAGACATGAAAAGCCTTGGAAACATTTTTATAGTCGGAAAGAACCGTGGGAACTTGCCACTTCCGTGAGGAGGCGAAGCACACTCCGAGCACAAGGAGAAGACAGTTATGCTGTGGCGACTGCTGAGTCGTCACATCCTCCTCAGCAAACTTTTGTTGTTAACATATGAAAAGAAACATTTGTCTGATATATGGTTAGCTGTCATTATTTTCATAACATGATTTCTTAATGAATAAAAAAAAAGTGCTTTTAACTTGAAATGTTTGTCTTCACTGAAGGTGTTTTGTCTAAAAAGGTTTTCAAAGTTAGGTTTTTAAAAATGCATCAATCTAAGATCGTAGTGAACACATTTCAGTTGTAAAAAAAACAACTGAAAAACTAGTCAATGAGACGGTAACGTCTCATTATCATTATCTAAAATAATTTAAATCTTCTGCATGGGTTTACCACCTCATATAGAGCTGTTATGACCTGTGGTGCAACAGCAAAGCAACTTTTACAGATTCTATATTACTTTTATATATATTCTCTAGAGCCTACAGATTTAATAATATATTGTACTATCGGCAGCACTTAATATAGTAAAAACAGGTTGGCTTCAACCCACCTACGAACTCCACCTACCCAGTAAAGAAAAAAAACACAAGCAATGGATTATACTTTTTATTCAGAGAGTGGTAATATAAAAGGACGAGGAAGTGATACAGTTTTCATCCCTGGCCATGGTATTTTATAACATAAAAAACAGGAACTGATGTTTACATAAATATGATGATAGGGTGAGTATTTATAAATGATAACAAACCATACTATTCAATTGAACTTATTTATTCATAAAGACGACAATCATTTCTGGATGTGCCATGAAGCCAGCTGGTTCATTTCAACTACAGTCCTTTGGATGTTTTGATACCAATAAGGAACAAAGTGATACAGAGATTATATTGGTCCTAAATGAGTAGTAAAAAAATTAGAACCGTGCAGAAAAATAAACTGCCATATTTCCATTCTCATAACAATATTGTACATTGATTATATTTGTCCTCAACGAGTAGTTATAATTGATAACATTGAAGAAAAAAACCCTCATTTTTTTCATAACAAATTTGCACAGTGAATACATTTATCTTCAATAAGTAGTTATAAAAGACGACATCACAAAAAGACTGAGTTATGAATGATAACATTGCAAAAAAAAACACTTTCATATTATCATTTTCAGGACAAAATTGTACAATGGTTATATTGGTCCTCTATGGGTGGTTATAAATGATAATATTGCAAAAGTAATCAAAATCATATTTTCATTTTCATAACAAATTCACATAGTGATATATAAACTGGTCTTCAGTAAAGAGTAACAAAAAATTAATTTCTGCATTTTTACAACATAAGCATGTCTGTGATGCCATTATTTTGTTTCTAGTAATGTTTCAATATCACGATATGGCTCGCAGCATTTAGACAACATGACATGTCTGTTTGTCTCCAATCCCTAATTCACATATGCCTCTACTTTACTGAGAAGCTCCGATGCTTTGTTCAGCGCGACCATTTCATTCTCTGATTTGAACTGATCATTTGGAATGTGGGGAAATTGATGATGGTTTGGATACTGAGTCTTTTTGGCATCCACTCCCAGAGTCTTCAGAGTCTCGACAATCTCAGGCAGAACTCTCAATCGGAGGTTGTAGAGTGAAACCTGCGCAGCAAGGGCTGAAATGGAGCTGCTGGCGGGATGTTGACCATCTCGTTTATACTGTGCAGCTATGAGAGACTTTTCCACCGCTTGGTGGATTTTGAACAGACACCACTCTGTGCTCGCCCCGCCAACGTCTTTGTAAGCTGCGTTGAGATCACAGCGAGCTTGTCGACACCAGCGCTGGGCTTCCTCTTTGTTTGGACTCGGGACATTTTCATTGTGAGTCCAAAAGTTGTAGGAATGGTTGTCTCTGGAGAATCTCTCTCGACCACGTCTGTGATGCCCGGCCTCCTGATTCCATTGCTGATAGAAGTTGCTGAAATTTGAGTTTCTGCTTGAGTGGTAAGACCCTCCAGTGTTGCCTTTGCCTTTCCCTTTGCCTCTGCTGAGCTCATCAATTTGATTCTGTAAGTACTTGAATGCCTCAGTGGCGAGGTGTTGGCAGTCTGGGTTTTTGTCAGGATGCCATCTAAGGTACAGTCGTTTGATGGCTTTATGCCTCTCCTCCTCAGGAAGCATCCAGATATCTGTCAGACATTTGTCAATTTCTCTTTTGGCTTCGTCAATAGTTGCTGGTGAGGATATTGTAGATGAGGATCTCGTAGAAGAGGAACTTGTAGCTGATGGTTGGGAAGAATGGGGTACAGCTCCTGCTAGTGGCACCAGCTCCATGCAAGAAGCTTCAGCAGATGTGCAAGTCCTCCCTCCACGTTCTGGCTTCTTTTGTCGTTTAAACTGATACAGGTCAAGACAACTGACTTCAATTGGCTCATCTTCTCCAACTTCTATTTTGTATCTTTGTGAATAGGGTCCAGAGTGACCGGGCAGTTCTTCAACAACAACGGCATAAATGTACTTGTCGTTAATGTTGTAGCCAACATATTCCCCCTCTTCAAAGTTATTGAGGATGCTCATGTCTAAGGAATCATGCCATTCCTCGGGAATTTCTGATCCAGGGGCTGGTGGATTGAGGACACTTTCAGTTTCAGCGCTGTCATGGATCCCACTTTTAGCCAGACATTTCTGAACCTCTTGAAGACTGTCACACATGAGAAGTTGTGAGAGGACTAGAACTTGACTTGATTCCATTACGTTACCTAATAGAGCATTAATCTCATTTGTCAATGCCATATTGATATCACTTATGACCTTCAGGTCCATGGCATTGTTGTGTTTCAAGTAAAAGAGGCAACTTTGTTGCCCTTGTTTAACAAAAACATCGGTTTCAGTGGCAGTTTTGTTTAGTGGCTGTTGATTCACCCAAAGCATTGTTTTGAGACTTTTGCAGCAAACAATCTGCATACTGCCAAAAATCTTCTTGCACATCTCAGAAGCAGCCTCTTGTGATATTTCTCCCTTCGACTGTTCTCTGATCAGGCAAATTAGTCCATGTCTAAAGGCTCTTGAGGACAGATGTTTGTCAAACCATCCACTAAATTCACAGTCCGTTTCAAGCTCACAAAGCTGCATGTGTGAGTCCACTACTTTCTCCTCAGTGAACTGAGATAACATTTTAGGCTTGAAATTCTGAGGCAGCAATTGCATCAATCGATGATGCTCATATATGTCACTGCCCAAATGACATTCACTGACTTTCTCGAGCAACAGGAACTTATTCTCCAGCGCTTCCTCCAACCTTTGGACCTCAAACACTGTGTCATTGTAGTAGATTGTGTGTGATGGGTATAATTTGCCATCTACTGCAGGAAGATACAAAGTCTTTACATCGTCGAGGGACTGGTTTCTTTGAGATTTGATTAACATGAAAAACTGCTGAACCGCACGTTTCACGGTTTTCTGTTGGTTTGGGTGGAGTTGTGGCTTATCATAGGAATCAGCATGAACTGCTGCCAGAACATGACAATACTGAGCTGCAGTAGGTCTGTCCTTCACACCAATTTTCTTGAAGAAGTCTGCGAACATGACATCCTGCGGAGAAATGTTATACAAATACGGTCTGAACTCGCGGTCATCAGGGAGTGAAAAAAACGCATAATCAGTCCTCACAAGTCCTTTGTCTTTTTCAACCAACACAACTGGAAGACCAGCCATTGGTTGTCCTTCAAACTTGTTTGCTTGCAGGTAGGCATACGCACTTCGAAACACTTTAGCACGGGTTTGGATCAACTGGTCAGTTTCACATGGCGACTGACAGATGTTTCTCATGTTCGTGGTTACACAGTGTGAAGGTGGTTGTTCAAGAGCCCCTGCATTTGTCAGCATGGTCAGGAGCTTCGGTGACTTATAAACTGGTAGATGTATAATTGGCATTGAAGACCAAATCAATTCTGGATGCTTAGGATCGCCATCAATCAAGGACCCTCTTATTCCAACAGTTCTCTCAGAAGCAAATTGTTGGTGATAGTTGCACAGTTCTTTTTTAACTTCCACAGGGAAAATGAACTTGATGTCAGCTATGCGCTCCAGCAACTTTTCCTTTTTGTCGTCACTCAAGGCTGCTTTGAAAATTAGTGAGGATTTCTCTTTCAACTCTTTAAGTTGACGATTGTCTTTTGCTTCTGATTCTACCTGTTGTGCAAAATTTATGATGTCATCGTTTGACACAACATGGTTCATTCCAAGGTCTCTGAGTAAGTATTTTGCTTTGGTTTGTGGATTTCCTTCACACAGTTCAGTCCAAAATGTCTTGGGCACAAATCTCTCTTGGGGCAACATTTTCTTGTATAGCTCGACACTCTCATCAAAGTAGTAGGATGCCGTCTCCAATCTGCCATGAGAATTGCGAATCAATCTCACTGTCTTCATTGAGGGGATGATTTTGTCCTTGTGCTCAGAGTAACTGAATCTTGGTGACAGCAACAGTTGGAGGCAGTGAAGCATCTGCTTCTCTGTGAGTGTGTGTACAATGGGCAGAATGAACTTCATGAAATAGTCCAAATCAGTCAGGGTTTTGATGTTTAATGTTTGTGACAGACCGCAGTTCTCTTGATTATTTTGGAGAAAAATGCTGTTGCTTTCAGACAGCAAGAACAAATCTGGAAATTCCTTTGAATATATGCTGTTGAGGAGAAATACCTCTTCAGGACCATCAATCCTCACTCTGGTACCATGGATTGTTTCAAATAAGGGCAATGATTTGAGTTTTCTCTGATACTCTTGTTTGTCTTTGGACTTGGATACTCCAGACTGCAGGAAACGCTGTAGCTCATTAATCTCTTCAATGGAAAGCTTGGAAAACTCTGAGTGGTTTACTTTGACGACCTGGTCCAACACAGCGCTTTTATCATTCACATCCATAAGTTCTGAGGATAGAAGTGAAATACAAATTCGGTCTATCTTTGTAATGAATACACTGTCAAGCTTCATAAAACCAAGTTTAAAGAGGACGCCTGATATGTTTGTTTCTGAAGCAAACTGAATCACACTTGGCATGTTTTTCATTGTTTGCAGGAAAAGCTTGTTGCTTAACCTTGGACACACAACAGGTAAAATGCAGCAGTCATTGAAGAGTTTCCTCACATCACTTAATGTCAGGCTTTGTTCATCACCGCTAGATGTTGCGGGTTTAATTTCACTCATTAAGAACCTCCAAAGTGATTGTAACCACTTCAATGTCGTCTCGTTTGGGACGTGAAGACCACTGCGTTGATCAACTTCACACATCTGGAGAAGCTGCTGAATTAACGGCTTCAAGTATTCTGCTGCACGAGGAACCGTCAAACCTTCGACAAGCCTGTAACTTTGAAGAGCTTCCATGTGAGGCATGTTGGTTTTACAATCTGCAAATTGGGCCTTGTAGCCTAAGAACAGATCCTCATATCTTGATATCAGCGTGGGAGATTTGGAGTTAAACACTCTCAACACTTTATCTGTTGTGAGAAGAAGTGGAAGCCCATTGAGTGAACTGGAGTTGTCCTTGGTGATCCAACACTTAAAATCCTTTAAGCAGAAACTCAAGAGCTTTGAAAATCTCATTTCATCTCTGATCAGAGTGGCAGTTATGGGCAACGGTAATTGCTCATCTGTTTGGGTTGGGTCATTGAGGGGTTTTTCTCTCAGGAAAGTCTGGACAGTTGAAGGATTTACATCTTTCAATTTAATGTCAGCGGATCTGAAACTTTTCCAAACTTTTTGCATGGAAGATGGAACCAAAGTCATTCCAAGATCTTCCAAAATGGGATCGATCTCATGTGTTGCCGAGTGTGTCAGGTAAGGTGCCTTAGTTGTTTCAGTTTCTCTGACGTTACACCAGTCAAAAGAGTACCGCAAAATTTCTCGGCCTGCAATTTTTTGTGTGGAACTCCTCCTCATCACTGGAATCACATTCAGGCCTCTTTCTTTGATTGATCTGTATACCTCATGTATCATTTCATGCCAATCTTGGCCAACCTCCTTGGACGCAGTTGGCCAAAAACATAGGTAGAATGACTCCATATGTTGATGAAGGACTTTATTTTTTGCAATGCCACAGCTGATGTAATGAAGGAGATCTGCATACAGTGGAGCAATGGCATTCTGTTTCAAAGATTCATTCCAGTTTGATTTACAACTTTGCCCATCTTCTTTCCAAAGGTTTTTCCTGGCCGAATCTACCTCAAAGTTTGCATTGACATGAACTGGAAGTCCAGTTTTACCAGGCAAAGGAAGTGAACAAAAGGCTTGTCCATGAAAGTCCATCGGTCTGGATAGTGTTGGATCTGAACTCTTGCCGATCTTTGAGCTCACGCGTGCTGCTATGGCTACTTGGGGAAGTTTGTCTGATAGTGTTAGCTCTCCGTCACCATTGTTTTTAAATGAGCCAAACTGTTCCGCAATGATCCATCTAGTGTGTCTTTCCTTGGAGGTTGAAATCAAGGTTTCATAAATAGCCTTGTCTGCCATTGTTGCTTTGTCAGATTGCAGCGCATTTTGTTGAAGTTTTACAAAAGCATCTTTTATTTCTCTGCATTCCTCTGGTACACTTTTTTCAACCACAAAGATGGTTTCAAGCGTCCCTGAATTTTCATTGATTTCATGGACTTGTATTTTGCAGATGTTTTTCAGAAACAGAAGTAGTCCTTCAGGATCTTCAGAGAGTGCAGCGCATAGTTCTTCCATATCCTGGTCAGTTACTCCCTGCTGGGATATTTTAGAGCCGTTTGCCATGGTACCCATCCTTAGAGGTAATCTGAACATGGTGCCTTCTTTGAGAGAAAATAGGTCTGGAAGAAAAGATTTGTAGACATCCATGATCATGTTCTTCAAGGTGTCAGCAAGCTTATAGCCAGCGCCGGCTGGTGATTTGTCCGAATAACTTTCAATGTATTTTTGATTGGGATCAGAAATGCAAAGTATGTCATCTCCAGTGAGGATTGAGGGACAGTCAGTCAGATGGTAAACAGAGTTGAAGCCTACTCCGTATTTTCCTATCTTCCCTGGAGAGTTGTGCTTTCCTCCTTCTCCCAGCTGTTGAATGCCAGCCAGGTCAGTATCAGAAAATACTTTGTTGTTGAACACACACAGTGCTGGACCCTGCAGCTGGTTCCATTTTTTCCCAAATGTTTTTTCTTTGCCATGCTGTCGTTTGTCCCAAACAAAGTGAATTTCTGTTGCCTCTGCATCGTCAGCATTTTGAATAAGCTCTTTAAGGATATCCTTCTTTGCTGGGTAGGCTGAGATTATATTTTTAATTCGAACAGTTAGTGGTTCCTGCTGTTCAAACTGAAAAGCAAATGGTGAAATGTTCTCAACTTCGTAGTTTTTGAGGGTATGATGCCTGGTAGTTTTGATTCCAAAGTAGCGTGCCATAACTCGGGGGATATGCTCGTGGCATAATGAGACACCTGAATCGACTGGCATCCATGGGCTGTCATTGTAAAACATCTCACTCGCAGGTTGTAAGACACCATGTTCGTTGGGTATGAGATAGTCAATAGTCATTTTCTCTTTTGCCTCAAATATCCCATCTTTGAGAATTCTGAGGCAAATTGTGAAATCACTCTTTGGCAGGGTCTTGTTGCCATGTTGAGAGTGCAGTTCCTGGAGCACATTTTGAAACTGACTGGTTGTAAAATATTTTTCAACACCTACACTTTCCCAGAGCCTCCTGAAACCATTGAAGGCAGTTGGAAGAACGTAGAGATAGGGTTTTGCTTCAAATTGCACATTTTCAGCGACACAATTCACATTTACAAATGTACTGCCAACCAGAATGAATGGGAATGAATTTGCCCTCTGTGAAATGAAAGTGGAATCATCAGAATCACTGAGCAACTGATCCAGGAACTTATAGCATTCAGATGCTATTTTATAAAGCATGGATGTGTCAATGGATTCAGATTGCTCACATGCTTCTTGCAGCTGCTGAAGCACTTCCTCTGGCCCTGGGCTGTCATGAACTCCCAACATTTGCAGGACTGGATCAGCATTGTGTATGTTCAGATTGGTATGATCAAGAACATGGTGTGTCATGTTAACAAGTTGGGAGCATTTGCCAATAAAAATATCAGAGGGTTTTTGAAATGCTACATTTCCTTTCATTTTTGTGTCACCGGGGTAAAATGCCGGGAGACATTCAGTCATGCTCAGTGTTTCCCAATGGGGGGAGTCTTTGTCATTTGTGTGACACTTCATAAGTTCAAGAAGGCAATTCAAATGTCCATATGCCTTCTTTTTGTCTGTGCTCCAGGTTTTGGGGATTGTGACTGCTTTCTGTGTGATGTCTTCCAGTGGGAGATAATCATTTGCCATTCCAAGTTCCAACAAGCGTTGAATCCTTTTGGGGGAGCAAAAGTCATTTTTGGTACCACTAAGCAAGCGTCCCTCTTCTGTTTCAAAAAGACAGGCCACTTTCCCAGACGGATTCACAAGTTTTCTGATATGCTGGAGCTGTCCACTTGTTGTGGGGATGCATGGATAGTTGACCAGTAGTTTGTCAATTTCTGTGTTATTCAGGTCAATAGCATGCAGCACAAGAGTATCTCTACTCTTAGGATCCATGGTATCAAGGTTGTTAAACACTACTTCTTGGTAAAACTTGTCCCAGTTCCATGTTCTCTCCTGTATAACAGTCTCGAGGCCGGACTGTTTGAAGCCATTTCTCAACCACAGTGGAAGAGGAATAACATGGTTGGGTGCTTTTGCGTGTTCCTTGCATACCTGCACTGCAAGTGCACTTATGTCCTTATCCTCTTCAATGTTCTCATGTAGAAACATGGCATTGTTAATTGAGCACCAATGTTCTCCATCACTAAAGAGCTCTGGGCCACTGGAAGGCTGAGCAATGGCGGAGTACAATGCATCAACCAAAGGCTTGAAGGTTTCGCTCGCTTTCTCTCTATCGGGCCAAAATGTGTGATAGCAGTAAGGTTCTAGTTGCTTGTTTTCAGACATTTTCTTTAGTGCTGAAAGTGCAGTGACATATGCCATCACTACTGGATCCTGAAGAAGGGCTTTGTTCCAGTCATGTTTCACCCCACTCTCCCACAGACCTTTTCGGTTACTTGTCACAGCAAATGTTCCATTCACATTCACTGGAAGACCTGTGTGAATAGAAAGAGGAAGGAAGCAAAATGCCTGTCCAACAAGATCTGTTTGTAATGAGGCCAGTTTCTTAGTGTCTGGGTCATTTTGCAAAGGCACAGCAATCCCCCCAATGGGCAAAGAGAACCTGGCTTGCTTGTTTTCCTGAAGGGCCATTTGCAAAGACTGACCTGTCCCAAAGCAGTTGTACAGGAGCCAGGACTGGACTTCAGTTACACCAGATTGCTTACTGGTTATTTGGACAATGTTGACTGTGCCAGGGTCAATGAGTTCTTTGCATTTTCCATCAAGTTTAATCAATGATTTCTCAGCGTTACGTTGCTTTGACATATTGGTTTCATCAGGAATCCTCATTGTACTCACAGTGGTTTTGGAGACAGTGAGGATAGTTTCTATTTCGTCATCTCTTGGAGGGGTTGATGCATTGTTTGAGATCCGTTGGAGAGATAATATATTGATGTTCTTCAAAAACAACAGGTGTGTTTTTGAATTGTCAGTAAATTGCTGTTGAAAAGTGATGATATTGTGTTTGTGATACACCTTTGAACTTATTTCTGATTTGAAAGCCTCTTCTTCAGTTCGGAAAGGTAGTCTGATCAGAGTACCCGGATAGGGCTCAGGGGGACTTTGTCTGCTGAAGTTACAATCAAAAATGCGTTCATATGGTCCAAACTGACCAGGAAAGCAATTAAAAAGTCTTTTCTGAGAGAGATCCAGCTTGATTCCAGGATTTGTATTCAATTTGATGTGCTTCTTGAGGTGTGTCACATTTGGATCAAGTATGAGGAGACTGTTTCCACTGAGGATAGAAGGAACATCTGTCACATGATACACAGTATTGAATCCAAGTCCAAACTTTCCAATTTTCTCCACCTTATTTTCCTTCGAGGCAGAGCCAACTCTGACAATATTTTTCCAATCCTCAGCTGTGAACTGCTCATTATTAAATGCCCAAAGGCAAGGTCCTTGACAAAGAGCCATGTCAGGGTCAATGAGACTTTCAGGGCTATCTTTGTGTACTCTGAAATCCACCAGGAATTTGCAGGTGTCTGCTCCAGCATCCTCTGCATTTTGAATGAGCTCTTTGAAGATGTCATTTTCTTCATCATACTCTTTAAGAATGTTTTTTATCCTCATTGTTATCGGTTCAGATTGTCCACACTGTTCTATTCCCAATAACTCTGGATCAAGGATGTGGGTACTGAGAAATCTGATGTTAAACCATTCAGCAGCTGCTTTTGGAATTTCCTCATGTACAACATAAATTTCCTCCTGGCTGTACTTAAGCTCTTTCAATCCATTTTTACTGACATCACAGAAGACTGCGGTTGACAATGGTTTTAGGGTATGTTGTTCACCCTCTATGAGGACTGGCACTGGGATGTCATCCTGAACTGTCTTCTTCTCTCTCCACAGCCAGTTAAGAATTTCTATTGCCACTTTTACCTCAGAGGAATTTGCAATTGGCGGTTGCCTTTCTTCAATGGTTTGCTGGATAGAATTAAGAATACCAATAACTTCTTTATCTGAAAGCAACATTCTCAGGCCAAACTCCCGGAGCAAGATCTTGTAGGGCCGAAATTCATTTGGCACCTTCCCAATGTAAGAGCTCAGATCAAGATTGTGTGGGTAGTCTAGAACCAGATCTTGAAGTGATACAAACTGGTTGTTGCTCCACAGCCAGGGTGTGTCCTTGGTCATCATTGTTGAAAATTCAGAGATGTGGTCTTGCATGTGTTTGTAAATGCTGTGCAACTCCCTTTTGAAATCCACATTTGTGTCAGGATCAGCCATTTTCTGCGCCTCTGATGTCAAGACTGACAAATTATCCATCACTTTTTCAGGTGGGGGCAGGCGTTTGAGACCAAGTTGGCTGCTCACTCTGTCACTGAACTTTCCCACGAGAGGCATCACATGCCCAACAATGTCCTGGTACACAGAATGTCGTATTTCATCCGGGCAGAAGAAACAACTTGTCTGAAATTTGTCATTGTTGTGGGTTTTTTTAATACCAGGTTTAGGACGTGGGATCCATTTTAGCATCTTGAGGCGATGAAGCTGCTCATGAGAAAACTTTGAGAGTAGATCATTAGTATCCAACATCTTCAAGAGCACCTGAGCTCGATTGAGAGCTTCAGTTTGAGAATCAGCATGAAATCTGTCAATCAATGTGGCAGCTTGAAGCAAGTGCTCAGGTGACACATCTACATCTTTATATAGCAATCCGAGATCCGTTAGGCTTCGAAGCATCTCCGATGTGCTAGTGTATAAAGGTGGAGGGAAGAAATCAGACTCAAAAATAACTTTAAAGTTTTCAATTCTTGGATCAAAAAAGCTTGAGGTCTTTCTCAGCTTTCCATTCACTTCAATGAAGCTCAAGTCCTTACACTTTTGTTTAAAGGTCTGATTTTGAGAGAAAAGGATATTACCATGCTGTAAAATCCAAGTCATGACTTTCTCAGTGTCTTCTTTTCTGCAGGCCCCCCTCTCAATACAATCAATGAGGAGATTGGTTGCTTCAGCGGTGTCCAAGAGATTCACTTTGAGCAGCTTTAACAATCTGCGATCAGCCTCAGTTGCACACTGCACAACAGAATCGGGCAGAGGGAACTCTGCTGGTATTGTTAGACCAGAAATGAGAAGCACAGCCTGTTTTGATTGAGCTGCAACACAGGCACCTTTCATGGTCTGAAACAGGGGCAACTTTGAGAGTAAATCGTTCTCATTGGTTGAGAGAGAATCGATACGAGAATCCAGATGAGAGAGATAATCTTTCAGTTCTTCTCGTGCTTTGTAAGAGGCAGTCTTGAATTCTCTGATGAGATCCTGAGAATCTAAATTCACCAAGACTTTCATGACACTCCTTGGAGATGGGCACAGCACATACGAGTCAAGGTCTTTGTGTGTGAGCCAATCGTTTCCCCTCACCACTGTACCACCAACTTTTTTCACCAACTGAGCGATTTGTTCTGGCAAATTAATCTGCTTGTTTTTCTGAAAAATGAGGGTTGTGTTCTGCTCTAGTCTTGCTAGTGACACAGGCTGACTGACCGACAGGGGGCTGATGGGTATCAATGGCATTCCAGTGAAACTACTTAACTCTTTGAAGTGAGTGTTGAGAAATTTCCAGAATTCTTGGAGCCAGTCTAAAGGTGGATGTTGGCTGTTGCTGACGTCCCAGGTAACGAGCCCCATTTTCATCTGCTTCCAGTCCTGTGGCAAATACCTCCTTGTATATTCGGCAACATGGGCTGCTTCAATGTTGATGACGTTGAATAAATCTGAAAAATATAAATATATACATACAAGTTTGTATAGTGTGAAAGCGACAGATGTTAATCACTTTTCTATAAAATGACACCTACTTTTTCTGCCTAGTTCTTTCAGGTGGGCACTGCAAGCTGGATTGAGATCATCTGGGATGAAGAGGTCTTTGCAACATGGTAGCAAGACTCTGCACAGAGGATAAGTTTGTTCATTGTGCATATAGTATTGGTGTACATTTAGTGACCAAAACAATATGTATTATTTTACAATCTAAACAGAAATAAATAGTAATTGTCAAATAATATACTGAAGCAAGTGTGAGCCAATCAGTATTAATGATACTAGCTTAGTATGTAATATAGCTTTAGTGGGTTAGGATGTAATTGCTTTACAATTACAGTTAATTATTATAAACTTCTGTTAATCTATTTAATATCTACTTTAAAAGAGAATACAAAATGTAAAACCCACCTTGGAAATTCATTGCTGTCAATTAAAGCAGTGTCCTCCTCTCGGTTTGAGAAAGATCTGAAAGAACCATCGTTGAGTGGAAGTAGCTGAAGCCCCTTGAGTTCTCTATATTTTCCATCACTTAAGACATATTCCAAAAGACAGAGTTTGTCGTCTTTAGAGATAGTGTGCACACTAATCATATGGAGAATGTCCCGTAGGAAAGTTGGAGTCACATGTTTTAGGTTGTTGAGGTGTGGATAGGCCTCCTTTATAGCTCTTGCAACACTACCTGGTAAAGTGACAAGATTTTCTCCACATGAAACCAAAGTCCTTTTAATGGCGGCCAATATATCAGGGGTTGTTGGATCATTACAGGGGAACACAGCTTCTGATGGTGTGATGAACTCTTTTTCATCTTTGGCAAGAGAAAGGACAGCTACATTCTGTCTGAATAAGTGATGAAAAACATCCAGAGCAACGGCATGCCATTTATCTTTGTGCTTTAACTGGGCGATATCTGGCCACAGATCGTACACGGAAGAGACAGGCAGAAGAGATTCTTTAGCAAGTTTGATGGCATCTTGAATGATCATGAGGTATGCCTGTGGGAGCACCTCCTTCATCAGCAATTCATTCCACACAGCATGCTCATCATGTTTCTGGTCTTCCTCTTGCCACTTGATGTGTCTTCTGTTGTCTGTGAGGCCAAAGCACGCGTTGACATAAACTGGGAGTCCTGTCTTGTTGGGTTCATTGTTTGGGAGAGGAAGAAAGCAGCTCAGTCTACTCTCACTACAGTCTCTCTTCTCACCACAAGGGAATGCCAAGTCAACTTGAGGGAAAAAGCTCAACTTTTTTGCAAGTGAATCAAGATTTTCGACATTGCCTTCCTTCAAGGTACATGTTGTCACAAGCCACTTTGTTTCTTTTTGGTCCTCTGAGTTAAGTCTTATCAATTTGAATCTTGTTGAACCCTCGACGATTGACTCGTCTTCAGACTCCAGAATGACATCTGTGGGGACTGAGGTCACTTCAAGTCTGGTGTTAACAATGCCATTTACATCGATATGTTTCAAGGACACAGAGGTCACATTTTTCAAGAAGAGAAGGCTCAAGTCTGCGTCCGCAATGAAGCTATCAAAAAGCTCAACCACCTTGTTAGAGTCATATAGATTATCAGAAATATCTGATGCCTTATTGCGCAAGGGGAACCTGAAAAGTGTCCCGTCAAAGTGCTGATCCTCCATGATGACTTTTGACCATTCTTGTCTGCTTACAAGTGAAACTATATCTCGAAAAGGTTGGAACTGATCATGCATAGTAGTTAGAGCTTGTTGGTGTTCTGTATCATCTAAAAACCACAGAAACCCTCCCATCCTTTCTCCAAATGTTTTTTCTTGGGGGTCCATCATGCCAAGGTGCTCTGAACTGAATATACTTGGCACATCTGTGAATGAAGTAAAACAGATATTGCCCCATTAATTTCTGATGCATGTTCTTTAGATACGAAAACTGAAACTAAGACTATTTGGTACACAAGTGTATCTGTAGATAGATTCACCTGTTATGTGGTAAACAGAGTTGAAGCCGATTCCAAACCTCCCGACTTTGTTTGGGTCATTGCGCTTGACACTCCGCCCGGCCATCTGAATTCCTTTCCAGTCATCCTCAGTGAACGCTGCATTGTTGTACGCGTAGAGAGCAGGACCTTTGCAAACACAAAAACAAGAAATTGCTTGGAAAAAAAGTGCTGATGTAATAATTTAATGCATTTGTGTGTTCATTAATTCTCTCCAGTCTCTCTGTAGACTGTTTCAATGGAAAATAATTGCAAGGCAACAGCTCACGTCCATTTTTACTTGCTGTCATTGATGTCATTCACACAAACTGCATCAAGGAATTTGTGACACCATTCTAATTTTGAAAATACCAGTATAAAGGTCCAGATGTATGGAGGCATACTGTCAGGAATCAGGTGATTCCTGACAGTAATTGGAAACATTAGCCCTCCTGAATATTATTAACCATCATTAAAAATGTAAATGCTTTTTTTGTTATTGACAACAGAAAAGCTCTACTACAATCAAATACATATATAATTGTAAAGGCTGCGCACTGATGTGAATTCAGTGACATAATGACCAATTCCTCCTTCTAGAGGTTCCTTGCATTGCAGCTGGAAGTAAACTAGGACACATTAAGATTGTTTACGTTAACAAGTGTGAAATATTCTATAACTGTGTTTTGTAGACCTTAACATAATTATGTTGAACTTTTTTATTTATTCATATTTGTCACTTTGTTCTGATTTTGTTCCCCATCGTAATCCTTCTACATATTAGTGGGTGAATGACATCCTTATTTTTCCCACCTTTACCAGCCCTCCCAGTTTTATGCGTACCCTGGTCCTTCACAAACTTATTAATTTGAAGTCGATCCCAGCATGCATTGAGTGAGGTAGAATGGTTTAATTAAGAGGCTAAAGTTGTAAACATATAATCAGTAGACATAGGACAATTTCCACCAGAAGGTCTCAATATTGTAAAGTGTTGACTAAAACAGGAACACTGCAAGTTCTTTTAATTTCATAATATGGTGACCACAGTCCACTGTAAATGTAGAGAAATGTACAAAGGACTTCCTTACGTCTGCTGAACATAAAAGATTTAGCATTAGACCCTAATGCCATCTTATCAAGTGATCATGAGAACCAAGTTTATGTTAGGCCGCCAAAAATCCTGGTTATTGTCAAGATTAAAAAAAGATTGTGGTAATGAATAAAACATTACACTTTTCCTATTTGGCAAAACAACCTGGACTATAGGAAGAAAACCACATGACAACAATCACAGACAAACTCCAAGGTTGACATTTGATTACTGGCTCACAATATTTGTTTTCATTTGGTCCTTTTATCAATTTTCTCATATACATTTGTTGAAAAATGCATCACGACTGTTGTTAATAACCTTTCCGAGACCATGGCTTTCCTCTGAAGATATTGCATACCTTGGTATTCTCCCAATTCATTGGTCCAAAGGCTCTCAGTTCCATAGCTTCTTTCATCATGGATGAAGACCACTTCTGTAGCTTTAGCATCGTCTGCATTTTGAATCAGCTCCTGTTGGCAGATAAAAACAATACCCATTAGAGCTTAACAGACCCAATTTTAACACTCAAGATTTACCACGTGCCTCTGCAGAACTGCCACTGGCCCAAGCTCCAAATCTGGGCAACACAAGAGTATAGTTAGACCCCCAGCACACCGTTAGTCAAACTACACAGGTGTTTTCTCTGAAAGTATGTTGCCTAATTAGACCACGTCTCAGGAACGTGTGGGCATGTACAAACAGCGCTTGATTGACATCTCCCCTTTCTGGTGTATGGTTGAACCCGTTTGGGAGGGGAACCCATACCCTTAATCAATCTCATTAGTACATAGCAGTGGCGTCCCTAGGCTAAAACATCCGGGGCTAAAGCCCCGGATGTTTTTTAATTAGCCCCGAATATTAATTTTCAAAAAAAAAAAAAATACGTCATTCACCCAAAACAGCGGCGTCAGGCAGCAGGCGCACTTGCAGTGTGCGCCCCCCTATTATACAAGTCGTCATTTAAGTTTCTCTTTCCTATAGAACAGGTCTACACCTTGTTCTGTTATTAAACAAACTAAACGGACGTATTTTATTGATCTTATCCGTCATTTCTGTCTCTAAATGGTCGCGTTAACACTTCTCCTCTGCTCTGCGATGCGCACAGACACGTGCGCGCGCACACACAGGTGAGCACTGAGCACACAACAGCGGACAGAGAGCGTCGAAAAATATGTCGCGTGAAAAGCAGACCGCTATATCGGAGTTTTAAACGCTCCCAGGGTGAAGATGGCAACAGCAGCTCTCCTGTGAGGAACAACCGGAGTTCTCCTCGCACCGGAGCAGCTCTCCTGCTCCAGGTGAAAGAGACAAAGTGCTCTTGTCTTCTACCAACAATGAGCTGCTGGCTTCACATATTACAAAAGTACAAAGTACACGGACATAAAACTAAGTCATTAATAAATACATGGAGAAATGTCTGTACTTTCGGGTAAATGGTTACGCCGTTAACAGGTTACGCTTGCGCATGCGCGACTCGCTCGCTTATTTTTTGGCGTTTTGCCAGAAGTCTCCCTGACGTCCTTTCTGCTGCTGCGTCTCTCAAAACAGAAAACAGATCTCAACGTTGAACATGAATTGTATCAAATCTACAACCCTGTTTTATAAAGATGTGTAGAGGAAAGCAGCTCACTGCTCCACTAATACTGATGCAACCTGATGCTCACATATCTGCACTCATTCTGTTTTGTTTGGCAACAAAATAAATAGCTTATTGTTTTCCACAATGAGCTATTTAGTAGTAACTAAATATTAGTATTTTTTTTTTGCACAGATACAACTTCCTGTTCATTGATCTAAGTGATTGCAATTAAAACATAAAAAAAAAATTCTGATGGAGCAATCTGATTTACTTGAAACTTTAAGTGATTGCAATTTTCTTTATTCTGTTATTTATAAAAGCACAGATGGAATCACAAAATGAAGTTATTTACAGAAAACATTTGAGAACCACTACTTTAAGTGTTTGTGTTGGTGGAGCACTATTAGCATTATTAGCATCTTATGTCTAAATATTATGTTAAAGAGTATGTTATGTTAAATAATGTTAAAGAATATGTAAAGAATAAATACATATGAGTATGTAAAGAGCATTAAATGTACAATGTAAACACTGTACATGACAAGATGCATGGTTCATTAAACATCTCAATGTTTACTGTTGCTGAATGGTTGCTGTTGGTATGTTCAACATGATGAATGGGGCATTTTTGTGCCTGGGCTATTGAGGGAAGTTTGTGAAAATTGCTAGCCTATTTGGTATTAACTGGTAACCATGAAATGCCTCAATTCAATTCAGTCCAGAAGAGCAGGTACCTGTAGGGTATGTGGAGAGTGTTTCTATGTCTAAAAATGTCGCTGCTTCACTCTTCTGGGCTAAGCCCCAGATGTGTCAAAATCCTAGAGACGCCCCTGGTACATAGTACTTGGTGATGTGTCCTTTCCAGCACATCGCCAACTGGCTTACATAAGACAAAGGGTCTAATCCGCCAGAGTAATTAAAAACACCTTTGTGGGAGTGCGGAGTGCAACTTTAATAAGAGTGAGAAATTGATAGACTGTTAATAGTTACCAGTTGATTTATTATACCTACCAAGACTCTGAAAGTCGTTTATTCAACTGGTAATTTTTGAGGGTGTAGTTTACTGTGTATGGAACTGGTATCAGTCAAATGTAAAACAACAATAATTAACAAGAAGCAATCCAGTGGTATCATGTGTTGATAATAACGAAACACCAACACCACGTCACTGTTGGAATAGGAGAGATGTTACTGATATTATAAATTATAGCTGAATTCCATTTAACTGCTGCGGTTTATGGAGGACAGTAAACGACTTAATTATAAATAAATAAATAAATGCAGGAATAAATACAGGAATAAATAAATAAATAAATGCTTAAATAAATGCTTAAATAAATGTATAAATAAATAAATACAGGAATAAATAAATAAATGCTTAAATAAATGTATAAATAAATAAATACAGGAATAAATAAATAAATGCTTAAATAAATGTATAAAAAATAAATACAGGAATATATAAATATAAGTTATACCTAAAACAGGACATCATTAAATAAATCTATTTCTACATTTCTGTATTTCTTCATTTATTTATGCCTGTGTCCTTATATGCAAATGAGCTGGGGCGGTCCGAACCTCATTGTTTAACAGGATTGGTCAAGTAGGGGAGCCAGACAGAAGCAACCGATCCCTAAGCACATGGTCCCTGTAGACAAGTCAAAAAGCTGTCTAGGCTAAGGTGTCCATCACACCAAAAAGGAGGACACTATGCGGTATTTTGTGAGGCTGTGAATAATTGCATAGGAGGGGTGCAGTTTGATTTTATTATGTGTGAAGAGAGATGTGAGCCCTTTTTACTGTAATTGATCTCCTTGGATCAGGCCTGGCCAACCCGCGGCTCCTGAGCCGCATGCGGCTCTTTGCCTGGTTTCATGCGGTTCTTACGTTCATATCGAAGTTTGTGTTTGTGTTTTTTCTTTTAAAATCTTTTTATTGATTTTGCAAAAAATACGTCGACCCATTTAATGCGGAGACGGACTGTTTGAAAGCCCCGCTAGTCACAGCTTCTCTGACGCACCTTGAAATATTTCGGCAAACTTCTCCTCAGACCTCAATGTTTGTATTGTGTGAATTACACCATCAGTTAGCTTGTAGGCTGTGGAGTGGTCCAGGCTTTCTTCTTGCAGAACGTTTGATGCAAGAGCAGTGTCTTCAAATGCTGGGGTGGTGATTTCCATGCAGAGGATGAATGCCAAGTTAATCTCATTTTTGTAAATTTTTTCTAGCTGTGAATTCTCGTGACATTTATAAACAAATTCAACATACTTTCGAAATTGTCTAAACGGCATTCATACAACAACACAAAGAAGATGCCTGCCTGTATATCTTTCCCTCTCTCTCTTCATTAAACATGACAAACGTCAGTAAACAGCTGGACAAGGCTTTGAATTCACGGATTTCGTGAGTTTTTTGTTTGTTTATTTTTTAGGAAACGTCGGACCAGTTGCGACATAATGTTTTCAGCGGCGCTAATGTTGTGGTTAATTTATCACCAAACAATGTCGGGGGATTGCACAAACACGTCACTACCTGTTTGTCTGATGCTGCGGGTCAGAGCAGAAGTAGCTGCACCCGTTTAGCGCTCAGCACTGCATGAGCACTACGTGGAGGAGGAGGAGGAGGAGGAGGAGGAGGGGGGGCTGTCGGGGTGAAATTCTCACAAGAACTCAAATAAATGCCCCGTCAGATATCAAAACACATTTGACGGGAATTGATGACAGAGTCATTTTTATTCTTAAATACTGATGAATGAAGAAAACAATTGGGCTCCAGCAGAAGGGGCACTTTTCTCATCCAGGGCAGGTGGGCAAAAGGGCAGGTTGAGCACCACTAGGGGTCTATCTGTGCACGTGCCTGCCCATGTGAAAGAATTGCTTCGAGTGGCAACAACGGAATACAAGCCAGATTTGAAGAGGATTGTTCAAGGCAAGGAATGCCAGAAGTCCCACTAAGCAACATGCATAGTAAAAGAAAAACCCTATTGTAAATTATTATATTTTTGTTTGTGGACTTGGTTGAACTGAGAGTTTGTGTGTGTGAGACAGTGCACACAATGTTCATTGTTGAAAATGAACTGTGCCTTAGTACTGTAGGAGTCAATTTCTGTCATTATCATGTTGGTGTGTGACATTTACAATAAATCTGGCTGAGCAGAGGTCTGTGTGTGTGTGTGTGTGTGTGTGTGTGTGTGTGTGTGTGTGTGTGTGTGTGTGTGTGTGTGTGTGTGTGTGTGTGAGGAAGGGATGGGGTGATGTTCATGTGTGCCCATGTGTATGATGTGACTCTTTGCGGTAACACAGTAAACAATCTTAGTCTCTGACTGGTTGGCCACCCCTGCCTTGGAGCATACCCTGCTTTATCAACTAATTAATATGTATTTTATTTTTTTATATGTATATGTAATATATATGTAATATATATGTAATATATTACTAATATGTAATTAACAATGAATTAATATGTATTTTTTATGTATTGTTATATATATATATATATATATATATATATATATATATATATACTTATATATTTTTATATAATTGCAATCAATTCGGTAAAAAGTAATAAAACACCGCTGTAGTTCAAAGTAAAAGTTCAATTAAAATCTTAAGTTATGAATCTTAACCTTTCCCTCCGTCAAACTGATGTAACGTTACTGTGAATAAATAATAAACTAATAAAGATTGCTCGTTAGATCCTCAAAACAGAATTATATCTCATGTTTAACCGCTACGGAGAAACCGGAGCCAGCGGATCATTTCAAAAAGTCCTGCTGGGATCAGGCTGCTCTCGGCGGGCAGCACAGCGCTGACGGCCCGGGGCTGCGGGACTCACGGTCCCGAGAGCAGGACCTCAACTCGTCGGCGTATCTTTTTAAGTCGGCTGATTCTTGAATAACCGATCACAGATTTGATGCTTAAACAACTAACTTCTCGCCTGAAAACATCCTAAAAGTACATGTTGTGACTCAACAACAGTAGTATTCAGAGAACGTCCACTTTCAGTTGTGTGTTTCCTCATCAAGTACAGAGAAGAACGCGTATTGAGAAACGGCCGCTGGAGACATCTTAAGGCTGATTGGCCAAGACTCATCAAAGATCTTCTATTATGAAGATCACAACATCAGCTTTTCTCTGTGTCTCACTCCAATCTCAGAAACGCTGGCCGGCCAGTTCACATATTTTGATTTCAAAACGGCGAATTTCGCCGTAAGGTGACAAGTTTGCAGGTATGCAAAAAGGAGGACAAATACGCGTCCGGCTTGATGCTGCGCCGGACGCCGGACAGGGCATTGAAAATCCGGATTTCTGCTAACGGTTAGCTGAGCTTGCCAACTTCAACAACATGTGAAGGCAGAAGTAGTAGAGCACAACATACCAGGAGCGATCACACTCCTGTGACCAATCATGCTTTAGACAGAGGTTCGGACCGCCCCAGCTCATTTGCATACAAGGACACAGAAATACAAGGCATAAATAAATGTATAAATACGTGTGGACACATAAATACAGGCATAAACAAATGAATGAATACAGAAATGTAGAAATAGATTTATTTAATGATGTCCTGTTTAGGTATAACTTATATTTATATCTTCCTGTATTTATTTATTTATTTATTTATACATTTATTTAAGCATTTATTTATTTATTCCTGTATTTATTTATTTATACATTTATTTAAGCATTTATTCCTGCATTTATTTAAGCATTTATTCCTGTATTTATTCCTGCATTTATTTATTTATAATTAAGTCATTTCCGGTCCTCCATAGTGGTTTCAGGGTCCTAGTATTGTGAGTGTTGGCGCACTATCACACTGTTTTGGCTTACTTGGAAACTTGAATAGATTAATTAATGTTATTATGTTTTAACACCTGTGCTTTCCTACCAACAAAATGGAAGTTCGCGATACAAAAAAAGGCTTTTGGACAGGGGCCACAAACTAAGTACTGTCACACAAACAGTAGTTGAAGTAAAAAAAAAACAGAGCTAATGCATTGTAAAAGAAAACTTAAATAGTTGGGAGATTGATGGCAGGGAAACACATTTACCAATTTGTTGTAATTATTTGTTATTGGAACCAAGCAAATAAAAAAAAGAATATTAGAAAATTTGCAGATTTCTCAGAGTGAAGAAATAAACAGACTCCCACAGTTATTGACATTACTTGTAGTCATTTAGCTCCATCACAAAGGGCCGCTTCGCTGATCAATAAACCCAAATTATATTTCTATTGTGGGGAATAAAGCCCTCATGTCAACATGTTTGCTATTTTTGTTGAACAGGGACAAGAAGGAATACAATAATTGCATAAAGATGTTGCCAAAGCTCACTTGCTCATGTGTGGTCCCTGGGGGGCCCTCTGGTTTTATACAATGAAAAACTAATGTCATACATGCATTCATTGAGTGCGACACATCATTTGTTGTTTTATTAGCAGGAAAAAAAGTGTAATTTGAATATTTCCTTTATACATTTCATGAATCAAATAAAATCACATGTTTTCAGGATTCAAAATAAATTCAAACAGGATCAACATGTTTAGCAACCACGCTGGTCATACCAAAAGAAATAGACTTTGAAAAACTATGTGTATGAGCTAGATCTAAAGAATAATGCTATCTATCAGTTAGAAAATATGTAATGATATACAAAGAAATTATTATAAATCAGTGTTTGACAGAGCATTGTACCAACCTTCAAAATTTGTCCACCATCTGGATATCGACGGAGAATATCCTGCAGGTAGTCAATGAAGGGCGGAGCTGTCGCCCCAAAGGACGTTCTAAACAAAGTGGGAGAATGAAAGAGTAACAAAACTAGTTAAAACTAAAACCAACACAGAGGAAGTCCTCCTGAAGCAATTAAGGAAGGAAGAGGTGGGATTTGAGTCAAGTTCAACCAGCATGTATAATTGACTTGTATGTTTAGCCATTAACTGCTTTACTCACTTCCTTGTTGATCAATACAAATTGATTCAGAGCCATACTATTAACAAGTATATCGTAGTGGCTTTGCACACTTATAGACAAGGAATTAAAACAAGACTCTTGCTCTCCCTAATGTTCACTTATAACAGGACCAACATGGACGTGGATTTTGAGTCGTACAGCAGTTTAAAAGTTTAATTAATGTATGGAATACATACAGGTGGGTATATCTCCTGTATAGGGGATTGTTAGTGGTTAAGAAATTGTCATTTACTGTTATTGTTTATAATCAGTCATGCAAAACATCTCTAATTTCTACACCAACACACAGCACTTGCCCCTCACTTACCATGAGTAGTATAAATATGAGCTTGATTTAACCGCTTTTACAGTGGTTAATGTGACATTTTTCCATCCGTCTGATACAATAATAATGTTCTGTACAATACAACAGTGCTTCGATGAAGATGAGGATGAAGAGCCTGAATTTACAGTCCATTTAAACAATATGTTATTTTCCGTATTGAGGCAATATAAAGCCATATATGTTAAACCAGTGATTCTCAACTGGTGGGTCTCAGGCCTTTGCCTAAAAAATAAATAAAATAAGTTAACCCTCTATGGCATGACTTTTTATTTTGGGGGGTAAAAAATATGTCATCCCATTTTTGGGGAGCTTGGGGCTCCCTGATACAATATCAATCATAAAATGTATGCCCGCCCCACCCCCCAACTCAATTTGGGTTTGTTGCCTCAGGGCAACACTGTGCTACGAGGGTACTGAAACACCAAGGTTTCTCTTGTAAATATAATACGTGGAATAAGTCAAACAAGCAATGTATGCATTTAGAAAGAGTTAATTTTGACAATCCAAACAATGACAATTAGACAATATCAAACAAATAAATGAAATTACCAACACTGTATGTACAAAATCCACATACAAAACATGTGCGCGTGTGCTCAGTGTGCGTGTGTGTTCAGTGTGTTTGTGTGTGTGCTTGTGTTCAGTGTGTGTGTGCTTGTGTTCAGTTTGTGTGTGCCTGTGTTCAGTTTGTGTGTGTGTGTGCTTGTGTTCAGTGTGTGTGCGTGTTCACTGTGTGTGTGCGTGCTTGTGTTCAGTGTGTGTGTGAGATTGTGTTCAGTGTGTGTGTGTGTGTGCTTGTGTTCAGTGTGTGTGTGTGTGTGTGTGTGTGTGTGTGTGTGTGTGTGTGTGTGTGTGTGTGTGTGTGTGTGTGAGATTGTGTTCAGTGTGTGTGCTTGTGTTCAGTGTGTGTGTGCTTGTGTTCAGTTTGTGTGTGCTTGTGTTCAGTTTGTGTGTGCTTGTGTTCAGTTTGTGTGTGCCTGTGTTCAGTTTGTGTGTGTGTGTGCTTGTGTTCAGTGTGTGTGCGTGTGTGCGCGCTTGTAATCAGTGTGTGTGTGAGATTGTGTTCAGTGTGTGTGTGTGTGTATGTGTGTGTGTGTGTGTGCTTGTGTTCAGTGTGTGTGTGTGATTGTGTTCAGTGTGTGTGTGTGTGTGTGTGTGTGATTGTGTTCAGTGTGTGTGTGTGTGTGTGTGTGTGTGTGTGTGTGTGTGTGTGTGTGTGTGTGTGTGTGTGTGTGTGTTCCTGTGTCCATTCCCTGTCAATATCAGTAGTTAGTAAAGCAAAAGCATTGACAATGGTCATAATTATGCACCTGGGCACGTCTCCACACTACAGCATGATAGCCTGAACAAAGGTGGTCTAACTGCGCAGTGTTGCCCTGAGGCAACGAACCAAAAAACACAATTTTAGTAAAGAAATATTAACACAATAAGTATTTAAACTATCAAAGATACTTCTTGACATAGTCATTCGCATGTAAAAAAAAAAAATTTATGAAGTTATTTCAATTTAAACAGGTTAAAAAGTTAGATTGATCTCACTGATGTGTGGCACTGTGTCCCATGCAGCTTGGCAGCCTGAAAAGAAGGCTTCACCCCAAGAGAAAAAAGGTCACACCCACTTTGGGCCCTCATTTGATTGGACACAGGCATATCTGGTGACATTATATACATTGTTTAAAAAAAAAAAATAATTAAAGGGGCAGTGTAAGGTCCAAAAAGGTGGTTCATTGCCTGAGGGCAACAGTATGCCATAGAGGGCTAAAGCTTTTTTTTATTTTTTTATCCTGTCGGTTTTTTTGCAGGCTCTGGTTTCAACTTGTTTTGTATTTGTTTTCAGCATGTTTTCAGCAGCGTGTGCCAGGTTCGGTCAAACCATCCTGGTATAGGGGAGACTCTGGGTTTTTAGGATAATTAAATTAAACAGCCTACTGAATATACAATTCACAACTGATGGCGCTGCCTGCATGACAGGAAACCACAAAGGAGAATTGAGTGCTGCTTAATTTTCTGTAAAGCACAATGTTTTTCAGTATTTACTGATGAGGTAATCACAAGAAAAGTTAATTTTGTATATATGAATCCTTTTTAAATTGCACTTTTTGTTTAATTTATTTTGAATTTGTGGAAAAGCTGCTCCTCAAGACAGTGACTTTTTCCAAAGTGTTTGTCATAGATTCAGTGAGTGAGTATTCTCAGTTAAAGTTAGGTAATTTGAGTCTTTTTGAAACTACTTCTTAGTTATTGGACTTTGTTTGTGCATGAAAGCTGTTGAGTCTGTTTAAAAATGGCTGAAGATTCTGAATTGTTATGTATGTTGTAATACCTCGTGTCCTGAAGATGCACTTTGGGGTTTTTAATTCAAATGCAGCTAAATGAGTGTAAAAGGGAATAGTTCCCTCTCTAGCATCGCCACCAGCTGCTCGTTTTGGTTTATCATTGAACTTGTTTTTGTGTTGGCATACATGTTCTGTACTATCTCAGGTTAAAACTGCACCATCTTTTCATTAACTACATTTGAGAAGTTGAGAATGTTCCTCGATTTGGGTCGCGGCTTGTCATTAAGGTGTGATGGTGGGTCCCGGAGCCAGACCAGATGAGAACCACTGTGTTAAACTATATGCAATATATGCAATCATAGGGCTGGGGATGACTTGATTTCTTATCAAATCAGTGTCAACTAAAATGTTGCTTCACTGCACTTTGGTCAAAACGGCATGTTCCTCTTGGTGGTTCAGTTTGCACATACAACATAAAAACAGAGGTGCAACTCACTTTTTCTTGGTCTTAGAACTCATCCCTTCAGGCTTGGACGCTGTAAAAGAGTCAGAGCACATGGTATTACATTGCAGAACATTTCCATGGGATGGCTGCATCTGCTGTCACACAGCCAATTTAAATATCAGTAACACTCTGGCACGCTATTTAGTTTATTACAGTTTACACGTAGCCTAATCAATTTCTCCTTCGTGAGTTTTGTTTACATGTTGACCTCATACACGTTGCACACGAATCAGCAAACAGATAATACATAGCTTTTGTTTCACACGCAAAGACTGTGGTCATACACCACACCAGGGGTCAGCAACCTTTCCTATCCAAAGAGCCAGTTTGCCCTATTTTCCACCAAATAAAATTTGCCTGGAGCCACAAAAGCTATTTGATATCACAGCTTATAAAGTTTTATATATAGTCATATTATATATACAAAAACTATACTTTGTTGTATTTATGAAATTATAGAACAAGAATAAAGACAATTATTGACATGCTATTTTACCTGTTATAACTATCAAGAGAAAAATAAATACAGTCATGTGTCAGCTACATTGAGGTCAATTAAACACACATCTATGCTAGCCTTGATCCCTCCTCATATGTATGGCTCATGGGATAGAGTGGTCGTCCTGTAACCACATGGTAGTAGGGTCGATACCTGTCCTCCCCACAGTGCGCATGTTGAAATGTCCTTTAGCGAGACACTGAACTCCCACTTGCTCACCGGGCGCTTTTTTGTCAAAGCCTCAGGGAGCTGCACCAGAGGGGCTAAAGAGCCGTATTCGGCTCCGGAGCCGCGGGTTGCCGACCCCAGCACCACACTCATTTAGTATTGTTGGCAGTTGTAGTGCACATGTTGAGTTAACTTATTAACATCAACACTTAAGTTTGTTTTGGGGTAACTTTGATGACTTGGGCCATTCTAATTTCTTTGAGTTACCATGGCTCACGGTGCAGTTGCTGGAAATCTTGGCAGACTGAAGCAAAAGGATGCACCTCCACCAGCTGAGCCTTTAAATACAGGAAATGGCTAATTGGAATGTACCAAGTGTCCGTCACATAGTGGGGAATTTGGACTTTATGGCTTTATACACACATTAGTTTCATTTGTGCCGTATGTTTTGGTTAATTACTGAAATATTTCTATTAATAGACTTATTGTCCTGTTTTGTGGTTGTTGTAGTTAAGGTGGTAGTCTTTGTTACATCTGTGTTGTTATGTTCGTTTCTTAGGTACAACAATGATGTTTTGGATGATTCAACGTGATGTTCCCGGGTCAATGTGACCCGGGAACATCACGTTGAATCATCCAAAAGTTATCAGAAACTAAAAAATCCTAATAAATATAGTTTGTACCTCATCACCGACACCATTACTAACAAAAAAGGGGGAAAAAGGTTCCCGTCAAAATAGTATCTGTATTTCTCGCACAGGTGGGGTAGTTAGAAAGAGAGTGTGCATGCGTCTGAGATTGAGTGTGGGCCCATAAGCACGGGATAGATAACAAACACCTGACTTTTTGTTTGAAGTTTGAAATGTGTACAACTTTATATATGGAGCTGTGAACAGGTGTGTGTGTGTGTGTGTGTGTGTGTGTGTGTGTGTGTGTGCGCACGCGTGTGTGAGTGAGTGAGAAATGTGGTGAAACATGGTGGGAGGGAGTAAGAAAGACTGTCTCTCACATTTTCTAAAAAATAAATGGTCTAAACTTTACCCTTCTGACCCCTTATAGCAGCGGTCGGGAACCTATGGCTCACGAGCCATATATGGCTCTTCCGGTGACGGCATATGGCTCCCAGAAAAATTTTAGTAAAAAAAAAAAAATCAGTTTGGAACTGATTTTAAAATACTTGTGATATTTCTTAATAATACTGTGTCATTTTAAAGTAAACAGAAATTAGTTTTGAAGATACATTTCACGGGTCACGGGTCACCCGTGGGTCGGGTAGGGCAGTGATTGTCAACCACTGTGCCGCCGCGGCACATCAGTGTGCCGTGAGAGATCATCAGGTGTGCCGTGGGAAAATGTCCAATTTCACTTTGCTGCCGCAAATGATTTTCCATTGTTAAGCGTCTGAGCTGCAATATAGTGGCTGGCAGAGTAATATAGAACAGGTCTGCACCTTGTTCTGCTATTAAACAAACTAAATGGCCGTATATTATTGATCTTATCTACACAGCATGTCATTTCTGGGTCGCATTACAACTCTGCTCTGTGACGCGCATGGCGGAGTTCCGCCCAATGCGCTACACAGGTGAGACACAGGAGAGAGAGACAGAGAGCGGCAAAAAATATGTCGCGTGCTTTTCACAATGGGATTTGCTGCTGAAGCTATCACTATTTTAAGCTATGAGCTCTCACTTTTAAAGCCCAACAGTTCATGTATTTGCAGGTCAAGACAAACAGCCTGGAGCTCATCAATGACGTTTCTGACTTAGAGAGGCTCTGGAAATATTCTTCCAAAAGCCTGAAAAACACCCTGCAGTGATAAAGCCTGCTCACTTTGTGGTCGTCATTAAAATAAATGAACACCATGTTTCCTTTAAGTCAGTATTTATCAAACTGGGGCAGTATTTATTACAGGTGTGGCGCAAGAGGAAATGCTGATTTTAAATGTTCACAGTCCGCCGTTAACAGGTTACGCTGCGCATGCGCCAATTCTTGGCATTTCGCCAAAAGCCGATCTTCATGAGATCTCTGTGGTCGGCTTTCTGCTGTTGTGTCTCTCATCATTGAACATGAATTGAGAGACGTATCAAATCTACAACCCCGTTTTAAAAAGAGTTGTAGAGGAAAGCAGCCTCTAATACTGATACAACACATTAAAAGTAAGACATATTTAATTTATTATACGTTAAAAATACTATATGGCTCTCAATGAAATATATTTAGAAATATGTGGCCTTTATGGCTCTCCCAGTCAAAAAGGTTCCCGACCCCTGCCTTATAGCCTTCACTTTCACTGCCGGGTCAAATTGACCCGAACATCATCTCTGTAATATATAGATTTTCAAACTTTGAAACGACAATGTTATGTTGTGGGGCAATTTGACCCACAACATATGCACCCTTTCCGTAAGTCAGCATTAGATGCAGACTTTGCCCAAGGGAATTACCCACAATTCATTGCAATGTGACGTTAAACATGCAGTTACCAATGGAAGCATGGAGACGTAAAAAAGCGGTCGGTGAAATCTACGCGTATTCTTGTAGTGTCACTTCAAATCCTTTTATTGCATAAAAGAAAAATAAATTAAACTTATCTTAAACAGAAAACCTGCTTTGTCTCATAATGCGTTCTCATAATGCGGTTGAAAATTGTTTGCCATTCCGCTCTCTAGCCAAAACACACCTGGCTGTACTCAGGTGACTACATATAGTTGACGCCCCCTGACATCATCATTGAGTCATCGTAATCAAATCAAACAAATATGTAAAACACAAATCAGGGTAATGGCTTCTACAAGCTCTATCACCTGAGCCACAGCCGCCCTTTGTTAGGTCTGAATTGCATTCTGGCCCAGAACTTGGTTGCTAATCTTGTACATTGTTTGGTTAATTTTTGGTTAAATAGAATATAATTTCTTGAAACCCCACCTGTGACTCCTCCATCCTGCCAGCTCAGTCCCTTACAGTGAGCCTGACTACTTAAGTTCAAGTTGTTTTCGCAAACAAAAAAAATGAGGAGAAAAGTAACCTAAAGGAAGAATATATTCCCGGTATTAACTTGATATATGTATTTATTCTTTCCTGTATTTCTATTATTTCTAATGAAAATTCACCATAATTAATAATAATTAATCAAAAGCACATTTCATCAAACGAACACTGAAATAGAACAGGGGTGAAATCATTTATGTATGAAAGGATTTTGGTCATTCTACACTTTATAACAGTGAACTTATTGAATATTGTTGTAGTATTTCCGCATTGCACTTTGCAGACTCTCACAGCCATATTCATCCGGCTCGGAGAACGGCCCGTTTTGGTCAAATGAAGGTTAATTAAGTTGTAGCTTGTTGTCTACGTCCCTACGATTACAGAGGGGTGTCGTTTGTGTTTGAACACCGTTTAGCAAAAGAGTGATCCGTTAAGTCCGAATCTGTGAATCTCTTTCCAACTTTACCGAACTTTGTCTACATCACTACGAGAGGTGTCGTTTGTGTTTCAACACGGTTTAACTCCGAATCTGTGAATATCTTTCTAACTGTACCATACAGGAATTAATATCACAGACTTTTTACAAAATAAATACATCAATTAGCTTTCAATGGCATTTGAAGTAAAAGTATTATTTCGCGTATATATTTCTCTGGCATTAAAATGGTTTTCCTCTTAATGTTTTATGCAGTAATTATTAGTTATTTTATACTCTGATACTGGTAAAAAATGCTAATAACTACAATTACACATTGGTTAAAAGAAATTGAAAAACGTAAAGTTACCTCAGTCATATTTGTGAAGATTCGCATCAGTCCTGCTGTTGCCAGGTTTTGCCACTAAACTAATGCTTTGACATCACACCAGCTATTTATACAGGCTGCCGATGACCGAAACCCAAAACCACTAGTTATGTTCCTTTCGTTTTCCAACGAAGTCAACGTCCTTTGTGTGAAACGAAACTTAAGAAGGACGCAACATCAGAGCTAAACACCGACAGTTTCTTCTTATATTCACAGTGAAACGAAACTATTTGGGTATATAAGACATCATGCCTTGAAAAAGTATCCAAATACAGCCAAAGACAACAAAGCACACATCTAGAATGAATACACTAAAGACACAAATATCATTATGTGTCGGTTGTGCAGTGCACACCGTGATGTTGGATAACTAAAGCGACCCTCCGTCAGGGGATGAATGCATATTCAGTGTAGTTCAGGTGTTGTGCTTGTGCCTCCTCCACTGGAGACAGTTGTTCCTCCTCTCGCTAGATGCTGCTGCAGGCTGCACACACCGGCCAGCGTCTTACAGGAAAAGGCGCAGGACACGAACAGCGATATCCTCCTTGTGATCTGGGCTGGCTGTTGTTTTGATTGCTTAACGGCGCTTACTAGACTATTACTTTCAGCACACGCACATTTTCCGAGGAGGAATGAACACGGTACGTACACATCTTTTGTTTAATGTGCTCGTCCTCGTGTCGAGGAATTCCCATTGTTCAGAGCGACGCCAGGCCTCCAGCTGATCTGTTGCCCAGTAACGTTTCTGTTTTTTTTTTCTTCTGATGTGTTACGTTCACCTTGTTCGGCCAGTTCAGCAACCCTCGTCACTAGGACATCTTTTGTTCCCTCGCGGGGACAACACGGAACTAATGAGAGAGATCATAATCCGCGGTTCAGCCTCGATCTGTTGTGATACGTATGCTATGCTTTGTATGATATGCGCGTGTACTCTCAGCAACACCCACTATAAGGAATGCTAACCAGTATGTGTTCATCCCTTTTCAGCTGCCCCTACGGTGTGTCGATCAGTGACAACCACTCGTCTCCCACTCTGGCTGTAGATTGCACCATGTTGGATAAAACCAGTGATGAAGACCAACCGACTGGGAGCTGCTCAGACTGTGGATGCAGCCTGCCACAGTCTGATTCCCCTCCTAAACAGCAGCAGCGTGGGGACAAAGCAGCCAGTGCTTCCAAATGTCCATCCTGCCAGGCGGGCAGCCGCCCTCCTAAGAGACGACGTCTCTCTAATGGACGCAGCCTCCGCCTGGACCCTCACAGCTGCAGCCTGTGCTCCAAAACCTTCATCTCCTCCACCCACCTGACCCTTCACCTCGCCTCTCACAACAAGGAAAGGAAGTTCAAATGCAGCATCTGTGGCAAGTACTTCCATCAGGCCTCCCACATGATGGCACACAAGATAATCCACAGCGGGGACAGGCCCTTTAAATGCGAGTGCGGTAAGACCTTCGGCCGTGCCTCGCATCTGAAGACCCACCAGCGTCTCCACACTGGCGAAAAGCCCTTCAAGTGCACCTATTGCGACAAGTCGTTCACACAGAAGGCTGGGCTCCTGGCACATGTCCGACTACACACAGGGGAGCGGCCATTCAAGTGTGACCAGTGCGGTGAGGGCTTTCGCTCTGTGTCACTCCTGCTCGCGCACAAGGCCGAGGAGGTCAAACCAGGGTCGGCGTCGGCACTGAATCAGCCCCAGAAGACGCAGTGTAGCCCCGAGGATCTGAATTGTGGCATCTGCTGCCGCACCTTTGTACGATCGTCGTACATCAAGCTGCACATACGCCTCAACAAAGGACAGCGGCCGTATCACTGCAAAGTGTGCAACAAGACCTTTGTGAAGCTGGATACGTTTGTGAACCACTGTGATAAACACTTGAGGCAGAAACGGAATAAAAGTGGGGTAAAGGAGGTTAAAGACAAAGTTGTTAAACCTCCCCTGTTTGTTCCGCTCTCCAGGGCTTCTCCTCCAGAACCCTTACCCGCTCAACCTTTACCCTCGGAGGTCAACACGCGCTCCAGAGCAAAAGCAAAGAGTAAAACGGAGCCATGACCAAGAGGAGTGCATACACCGAGACACAACGGTAGTGTCATGTTGATGTAATGAAAACATTTTTTTTAAAGAGTATCCCAAACCAACAGAACTAGTAAAAAAAAAGTTCAATTTGAAGGTTTTACTAAGTTTACTAATTTTCCAGTTATTTTGTTTAGAATTGTGAATTTATTGTGAATGATTATCTCTGTAAGTACAACAATGTTGTCTTTTAATGCCTATTTTAGATCATAAAACTAATTGACATTTGTGACAGTAGCATTTCAGTGGCGTACATGTTCACTTAAATCTTTTAAAATAGAAAAAAGTATCTCAAACCATTATATTCATGCTTAATGTTTTCTTAAACCCATACAAACCCAATGTCAATGAAATGCCTAAATGTAAAACAATATGCACAAAGAGTACAAAATAAAGATAAAAGCATAGTGTGGAAGACTAAAGCATTTATTTTGTTGCACCATGAGACCATAAATATCTGTTCAAAAACAATTTGTTGTCAGTTATCAGTCTTCTATAAATGCTCTTTTTCCACCGAGCCAATGAGCATTCAAGGAAAAGTTACAGAAACGCTCCGCAGTTCAGTCTTTGTATGAAACTTATTTGTTAATCTGCTCTTAAGACATGGTTCACAAGTGTGCTGTGTGCATCACCTGGGCCTGTAGTTATCACACTCAACACCACAGGTCCTTTCAGATGAGCCTCACACTCCATTCCAGGTCACCTCACTGACCCTAAACTCAACAGAAGATCTTTTTGGACTGTTTTCCTGTGGATCTCCACTGCTGGCGGAGAATCTGTCACCTCCACATGGGTAAACTCTTTGTCCCAACCTATGGACGGAGAGGAAAAGACAA
Organism: Myoxocephalus aenaeus; assembly: GCA_038501785.1. Taxonomy (NCBI): domain Eukaryota; kingdom Metazoa; phylum Chordata; class Actinopteri; order Perciformes; family Cottidae; genus Myoxocephalus; species Myoxocephalus aenaeus. The sequence goes on from JBAMJR010000187.1 coordinate 1,600,541, forward strand.
GTGAGCAAATCCAAGGACATAATTTACAAGGTAAAGGTCAAGTTAGTACTCTTGGGAGGCTGATGTATGTAACGGAGTCACATTGTATGAATCACAAATGTGAATGACAATAAAACAATCAACCACCACTTTATGGACACAGTCGATAAATCAGATACGGAGAGTACAAAGTGAAGATTAAATGTCTGCCTGGCAGTTGTCTGTTTCCTCTGTGATGCTATGAATGCTCCAGTGCAGGGTAACCATCATGTGGCGTCTTCCTGACCGGGTTCCTGCGAATGGTTCCCCTGATGGCGTCTTCAAGCATACACACTAACTGGCCTGTCGAGCATGAACAGAGTCTGCTTCCAGTGTGTGGGCCTATAAAGAAAAATATTTTTGACACTCAGATTCATGAGTATAACAACATTATTTGCAGCCTGTAACATATATATATATATATATATATATATATATATATATATATATATATATATATAAATAAATAAGAGACTGTAGTTCAGTAGTTAACTGATAGAGCTCTGGACCGAGCTACGTTTTGAGTTTGTTGAAATTAAAGTCCTTTTGAAACCTGCAGAACTGACTCTGCCTGCTGCGCTGCCCTAACTTCGGTGTCCTCCGTGCCGTCCTGTTACAGTGGCGTGGAACCATTCCAAATAAAAAATGAAAGCACACGGTACCTCTAGGTCTTTGACCTGCAGAGTGTACATGTCCAGGCGCAGGACATCACAGGGAGCAGTGAAGCAGTCATTGGAATCAATGAGGTGGTGGCTGAACTTGGGCTTGGTGTGCCAAGGGCCTGCAGACATGAACGGTTATTCAACACATGAGGTTGCTGCCACAGATAACTTATATGACTAACAGGGAAAAGGACACAAACAAATAAGATACATAATTTTGTTGTTGTTGCAAAGATAGGTTTCTGTATGCAATAGTAATTGTAACCATACAGTGTGTGATGTACTCTGCATTTGTATAGAAATATAGGTGTATATTATAAATATCTAGCATCCCTACCTGGAACCACAGATTATCATAGCAAATATTTTAACTTCACATCTGAGATCAAGATCTTTACAAAATCTAAATAAAATGATATTCAATATTGTGACTTTGTTAGTGGAAGAAAAGTGGTCAAAAAAGTACAAGTGAGAGCGGACAGTGTTCAGTGAGAACAGCTGATTAAAGGCCTTTACTGAAGAGGAGTAAAGTGGAGGCCATAAGGCTCCCAGAAGGCCATCTTATCTGCATACTAGCTGTTGGCCTGACATGGCCACATGATGCCGCCTTCTTTCAGCCAGCGGTCCCTGACCAGCAGTACCGACTCCACCATGAACTCAAACTCAACCAGAGGAAGGAGAGACAGATACACAATGTGGTATATTCAAACCATGAATGGGACTGACTGGAAGAGCACCATGGGATCCAATACAACTGTGATAACACAGAGATAAAGCATCTCAAGTAGAATACATCTTCACACAATAACGTGTATGATTAGTAATGACATTGTCAGTATTACCAGCAGGCAGTTTCCCATCCACTCAGACACCAGGACGTCCGCCTGCTCAGGTAGCTCGATCTCCTCAGCTCGTCCCTGGAGCACCTTGACCACCTCCTTACAGCCGTTCTGCTTCACCAGCTGTCGGGTGTACTCTGCCATGGAGCTGGCCTCCACAGCATACACCTACAATACCACAGATCAACTTAGACAATGTACATGCCATGCTGTGCATACCGTGTAGCAACACCCCTTGTCCAGCAGATGGGAGTATAGGTACACAAATATTTACAATTTACAGAGACTTGAGGTTCTGACTTTCCACATTTATCACATTTCTTGAAAATTGTGTTATCATTTGAGATGTACTTAAAGCTTTAAACTACATACGATATCAATTACCAAATGTTTCCTGATATGTTTAGGGTTTGGGGTTAAACACCCCAAATATTGGAATTATTTAACTGTTTTGCCAAATGGGCTGAGACATTGTTAATACTTAAAAGGAGAAAATTCTCAAATTGTACACTTCAAAATCTATTTACAAGTTTTACTATTGCATGTGAAAAAAGTTGTATAACTGGCTACACTAGCTGCTAATAGCATAACACACCCACATCTCTGATAGAACCGTCGCCGGTGAAGTTGACTGTGTGATGAAATGTGGAATTATTACATAAAAGGGACATTCAGAAAAATGCTGTTGTGAAATCAAAACAAGAAAAAAAAAACATGGAATTGTCTCCTGTATTTTTCATTTAAATATTTATATTGCATACTGTCTTTTCTATACAATATTGAACAATTTGAGTCTCCATAGTTTTTTCCCCATGAACTAAAAAGATGTGCATGCTTTACAATAATTAACAAAAATCTTTCAAAGCAAGCTGTACATTTCGGATTTAGTTTTCTACCTTCCATGCAGGCATTGTTTGCAATTTATTTACAGTACAGGAAGAAAAACACTGCATGGAGACTTGACAACTTGGTTGAAAGGTATCTATTGCAGATTTAGTTTTTGCCCCAGGAAGAGTAGTGATTGCTCCGTTTGGTGCATTCCTGCAAATGCTGACCTGCCAAGGTTTGAAATTCAACAGCTGAACCACAGCCTTGCCATTGAATTCACATATCTATTCTGGGTTTGAATGCAATGCATTTCTGCAGTTGTCCTTAAACACACCACTAATAATAATAGTGCCTCGTAGCAACCGCATTACTTTATAGGATTAACAGAACTTTGACAATAGAAAATATCTTTACAGTGATGGATTACCAAACTCACGTCGGTTTCAGGTTTCTGCAAGTTGATTTTATAGCTACCATACTTAAATGCATGCCTGCTGATCAGTATAGTAAACTAAATCATTTGTATTGTGACCATATGCAACTTGTAGATAATTAGGCTGTGACATGCAACACAATATGATCCTGAACAGGTTCTAACCAGTGTCCCATAACTGCCAAAGTATCTTGCCATGGGGGCAAGATAGCTGACATGACCTATGACCCCACACAGCTCCGCCCACCACCACTCTGATGACGGCTTGGCGTGCTCGAGCAGTTCAGACTGCTCGAGCACGAGTGTGGGTAGCATGTGATACTGCTTGGGTAGCATGTGATACTGCTTGCATGTCTGAACTGCGGTTGTTACGACTCGTCTACCGTTTGGTTTCCTGAAAGAAATGACGTGAACCTTTTTACGAGATAACACGGTGCATCTGCAAGTGGAAAAGAAACACGGTGTACTAAACGTTACTGTGAAACTAGCTGTAAAAAAGTATTACAAGCACATCGGCGTGGAACAAACACTTCCTGTTTTGACGTCAGATTCAGTTACCGTGTCCTCTTCATGTGCTGTCGGAAATATCGTCATTATTTGAGTCTCCCTTATTTTTAGTTCGTCTTTATGTTCGTTTCGTATTCAGTATCGTATATAACTCTTCCTAATTTTGCCATCAGCCAGAGAGGTGTCCTCTCTGTTGCTACAGCCCAATTATCTCTCTCTCTCTCACACACACACACTGATTTTTTTTTTCTCCAGTAACCTTACTGCTCCTCTTCCAAATCTGGACGCACCACCTGGTTGTTTCTTGTGGAGAACAAAGTAATAAAGAATTAAAAAGGTACACTATACAATAAACACATTACAAATATTACAAAATGTTTATTAAGAATTCAACGTAATTAAGCAATGAACAAATGACATCAAATCGTAACTCAATACAGCTTAGAATCCGCTCTATCAACTAAAGCGTTCACATCTTAAAATTCTTAAAACACCCCATCTCTGATTCTCAGTTTCAGAGAAGGTACATTTCTTTCTTCACCTCAGTAAATCAAGAGTATTTATAGTATTTAATTCAGTCCTCTGAAGAGCGCGTGTGTGTGTGCGCACGTGTGTCTTCGCATGCAGTTCACATCTATTGAGTTTTTTTCAGGAGCGTTTCACACATCCTTGGTATGAAATTTCAGCTGTCTTTTGTCTTCGACTTGAGGAAGGGCTTATGGAGCACATCGTAGAGTCGACGTGCCTGCAAGCATAAAATGTCAGCATAGTAATTTAAGAAATCTTCCATCTACTTTCTGTATATTCATATGATGTACTTGTCTTTTTACTCACTTTTTGTGGTCCGAGGCCTGGACAGAGAACCAAGTCTTCCTTTGAGGCATTGATGATTCCTTCAACAGACTGAAAAAAAACATCTCAGTATGAAAAATGAAATCAAAGTACACCATAAAATCAGTCTGTGCATATCCACTGATTGCAGTATAGCAGCAATCTGAGGAATCATTTTCACTCTAGTGGTACTCACTGAGAAAGTGGACAGCAAGGTAATGGCGTCAGTCTTGTTCACAGACTTCACAGTGGTCAGGCAATCAGTAACCTGAAAGCAAACCAATCCAATCACGCTTGCATTGTTCAGACTAAACAGCACTGCACGGCTCTGGCAAATACTCTAATTACATTCAATTTCCCTTATAATTCTATGTGAGTGTATCATATTCATTCAATCACATTAAAATGTCTTCCATATTTTTCAAATTGTCCAAATGATCACATTAAAAATAGCAATAACTTCACAATCTTGAAATAAAAGAAGGAACTCCACACACTTTTGACAGGTAGTTTTTCTCAACTTGCTCCTTCAGCATGTCTGCAGGTTTCTTTTCGTATGACTTATACGTTTCCAGGTAACGCCCTGCCTCCTCTGGACTGTCAAATCAACATGAAGAAAATATTAGTTATGATTATTTGTTCTTTCTTCTTTTTTTTGGGGGGGGGGGGCACAATGTTTCCTAATCAAGAGAAAAAGAAATCAAACTGGAATCTGGCTAGAACTCACATTTATATTGGTTGATCCTTGCCAGAATAAAACAACATAATAAAACAACATATTGCGAATGTTACAATTGAGTGGTTGAAGTATAGGCATTAAATACCCATTACAAACCCAAAGAGGCATTACATAACAGTCCACTTGGCAATCTGTTGCAGGTCTTACCTCCAAGCCAAGATGAGAGTGCAGTCAGCCATGATGCAGATGCGAGCCAGCTCCTTCAACGTATGATGAGGATCTTTCTGTGATGAAAAAACTATATCAGTAACTTTTTTGGAAATTAACAGCTGATCAGATATTCCCATGGTCTTTTCTTTTCTTTCCGAGTGAACATTAAGAAAAGGATCAGTCTTGAACTGTTGTAGCGGGAAGCTTTGAACACATTTTTGACAGCCCCTCTTAAAGTGTAGGCATAATAATAATACATTTCATGTGTATAGCGCTTTAAAAAGGTACTCAAAGGCACTTTACATGGTAAAGACAGAAACAATAAAAGCAATAACACTATAAACAAGGCAGAGAGATGACACAACTGTAATAAACAAAACAACAACATACATAACTAGCATCACAGGTTAATAGCAGATTTAAATAGATAAGTTTTAAGTGCTGCTGTAAAAGTAACGAGTGAAGGAGAATGTCTGAGTTGCTGGGGAAGAGAGTTCCAGACGGAGGGGGCAGCAATGGAGAAGGCGGTGTTATGGGGCGCATAAGCAAATAAGCAAATAATACAAGTTTGAATGTAGTTTTCCCAACAGCAGCACTTTATAGGGTTTGAAGTATTGAGTCTGGAGTGTACCACAATAAGACAAACAGAAAACAAATGTATTAAAATTTAATTTATATTGTAAATATTGTAATAGCTTTATACAGGTAATAATGCATCAATTCATTATAATTTAACACTGAAAATGTTATATATTATAAATAGGTACTAGTTTTTAACAGAGTACAATAGGACATGTATGACACCTTAGAACAACTGGAATAGCTGGAGCAAAGTGGGTTAAATAAACAAAATGGAACAATTTGATCAGATTTGATACACAGCTTTCAATCCATTAAAATAAATGTCCTTTGGATTTTTTCTTTTACTTACCACGTCTACTTGTACCAGGAACACTCGCAGGGTAAAAGTATTTCCAAGCTGCTTCAGACGGTCGTGGATATAGTTGGGATTGAGATTGTGATACCTCAGACTTTAAACCAGACCCCAAAACGAAAAGACAAAAAAAAAAAATACATATGAAAAAGAACATTTTGCACATGAAATATTCATTTATTTAATTTTTTAATCTGTGGTAACCCAAAATATTTTTGGGGGACAACAGGAAAAATTGTGTCTGGTCACCTACGCACACATGCAAACACAAACCTGAGGAAGAGCGCACAAGTTGTCTGACCCAAGACATAGTCTGGTACAACTTCTCCAAACTCCCAAGGGACACTCCTCACAAACTTCAGGATGGGATTTCCCCTCTGAATGAGAAAATAAATATGCAATTAATTAGATACAGGTACCTACTTTTGAGCAAGTCAGCTAACAAGCCTGAAAAGAGTCAAACTATTCCAAGCGGATAAAGACACACGGGTAGTAGTGTATTATTATCACGTAAACCTGGTGACTCTGAATGTGAATATGCAGAGGATGGATGAAGTTGGTGAGTGAAGAGGGACATACATGTTGATGCATACCAGGGGCGTCTCTAGGATTTTGACACATCTGGGGCTTAGCCCAGAAGAGTGAAGCAGCGACATTTTTAGACATAGAAACACTCTCCACATACCCTACAGGTACCTGCTCTTCTGGACTGAATTGAATTGAGGCATTTCATGGTTACCAGTTAATACCAAATAGGCTAGCAATTTTCACAAACTTCCCTCAATAGCCCAGGCACAAAAATGCCCCATTCATCATGTTGAACATACCAACAGCAACCATTCAGCAACAGTAAACATTGAGATGTTTAATGAACCATGCATCTTGTCATGTACAGTGTTTACATTGTACATTTAATGCTCTTTACATACTCATATGTATTTATTCTTTACATATTCTTTAACATTATTTAACATAACATACTCTTTAACATAATATTTAGACATAAGATGCTAATAATGCTAATAGTGCTCCACCAACACAAACACTTAAAGTAGTGGTTCTCAAATGTTTTCTGTAAATAACTTCATTTTGTGATTCCATCTGTGCTTTTATAAATAACAGAATAAAGAAAATTGCAATCACTTAAAGTTTCAAGTAAATCAGATTGCTCCATCAGAATTTTTTTTTTATGTTTTAATTGCAATCACTTAGATCAATGAACAGGAAGTTGTATCTGTGCAAAAAAAAAATACTAATATTTAGTTACTACTAAATAGCTCATTGTGGAAAACAATAAGCTATTTATTTTGTTGCCAAACAAAACAGAATGAGTGCAGATATGTGAGCATCAGGTTGCATCAGTATTAGTGGAGCAGTGAGCTGCTTTCCTCTACACATCTTTATAAAACAGGGTTGTAGATTTGATACAATTCATGTTCAACGTTGAGATCTGTTTTCTGTTTTGAGAGACGCAGCAGCAGAAAGGACGTCAGGGAGACTTCTGGCAAAACGCCAAAAAATAAGCGAGCGAGTCGCGCATGCGCAAGCGTAACCTGTTAACGGCGTAACCATTTACCCGAAAGTACAGACATTTCTCCATGTATTTATTAATGACTTAGTTTTATGTCCGTGTACTTTGTACTTTTGTAATATGTGAAGCCAGCAGCTCATTGTTGGTAGAAGACAAGAGCACTTTGTCTCTTTCACCTGGAGCAGGAGAGCTGCTCCGGTGCGAGGAGAACTCCGGTTGTTCCTCACAGGAGAGCTGCTGTTGCCATCTTCACCCTGGGAGCGTTTAAAACTCCGATATAGCGGTCTGCTTTTCACGCGACATATTTTTCGACGCTCTCTGTCCGCTGTTGTGTGCTCAGTGCTCACCTGTGTGTGCGCGCGCACGTGTCTGTGCGCATCGCAGAGCAGAGGAGAAGTGTTAACGCGACCATTTAGAGACAGAAATGACGGATAAGATCAATAAAATACGTCCGTTTAGTTTGTTTAATAACAGAACAAGGTGTAGACCTGTTCTATAGGAAAGAGAAACTTAAATGACGACTTGTATAATAGGGGGGCGCACACTGCAAGTGCGCCTGCTGCCTGACGCCGCTGTTTTGGGTGAATGACGTATTTTTTTTTTTTTTGAAAATTAATATTCGGGGCTAATTAAAAAACATCCGGGGCTTTAGCCCCGGATGTTTTAGCCTAGGGACGCCACTGATGCATACCTGTCGAGGACTGACGATAATGCTGCTCCCAGACCCTACTGGTTTTGGGCCCAGGCTTAGGCTTGGCTCTGACCTTTGACAGTTCCCCTCTTTCTGGTGTGTGCCAGCCACCTGCGGGTCCTCGCTCTTCTTAACGCCTCCAGATCCACCTTCACCCCCTTCAGCATGGTCCTGCATGGTTTCACACACACCTGGGGCAGAGGACCCTGAATCTGACTCACTTTGCTTCCTATTGGTCACTCCAGCACCCTCGGTGTTGAGCAGTTTGGAGGAACCCTCTTTCTGAGTAGGAACAGCCACATTGCTTTTACTCTGGACGATATATTCCGCATAGGAAAGATGCTGGCCCGCGGGCTCAGAAGGCTTTGCTGAAGATGAAGTAGAACCCGAGGTGCTTTGTCCGCCTCTGGATGAAGGTTGAAATTGCGGCTTTGGCTGTAATAACAATCACATGGAAATCCTGCATGAGAGTCGAGATTTATTAAATTGGATCATGGAAAAGAAACACTTGCTGTTTTTTTGACAAGTATATTCAGACCAAAACCTTGTGTTGCAAAGTTAAAATGATGAATGTATCGTAGCAGTTGCCAGCTGGAAAGCAACGCTTACCGACGTAAAAAGTTGGCGGTAATTCTTGCCAAATACCGACCGGTGTTCTTTCTTTGGCGAAAGCCGTGTCGTCCAGGTTGATGTTGAATCGCTTCTTCATGTCGTTTAGCTGATGATGACTTTCTAAGTAAACGTTACCACTATCCTCTTGACTCGAGCACTCTTGACAGAGCTACACACACCATGGTTGTGTAAAGAGCTTCATCAACAACACTTTAACACTTCCGACCCGATTCCTTCAGAATAAAAGCACCGTCTCTCAAATCTTTTATTCTCCACAAATTATATTTTACTTTATTTTCACGTTGCCATTTCATTTATGCCGGTAACAGCAAAAGGAAATAACACATTCTGAAATACAGGCTACGAATAACATTTTAAGACTTCCCTTAATTCAAAGTAATTTATCTTTTTTTTTTTTGGTGGGAAAACAATATCAGACTTGTTCAGTTGTTTCTAAACGCCTGGAAGGAATATTTAAGTCTTCAGTGTATCTGGGCATGTCAATGAGTACCAAAATGACAGTAATTTAACATTACAGTTGCTAAACAAGAATAACACAAATCAAATGAGTAGTATCCACCCAGCCCTCCAAAATACAGGGTACATTTTTTACTCAAATAATCTAATTAAGTGTTGCACAAAATTATGGTGGAAAATAATTATACTGTCCAGCTTCAAGAACAACTTATTAAGTCGATGCTTAATACATATGTTAAAGCCAGGCCTCCAGCAGAGAATATAATGTTAACATGTGCTCAATGTCTACCAATCCCAAGGTGAACTTCGTTAGAATGTGAGTTTCAAATGATATTCAAGTCTGATCCCTCATGGCAAAAGCCAAAAAAGTATGCCATCTGGTTCAGAATGAATGAGGTAAACAGATCAGATTACATGGAGAGGTTGTAAACTGTGGAGGTGATTGGTTGTATGAGGTTCCATCCACTGCAGAGAAAGTAAAACACAGGGAGAAGAAATAGGCTTTGCTTGTGCATATCACTTTGTTGTTACGCGGTTCCTATGCAGCAACGTTCATACCATAGCCTACTGCATGTGAGAAAGTATCAGACAACTGCATGTTTAGAGAAATGTGACACTGAAAAGAGAAACATTTTCAACATACTATGCATAGAATACAATTACCATACTAATGTCATTGGTTACATCTTTGCACTACTGTTTTGTTAGTTAATTTCAATATTATTTTATTCTATTCTTTTTTTTTTATATATATATTGTGCATTTTTTATATTGAATATTGCTTTACCTGTATGTATACATTCTGCTGCAGCAAACAAGTGTCCCCTTGCAGGATTCATAAAATATCTATCTATCTATCTATCTATCTCAGGGTTTTACATAAAGATGATGTAACGCTATGCCTTCATAAGAAAATATCAATCGGTTTATGCCATCTAAATCTGACATAGATATACACCCATGTAGGATACAAGAGGCTCTTTTTATTTATTTGTTTACATAATATGCATTACATTAAATAACAAATAGACAATGCACATCGGGACAGTTTGCTAGTTTGCTACAAAGACGTAAAATATGTTTGCTACCGCGGAGCATGTAGTTGCCTAGGAGACAGTAACACCGCCATTGAAACCGCGCAGCATGGCATTTCGGGATACTTGTCCCCATCATGGCGGATGTGGTAGTTGGCTAACGTGAGCGGTTAGCACATTCAACGATTATTTGTTGTCACACATTGAATGACTGTAGCCATCCTGTACTTTCTACGCAAGGACCGCATACACGGGACGTAAACCGGGTAATTATATGCAGCAGAACCGACAGATGTGATGAGCGAGCGGGCTTGCTTTGTTGAAACGAGTAGCGGCTAAACGTCCGAGCCAGCTAACGGCTAACAGCTAGCTTAACTCCGTGAACAGACGGGCGCGGAGCTACGGGGCTAGCGGTAACGAGGCCGCGGCGTGTGGGTAGCATGTGATACTGTTACAGTTTACACGACTGGTAAAACATGCTAAACAATTTACGTTTCAGTGAATACCTGTTTTATTAAAAGCTCTTGGTGTATTAACTTAAGTTACCTAAAGCTAGCTGCAGTGATCCGTGAATGCACGTTAAGTCACGGCAGCGTAGGCCCGACTGAGAGCAGCGTTATCTAACAGTTTAACGTCCGTCGCAGCTTGCAACTTTGTGTTCCCTCTTTTCGCATCTATTTCCCGGGCAGCTTTGATATGACGACCCGTATTAGTTGTGCTTTGTAACTCAATACTGTGCCGTACGGGGAACAAGCGGGTGAACTAAACGTGCTAACGCGACTTGAAATCCTAAGTAACATGTCGGCGACCGCGTCTTTGATGGCTGGCGGTAGCTTTAGCATCAAATAAAGGGGCGCCGTTAACTAACTAGCTAGCTGGATGCATGTTTTGGCTGCATAACCTCAAACGTTGTCTTGACGTTTTAGTATCGTTGTTTTTGTAGAAGTGACGTAACTATTGTTCAGTGTAAGTCAATTGTTGCAAATTGATATTTTTACGCCGTTTGAGTTGCTGAACTGTGAGATTGTGGCTTCATTGACGATGTTTGAGTAACGTTACGTCGGGTTGGGTTTGTACGATAGCGAGGTTTATGTTAAAGCTTTACGATTATAGGCCGTTAAAGTGCAGACTTTGGGCAATTTCCTACTTTTAGACATTTTGCTACATTTTGAAACCTGGTGGTTTTGGTGTAATGAAATATTGACCAACTTAGTTATTTACGAACTTTCTTGATCCAGCCTTAATGTAGTCTGGGAGACGATGTAGGGAACGCACCCTTTGTTGGTTTTGGGGTCTGGTTGTTTGGTCCTAGATGGTCATTCCCTTGACTCGATTGTGTCTTTACACCTCGGGCCACGTTTCAGTCAGTGATGTTAAGGCAGGTATTTGCCTTTTAGTAGTTTGCAGACCGGTTATTCCCTGAAGGTAGCTGATCTGTTGGCAGACCCATGGCACGTTTTACTTATCTATACAGCATCTTGTAAAACAAATTTAAGTGTCACAACTGTTAAAGGAGAGATAATGAGACATTATTTTTTTTATTATATATTTTTTCAACTTAATGTTTTATTTCAGCACAAATCTGAAACAGATCCCCTCCTATCCTGCACCTATAGCTATTCTTGGTATATTTAATTTCTGCATTGTTGATCGTGGTCACAGAGGATATACATTAGTCTAAACTGTACCATCATGAAGTTTATAATCTTATGTTTTTTGTTCAAACTGCTTGAGAGAGTTATCAATTCAGCTTAAATTTTGGTGACTGTTGACTGGATGCGACCTATCCAGGCCCATGCAAAAAAAAAAAAAATATATATATATATATATATTCATAGTATGATGGTATTACTTACATTTTACTGTAGCAGGGATATCAAATTGATCCTCTTGTGTTGGTGCTGCATTCTTTGTTGCTTAAGTTTGAATAACTTTGTTTTCCTTGCCAGTGTTGAGTGAGAGAGCAGCGCGACTGACATTAAGAGAGCATTTTACGGATCAAAACAATGGACTGTGCAGTGGATATCCCCTCAGGTGAGTGACGGTTATAACACAAATACATTTTAGTCATTTCAATTTTGACCCATTTTGATTTACTGCTGGATTCCCCAGATTTCAGGTATATAATGTTAGTCTATCATAAAAGTCAACATAAATGCTGCATTTTTATTGACAGTCTGTGAAGTTTTCCCCCTAAAACTACTCTACAGCTGTATTTTTTTAAGTTTTTCATTGCTGGGAGGAATAAACTACATTATCCAGGTTCATCATTATGAAGAAAAAAAGTCACAAGTATAACAGTATAGTTTCTCATGCCACGGCTTGTTATTAGAATTCCATTTGTATGTGGAAAAAAGTATTATACTGAATGCTGCATTGTCAAGTTGAAAGGCTAACCAATATCTGCCAAAGGTCTCGTGACTAGTCATCACCTTACTCTTTGTGTACCTTGAATATTTTACACTGGAACATGAATAAGATCATCAACACAAGCCTTCAGTTAAAGCAACATTAAGTCTACTCATTTCAAGTGCAGCTCTAATAAAATAACTTGCTCTAGGTTTTCTATATGTCATGGATTTGCCAAATACTTGTGTAATCTAAATTATTGGCTCCCCTGTGCAGGTGAAGAGGCACCTGAGAAGGACGATATGCATGTCAAGGACGGGATTGAGCCACCCCCCAAGAAAAACAAGAAGCACAGAAAACACAAGAGCAAAAAGAAGAAGAAGAGGAGGAAGGGGGAAAAGGAGAGCAGTTCAGAGTCTGGTGCTGAGTCTGATGGAGAGCCACCATCGACTCCAAATCCTGTCAGGACCACCAGAGCCAGGTCAGAAGATGATTTTATTAAAATACATAGCGTAAACTAAATGTGCCGTCAGTTGTGACTTGGCAGATGTATTTTTTTCATTGTGTAAGATTCTAATTCGTTAACAAAATTAGTTTTGTAATGGTTCAATGTGTTACTAATATATTTTTTGTCAATATTTCATATTTTTTTGCTGTTTAGAGTTCATATACATGCTGCGGCCACAGTTGTACACACCATTACACAATTTATTCTTGTTCGAGATGCACCGATTGCAATTTTCTTGGCTGATTCAGATTTTTTTCTTCAAAAGTCTGACTTGTTGATTTCAGTTTTTGCTGATTTCGATTTCCTTTCTAAGAGCAATCATTGACAGCAAGGTTCCAGACTTACACTTTTTTGACCATTGTCCAGGAACCTCACCGAAAAAGAATTGTTATGAAAACAATGAATGGTTTTGAGAACCAAATATTCTGTATTATCTCGGGAGATTTGTCTAAACAAGATTTTGTACCTTACCCAAAGTGAAAAGGTGTCCTAATTGTATCCTGCATGTATTGGGAATCTTAAGTTTTATACATAACCAAATAAAACCCCAATGTTTCCTTTTCTTGGTGTTTTTAGTGCCAGATTGGCAGCAGTTGTAGGAACTGGAGACCAAGCTGGGCTAAAGGAGGAAGGAAAAAGGGATTTAATTACAGGTAGGAGACACTCGCATGCAAACATAATTAATATCTTCTTTAAAAGTAATGCATTATTTCCTGTTTAATATATATATATATATATTTAAATGTAACTCGTCACTTCTCCTCTCAGATCGTGCAGATGCGGAGGGAGATGCAAAATCCAAAAGACACAAAAGACACGCTGCCAAGAAGAAGAAAAAGAAGAAGAAGAAGGACGAAAAGAAATCCCCATCTCGCTCCCCATCTGAAAGTAGCTCAGCTTCAGGCTCTGACTCTGAAGGTGAAGGGGTGAAAGTGGCTGGTGATGGAAAATACTCTCCAGCTGCAGCATCTGACCTGCAAGAACCAGTGTCCAAACTGGTTTCAAAAAGCAAACGAGGAGATAAATCTGAATTGCTTGGCGTGAAGAAAAAGGAGATCTCAGATATGGATGCAACTCCATCTGGAGAGAAGGGCAGCAATGCCAATCAAACGGAAAAGGATATGAGATCGCCCACTGCGGGCCAGAATGAGATAACAGAAACGGCAACCGTTAAGACAGAGGGTAGTCAAGAGGGTACATTCAGCCATGCCCAGGAACTCCCTGACATCATCCCTAAACTGGAAGGCGCTACCCCAAGAGATGACCCAGGCCTAAAAGATCAGTCAAATTCAGTTCAGAAGGCTCAGCTGATAGAACGTGATTCTTCCAGTTGCAGGTCTCCTTCCCCTCCCAAGGGCCTAGAAATTAAGAGGTCTGGTTCAAGTCATAGTCGCTCACCAACACCTAGTCCTACTCGGGAGAAGTCTGGACAAACCACAGCAGCAGCCACGAAAGAACGGTCAAGAACCCATTCCAGGTCAACCTCTAAAGAAAAACGGTCTATAACTCCTCGAAAAAGTCGGCAGCTATCCCGCTCTCAGTCCCCTAAATCTAAGAGGAAGTCACTCTCCAAGTCCCCAAAAAGAGATATCTGTCAGTCCCGGTCCACCTCTCGCTCTCTCACCCCCAAGAAGAAGGTGACAAAGTCTCCAAGGAAGTCCAAGTCTCCTAAACGTCGGAGGAGTTCATTGTCTGTTTCTCCAAAGCGACGCAGAAGTTCCCACTCTCCTAAAAGAAAGTTGTCACGATCCCCTAAACGCGGTGGGCGCAGGTCTCCCTCTCTATCTCGGTCGCCAAGGAGAAGTCGAAGGCACTCCAGGGCCCGCTCACCGAGGCGGAGTGGTGCAGTTGGCAGGCGCTCAATGTCACGTTCTGCCACTAGAAAGCGGCGCTCCAGTTCTAGATCAAGACGTCCTGTTCGTCGCTCCAGGTCACCGGCAAGACGCGCAGGAGGTAGGCGCTCCAGGAGTCGATCCTTGTCTCGGCGTAAGAGGTCACCTCCGCCCAGGACCCGGCGCTCACGCTCTCGGTCGTTCCGCAGGAGCAGGCGTACTCGGTCACGTTCTGTGGTTGTCCTTAAGCGCAACCGGAACTCCAAATCCAGGACTCCCAGCAAACAGACCAAATCCAGAACCCCTCCCTCCCGACGCCGCTCCCGTTCCCCCGGTAAGAGAAATCGTTCTCCACCAAGGTCTGGCAAACGCTCCAAATCTCGCTCGTTGTCTCCAAGGCATCAGTCAAAGTCACCTTCACCTCCACCTGTAAAGAAGAGGTCTGAATCTCCTATGAGGAGTGGAAGGTCAAAGTCTAAATCCGTTTCGGCGGGTTTAAACAGATCTAGATCCAGGTCGGAGTCGAGTAATGGGCAATCTGGCAAGTCCTCCCCAGCCAGGTCCGCATCACCCTCTCCTGTTAAAGAGGTGAAGCCTTCCTCCCCTGAAGCAGAGACAGTTGAGGAAAGTGGCGGATTTACGGCTACACCAGGTCAGGATTTATTTTAATAGTTAAAAAATGTAAATGTATTTGGTTCCTAAACCTTTTGTATCTGCTCAGTTACCAAGAGTGTCAGCCTTCTATTACAAAAGTGAAACTCAAATTCCTATTCTCCACAAACTGGCAAATGTTATTTGTAAATCAATTTGATGAGTAACATTGACATGAGTGTAATATTACAACTCTACTGTACCCATCAAATTCCAGTGTCAAGTTACCGTCCACCCTTTAGGCTTAAAGATGATCCGACTTGCTGGATATTATCTTGCTCCTTGTCAGCTCTTTTGGACAAGCAGTGAATTTGTATCATTAAATACTTGTAGTAATAGAGTTTAAAGTATAGATCCCAAAACGTCGGAGCTAAAATCTCCAGTAATTTGTGTTACTGTTGTAGTGAAATGACCTAACATGTCTTCACGTACCATGCAGGTGCTTGGAAACCAATGCCCGCAGCAGCTGCCCCCAGCCCCCAAGCTGAGAGCTCCTCGGATACGTTGCCAGAGCAGCCTCAGGCTCTTTCTCCCAACCATGACAAGGAACCGAAGGAGTGTGTCGGCACAGCCAATGAGCAAGAGGTTTCCAGGTCCAGGTCTGTTTCCATAGAGCCCATCGCTGGCCCAGAACGATCAGATCGTTCGGAAGGATCAGAGGAAGAAGAGGATCCTTCCCCTCCAGTTAAGCAGCTGTCCAAGTCACCCTCACCTACGGTTCAAAGGAAACCGTCCCGCTCACCTTCTCCACCACAACGATCAATATCCAAGTCTACATCCCGAAAGAAGCCGTCAAGGTTTGTAGAGTGTTTCTGTACCCATCCCACATCACTAACAAGGTTTCTGTGGGTCTTAAAAGAGATTCAAATTGGACATTATGTTAAGTAAGAAGTCGGTATTGTCCATATGTACAATTATTCATCAGTAGTTGATATGTAATGTTCCCCCTCACGGATCGGCATGCATGTTAACTGCTGATAAATTGTGCAGTTTGACATAGTGTGAAATAAAGTTTTACTGTCAGTCGTTAACGGACAATATTCATCAAAGATATGCGATCAGGAGTTTGGCATTAATGCTTTCTAGTCGCTAATGCAACATTATGAAAAACTGTTGATGGAAGTCAAAAGGTGAAGGGCTAGTAATGCTAACAGCTAATGTATGTAGGTTCCATTCAGTGACATTATGATGCGTTCTGGCTCTGTTCAGTAAAAAGATGTATTGGACGACTATAAATTATAAATCATCATGATGTATTAAAATGTAATTTAAAAAAAAAATTACATTTAACAAATGTTTTTTGCAAGACACTTTAATAGTTGTTTGAAGGAGATGTTTTTACAGCAGAGCAATGACCCGATTAACATCCAAACAATAACTAAGCAGCTGATACCTAACTAAAACTGCTTATATTTTGCTTATCCATAAAAATACATCTTTTATGAACTAATCATTCAAATTGTGAAAAACGATCTATATTGGCCAATATGCATCATCAATGATCGGCAATTGGTATCGGCGGGAAAAAATACGATATGATCTGAGTTTTTATGATCCCTTGCACCCCTTTTCATCAGTCTTATCATTCACCCCTTCTCAGGTCTAAGTCTCCTGTGAGGAAAAGAGAATCTGTCTCTCCGCCGGAAAGGAAGAAGCGGCGGTCTAAATCTCGAAGTCCTGCCCGGCGGAAGAGGTCGCGCTCCCCTGCAAGGCGTAAGAGATCACAATCCAAGTCACGGACCAGAATCAGGCGATCCAAGTCCCGCTCTCCAACCCGAAAGAGACGATCCCGCTCACCCAATCTCCGTGGGAGGAGGAGGTCCAAGTCCACAGACAGGAACAAGAGATCCAAGAGCCGCTCCACTGGCCGCAGAAAAAGATCAGTAGACAGAAGCAGGCGATCGCGGTCTCGTTCTACTGATCGCAGACGCAGGTCTAGGTCAAGGGGTCGAGGCAGGCGCCCGGTGTTCCGCAGTCGTTCGTTCGATAGGCGGGACCGGTGGAAACGAGAACCCAGCCACTCTCCAGTTCTCATTCTCCGCAAACAGCGCCGCTCAGGGTCCCGGACACGACGCAGCACCAGCAAGACTCCTCCACGCCTCACTGAACTGGGTAAATTATTTTGATAATAACTAAGAACACATATTTACATTCATGGTTTAATTTTTGTATGACTTGTTTTTAGATTTTCCCAAGTGTATACTTAAGTTTTACACTGCTTGTATGCTTAATATTGCCCTGTTGTTGCATTAACCCTCCTTCTCTTTCTTCAGATAAGGACCAGTTACTGGAGATAGCTAAAGCTAATGCTGCTGCAATGTGTGCTAAGGCGGGGGTGCCCATTCCCGAGAGTCTTCGACCGAAAGCCATCCTCCAGCTCCCTCTCCCCACTCCATCTCCTACTCCTCTGTCCTTATCACTACCTTTACCTCTCCCAATGGGCATGGGTATGGGCATGGGTATGGGCATGGGCATGGGGATGCCCAATATGTGTCAGATGGGGATGTCCAATATGCCAGGAATGCCCAACATGTCAAACATCACCATGAGTGCCGCTATGGCAAGTATGACAGCAGCTACTATGACGGCTGCCTTGACCAACATGGGTGCCCTCGCGGCCATGCCTCCCCTTGCCCCGCTTCCTACCATCACTAACAAGCCTCCGCCGTGTCTCGCTCCCCCAACGCCAACCCTCAACATGGACCACATCGTGGAGGCAAAGAGGAAGGTCACTCAGCAAGCTAACATACACACCATAAAGGAGCTTACTGAGGTAAACGGGGATCTGTGTGAATGTGCATTTTTGTTTGAGTGATTTTATACTGGAACAATAACAATGTGCACATGTTTGACAGTAACAATGTTGAATGAAAGAATGTGAGTAATGAAGTTGTGTCTTTCAGGGTATTTTGTGCAAGACTGTACCAACTTAAAATAACTGATTGTTTTTTTTCTGTGTTTTTGTAGAAGTGTAAGATGATCGCAAATAGCAAGGAGGAGATGGCCATCGCTAGACCCCATGTCTCAGATGATGAAAGCTAAAATCGCCACGCTCTCAAGGTAAAATTTCTGAACTTTATTCTTCAATTTTCTTTGTCAATCTGTGTCCTTGTCTTTATGTTTTAATTGTTCTATTATAGATGTTTTATTTTTATTTTTCAGCAACAATTACACAATTGTCTTTACAATACATTTTTATACTCAACCATGTCCAATTGATCACTTATCCTTCCACTTTGGTCTTTCTTGTAAAAACACATCGTGCTTGTCATGAAATAGTCTTGCCTTTTCCTTCATAGTTTTCCCTTTGGCTAAGCATTAGTATTATTAGCCCATTTTTTTGGTGGTTGATCCTTACATCCTTCATTGTTTATATGTCTGTTTATTTATATTGTATGATTTTTATACCAGTTCTAGCTACATTGAAAAATGAGTCAAACTCACTAAACCGCAGTTCTTTATTTTTTTTTAGCTATTCTGTTGAGTCTCCCTAGCATGTTAACAAGAGAAATGCCATCAGTGTTTCCCTCATTGTGATGTTCCTCTGCATATTAAATACACAAGTCGTAGTTTAAATTAAACCTAATGTTTTCCTCTGTAGATGTTAAATGGTGATCCAACTTTGACCGTTTCTCTCTTTGTCTGTACACAGCCACTTCCCTCAAAGGACTGATGGAAAGCATAACAACTGCTTTACAGGAGGACCTACCTTCCCACAGTTCCCTTTGGCAGCCAGATGACCTGACTGAGCCTCATAAACCACCGCCACCAAGAAGAGCATCCCAGTTGTCACAATCAGGCGTACGGGCACCAGCCGCTGCCCCACCCAGCTCCCCAGTTTGTTTGTCGGTGTGCAAGAGAGAGAGAGAGAGACTGTCAGACTGTCAACTGTGATACCACTGAGTAAACTGAACTCACTGACGTGTGCACAGTTGTATGACTGTATAGCGAGTGTGACTCTGTGTATGTGTGTGTGTGTGTGTATATATAGTGACTTTTACCACCTCAATGTTGCTGCTCATTTAAGCGGTCATTGACGAAAGAGGAAACAAACCAAACTAACAAGTGGCGCAAGTGTTTTTGTAAAAGATTAGTTTCTCTAAATTTGATTTACTTTTATGCGTTCTAAAAATAATTGTTAAGTGGAGACTGCTTCCTTGTTCTTCTGTATTCCCCTTGGTTATCTTTAGTCCCCGGTTTTCTAAATGAATAATGCAGACAAAGTTTTGGTAGATACTCGAATGTCATTTGTTGTCAAAAGCCCGGCTGTCCAGGGCGAGAGAGCGACCACATGTGAATCCTGGAACAGGGTGCCAGATTTGATTATTTTGAAAGGAATCTCATATTGGCTGCAAAAAAGAAGTTGCCTACGACAAAACAAAATGTAACTAATTCAGTGAGCATGGCCCTGGGTGTGATTTTCGTTCCCTCTATTTTAAATGCCGCCAACATAATCTTGACTATCATGGTCTTTCATTTGGGCTTTCATTTCATCTGCTACTCTTTTAACGCCAACATGCAGCGTTGTGTTGAGCAGAACGCTGTAATACGTAGTATAATTTAAGATGCACAAAAAGCATACCATTGGCATTCGTTGGGATTTTCCATAATAGCATTTTAGAACTAGAAGACATTTGGGCGAGTGAAAAACATTTGAAAGATCTGTTTCTATCTTTTGTCATCCGGGTTTGAGTTTGAAAGCAATGCTGGTTGATGACTGTCTTGTAGATCCCAGATGGTGGGACGTGCCAGAACCTACCATAAAATACCCATAATCCCAGATTCAGATCTCAACTAAGATTTGATTGGACCTCCAGCTGAATGAGTTTAGCTATTTTTGTTATCCTGATAAAACGGATGTGTGAAAATGTAACTTCCTTTTAAACTTTACATTGTAAATGGTAATTACTATTCATTTATAAGATCATTTCAAATTTACTGACATGATACATGATAAACAATAGGTATTTAATAAAAATACGCTTTAGATATGCTTTTGCCTTTTTCTTGCTGTTTACAATATTAAAACGCAATTTCTATCGTTGACTTTTATAGAGGCACACACGGAGAACATAATTCATGTTGTGCTGTGGGTGACGAATGACTTCTAGTAGTTATAGAATTGAGCATGTAGGTTTTGTGTATTAGACAATCAGTTTCTCGGTCTCAAGATGCTTTTCTTGAAGAAAGCACTATAACCAAATTCAATTTACATGTCTTGCAGCATTGTCTTCAGGTGGCAAATAGGAGAGAATTATTAAGATAACTGCAAACATCTCAAAAAACCCAACAAGCCCTATTCATTTATTCCTTTGACGCATTTAATATCTGCTTGACTCGTAAATGTTTCTCTGGCCCCGAGTAGGTCTTCTGTGTGAGCTGCATCTGGGTAAACGGGGTCCATGTTTCATTGAATGCTTTTGTCCCATTGGATAACTGAAGAACAAAAATGTACTTGGTGCTTTTGGGGAAACTGGCAGCGGTGAGGTTTTTAAGGAATCGTCCACTCAACTCATTTGGAGAGGGAAATAAATCTGGATCCATCCTTCTTTGTCGACATCCCACACCCAGGGCTGTTTAACTGTGGAAGATAATCTGTCGAGGTTTTGTCAAACTGTAACTATACTGACTGTACCAAACGCGTAGTCGAGCTGTTGGATTGATTCCCCGGGGTAATCTTTAGCTATTTTAATGACAGAAAAGAAGAAGAAAATGCATTTTAGGATTCTTTTTTTGGGGGGGAGGGGTCATTTGAATATGACATTGCCTGCTTTGTATATAAATGTGTTGATTATTATTAAAAACCTCAATGATCTGTATGTACTTGTGCTCTTGTGTGTTGTGTTAACTTTAGTCAGGCTCTTAGTGTATCGCATCACATTTACCACTTGAGACAGATGTACATTTTTAAAAACAAAACCATTTTCAGCATATTTTCTTTCTATATATTTAAATACAGACTAATTGATAAATTTCTTCAATCCATTCATTTGATTATTGATCTGTGTAATTTTATATTTTAAAACTCATTCTATCAATATAATTTTGCTAGAATCCTGGATTATTGATCGGACCATGCCAAATTATAACTGCTGTTTCTAATACTGAGATGACTACGCAAATGATAGTGAAGTGACATTGGCCCAGCTGTGCATCGCTAAGCAGTGACCGGGCTTCACAGCAGAGATGGATCCCACCAGTGGAACCTGACTGGTCTGATTGTGTGTGAGAGAGATACAAATAGGTAAGTATGGGTACATGTTTTTGTGTTTCAAGGGGGCTTGTGCCAGCATGTCTTTTCTTGTGTGCTTGGATAATTAAAATGTCCTTTCACAAAATGTTCCAGGCTGGAAAACACCTGCAGTTATGAAACCCTCCTACAAGTGGTGCCCTTTCTCTTTGTTTCACTGTTATTGAGGAGGTCAGAGACTTAAAGGATTTTTCTGCACTCTCCATCAACAAAACACTTATGTAAAGCTCCAACAGATAGTGAAGGAACAGTGGTAAGGTAAGTTGAGTATAAGGGCTTTAAACACTTTATTTTAAGTTTCAAAGTTGTCTGATTCCCCAGATAACGAAGAGGAGCAACCCAGGGCGGTCTTCATGAAGAAAGCTTAAAATGCTTTAATCTGTGGATTTGCACACTGACTTGGATAAAAAGTTTCCAAACCTCCAGAGTTTCCGCCTTAGTCTTCATCACAGGGTTTGAAATACTAAACACCATGGCATACACGAAGATGAAAAGTACAATCATTACCATAGTCATGGATTCAGGGCTTTGATGGTTCAGTTCTTCCTCTTCAAATGAGGCAAACACCAAAGAAAAGGAACACAACAGGCCGTAGTCCTTTTTGTGTCTTACATTTGTTTCAAGAGTTGGCTTGCTTTGATGGCAATTAACACAGTTAAACATTCTACTGTTAAAACCAGGATAATATTCCATTTAGTGGCTTTTGCAGATATATATGTTTTAAGTTTGAATTATTTTGGATGTATTATGTAAGTTTAGTAGGAGAATGCATGCTTTCCTGCATATCTCCTTATGTGCATGATTGAAGCATGAGTAGGTTTAATTAATTAAATGTTATCTTGTACTGTGGTATAGAGAAAAGTAAGGAGCTGAATAAGTTAGTGGGGTTGGGAGGGGGGTTGTATATAGAGTCATTTAAAGTGAAAGAAGTTGAGAAATTTGCCATCTTTTTGATACATCAAGTATAAATCCAGGATGAGGAAAAATTGAAATACCTTCCCTGCTCTCTGAAGACCAAAAAAAACAACAGCAACCAATGTCTTAATTAGACATGCAGAGCCGGCATTGTAATTCCACTCTCAGTTTCCAAAATACTTTTTTCTAATTACTATGTTCGGGTTAGTAATCTGCATCAACTGCAATCTAGCAAAGAGGAACTCTGTCCACATTCTTAGCCAGTTATCCTCATTTAATTTGTGTTACATTACATCAGTAATTACAGTTAAAGGCCTTCCTGTCATTGTCTGCATGTGTGCTTGTTTACACACAGCAGTCCCGTTTGCATGGAGGTGGGTTGCATGCTGGGAAGCTATGAGTCATTGGAGTTTGCAGATCAATGGCTGGGGAATCGATAGATGGCTGAGTGCTTCACAACGACCACCAAGTCCAAGAACTCGACCCACTGTCAGGCAGCCAGGAAAGGAGGTCACATACACACATTTCCTCTCACTCCCACTTGCTTTCTATTTTCACGACACACTCTCTCACAGCATTGCTTCACACACACACACACACACACACACACACACACACACACTGGATAAGCCGATGAATTCAGCCTGTGGTGGAGTTCTGGAACGGAGTGGAAATTGTGACTAACGAAGACAACACAGACGGCGAAGAGAAAGGGAGGAAAGAGGATTTGAGAGAAATGAGAGGCTGGGTGAGATAAAAGCCGACGAGAGTAAAGAGAGAAGACTGAGAACAAAAGAGAAAAATAAGATCCCTAATTTTACTGAGGAGGATTTGGAGCGCTGGCTTACAGAAACCAAGTGAGCTGTGTCTGTAACTGTGAGGGTCCATGTACTGGTCAGAGGAGGAGAATAAAGGTTGTGACTTTGACTGTACTTGTCGCTTCATTGTACTGTCAAAATTGTGTGTGTGCACATTTCAAGTGTGTGTGTGTGTGTGTGTGTGTGTGTGTGTGTGTGTCTGTGTGTGTGTCACTGTGCTCCACAGGAAAGAGTCATGCCAAAACTAAATTGTATGAAAGCAGGAGAGCCTGCTGTAACAATGTGAAAAAAAAAAACACATCTATGATTGAAGGCCCACATGTTGCATACATGCATCAATATTTCATGAGGGCAGTGGATCTTAATTTATTGAAAAATTCATGCAAACTGTATTAACATTAAATATACAAATATTCTTTTAATTTTCCATTTCAGATTGAACATTTGTATATGTGTAAATTAACACATTAGCAAAGGATATTGAAATGGTCAGGATAACTTTGTCAAAGACATCTCCTAATTTATGATGACTACAACTCATATTAGCCAGTTTGATTGCTCCATAACACTTTGAAATAAGAAGATACACAACATGTTTGAACTTGCTAATTTGAATGTGATTGTGCCATATGTGGATCGGATCAGATCCCCTGACTCTCTGTCGTTCAATCGTTTTGCATTAAAGAGTAGGCTGGATTCTTCAACGAGTGCATGACGGCTGACGTCGTCTTGGTGTGAAACGTCAGACAAGCGATTCTCCGTAGGAAAGGTTTCCCACCGGACCTTTATTTGAAACAACACATCTTAAGAAAATGAACCAAAACAACCCATCTCCCCATAAAAAGTATCAAGGCAAAAGGTTGCCCTGCTGTGCAGCAGAGACAATGTTGTCTTGCATTTGTATTCTAATATGTGTGTGTGTGTGTGTGTGTGTGTTGTGTATCTAATTTCCAAAATTGAGTGCTGAAGTGCGGCTTCTTGTCATCTTAGATGGACTTGGGTCATCAAACACCCTCCACAAGGGCGGAGGACATGCTGGCCACTGTCGCAGAGCTGACCTATGAAGTCAGCCACAGAGACGGATGCCTCCTGATTTAGCAAGTGTTGGTGTGAATGATGAGAACATCGAGGTAGTACACCATAGGGTGTGTGTGTGTGTGTGTGTGTGTGTGTGTGTGTGTGTGTGTCTGGCTCAATAGACTCAAAGTGATTCATTTATATAGGGAGAGTGTGTGAGTCAGAGATCATAGTGTGTGGATGTGTGTGTGTGTATATTTTGTGCATTTTAACAAACACAGCAGCAAGGTTGTGTGCATGTATTTGAGCACATGTCCTATTTGTCTCTCCCTCTGTGTGTGTGTGTGTGTTTGACAGCCGCAGGAATGTGTATGTTAGTTCCAGTCCATTGCTCGAGAATGAGAGCAGAGGTAGTGCTCTCTGTGTATGTGTGTGTGTGTGTGTGTGTGTGTGTGTGTGTGTGTGTGTGTGTGTGTGTGTGTGTGTGTGTGTGTGTGTGTGTGTGTGTGTGTTGTTAGTCACAGTAATGGAGGGAATACCCATGATGGCGTCCACAAAGATCAAGGTAGATCAAGGTTAATCTATGATTGTGTGTATGTATTAGCTGCAGGGAAGGAAGGTTCCTCTTGTGTCTACTCTGATTAATTTTGCATGTGCACGAACGTCAAAGGTGAGACTCAGTGAAACCTCAGTGGCAACACGTTCATGTCTTACTGATGGTGAGAAAAATTGTATTTCTTCATACACATTCCATAAAATTCATAGTAACCTTAAATAATGAGATTGCAATGAGGTCATGTGTGTATTCAGACAGTTATACATGTGTGTTTGTGCATACGTGTGCTTGTGTGTGTGTGTGTATTTCCTATATACTGTCTGGGAGGTTTCAGTGATCACGTGCGAGAAGCTAACCCGACTGCTGAGACGTGTGTATTACAGAGTCATGGGCGTTCCAGGCCATCGCCCATGTTAGGGCTCACAGTGAGAATATCAGGAGTGTGTCACAGTCACAAAACGATGTAAGGTCATGATGCAACAAGGTAGAGTGGAGCAGCAGTGTGAATGTGTGTGTGCTTGGCACTTGTGTGGTAGCAATATCTGGTTTATCGCTAACTTAAACAACAAAAACATCACGGTAGAGGGGTGCTTTGACTGCCTGCGTTTCCTTCCCACAACTAGAATAGCCATGTGTTACACAAGCATACAAAACAGGCTGCCAATAAATAGCCTCTTATATAAAAACAGCTCTATTAATTAGCATTTGTTAGATATTCAGGTTCAAGGAAAAGTTTGCATGTTAAGCCTACAGGCTGCAATATTGAACAATGTAAAAGTAAACGCCACATGGGAACACTTCCGTCTGTGATTAAAATATCTATGTTTCACATCTTACCCACCTGCAACAGGCTAATCAAATATTGAAATCTGCAACTGGCTGATTAAATATTCATACTTGCCACAGGGCTGCAAGGTACTCACATTAGTAAGTTGAGTGGTCTCCCCGGCTTACTTCCAGATCACACATTCTACTCCTGGATAAACTGGTGTAATCTTTAATTATAATCATGATCCTTTTGGCTGTATCCACTACGTCCAGTAGTTTTTTTTTTCTTCTAAGATCATGTTTATTTGTCTTTTCATCAAAAGAGATTTCTAAACTTTCAGTTAAAAAAGGATCGCTAGTGTTTTTGATCATCTTCATTTTCTAAAGATTTAATGCCAATAATGAAAGTCACAGGAAACATGGGTGAAGAAGGAAGATACAACGAAGATGAGAAAGACAGAGGAAGAGTCGTCTAATGAGCCAGACTTGAACCCATTTAATGACTTTACATGCTGACTGCTTGCATGTTCTATTCATCCCAGCTCTTTAAATTTAAACTGGATGACTCTTGAGAGAGCTCTTTGGTATGTAGTTGAAGTTAAAGTCACATCTTACTGTTTTACAGGTGTACGCCAGAAAGCGCCCACAACTGTCTCGGGTGTCTTATTTGTTGCTGTCTGAAAGCCTGTATTGTAATTTGACACGCAACATGAACTGTACGCAAAAGCATGTTACAAGAATACAGTTGGTGGCGAAGGTATTGAAGTGTTTTCTACGAGCAGCAGAAACAACAAATGTCTCTTCTCTATCCCAGACGCTTCTCTCAGTGGACTGCACTCGGTACATTTTATTCATGCAAGGTGTTAAACGCTGACTCACTTTCACCGACAGCAACAAACATTTTCACTCTGCTGCTGTCCAAAGACTTTTGCCTCTGACTGTGCTTGTACACATTTTTATACATGACAGCTCTTTTAAAGTTAACGCACTATTTCCTGACAAAGCAAGACAGCCAAGAAATGTATGTTTTTTTGCCCGCTGCTGCATGCATTAATTATGGCTTCCATGCAAAATAGATTAGATCTGCAACTTCATTGAGTGGCTGAGGCTCACATGACTAGGGTTCCGAATCCAATCCAACTAAATGGAGCCCACAATCTCCCACATCAACCTGAGAAATTCAAACAGGCAATTTATGACATTATGCCCCTTGTTTTAGTTGCTTATAGGTGGATATTACATCCCTTATCAGACGGAGATCAAGTCAGTACTGCTGAGACACTGGACTGTCATTGAATATCAGAAAAATGGTGGAATCTGCAGCTTTTGGGATTTTTACTCTCATAGCATGCATTTTATTATAACTTCTGTATCAACTATCAAATGCAATGCAATTCCTTATTGTTGCTAGACTATATGTCTAGAATAGACTCATATGTCTATTCTCAGTCTGTAACTGTTTTCAGCAACATTGTGCTGTATTACAGAGAGGACAGGAAGTCTGATGTGTCATTGTTTTGTTACTTTTCTATTTTTCCTGCAGGGCATGGTTGACTTTGAGAATACATGTCGCTGTCTGTTGGCTTGTCCCCTGTTGTCTCCCAGTTTGCTATTGAATGGCTTGTTGTACGACAACACTGACCCGTATTTGTTCTCCTAGATGGAAACTCTCAGTGAGTCTTATCTCTAGTGTTTCCTTTACCGCAATTTGCTAGAACAGATGCATCATGGCTGAAGTACCTAGAGAGAAAAGAGGTTTGAAGTGTGACGTGATTTGATGGATTTGATGATGGCATTTCCAATGGGTACTTCCATGCATATATAAAATAGAACAAATACCTCTTTGTAGCCAAAGCATCTCCAAATCCATAGGGAGGCATTTGTAAATATGTCAGTCCCTCTGATATTAAACATCTTTTTTTTGGTCAATGGGTGTTTCAACAAGTTAAGACATTAAGTTCAAGGCTTTTTAATTTGAGAGCTCTTATCTGTATCTGTGGAAAGAGTGCTTTGCTTTAGAGGCTGTTATCGACCTTCTTTGCCCCTAAACTGTTGTTCTTATTAGCTAACTGACAAACAATCTATGGCAAATGGACTCAGTGTGGTGCAGCAAATAGACTACTAGCAGGAATTCTCTGCCTCTCATTTTGAATTGATTTGTTTCTCCTTTATATTCACCATATCCTCTTCTGCATCTTCTTATCTGCCTTTCTTTCACACTTGTGTGCCTCTGTGCGTACATGTGAGCTATCTGCAGGCTGCTCCTCTCTTTCTCACTTCAGTTTAATTCCAAGACGCTTTATTGGTATGAATGTGGATGATACATTATTGCCAAAGCTGCACTATTGAATTCATTTTCATACGAAATACAAAGATAAATTGTCTTGAGAAGACAGATATTTTAAACACTGAAGCAGCGTTTCTCCCTTTCCTCACATTCTGATCTGAACTATGCTGCTTTCTGCCGTTCCATTTCAGGGGTTGCTAGGTTACCACGAGCATAGGACACGTCTTTGTCCCATAATATTGCACTGCTGTGTTCTATCTATCGGCATTTTATAACCTGTGTTGTTTACTTTTTCCACTATTTGTGATTTCTTGCATTCCTCAGAGTACCGTTTTACAGCATAACTGGAGTTTATGCATACAATTATGGGCTGTACTGTGTTGTTTCCAGCTTGTCTAGACTAAACCCGTTACTGACCTGCCTCTGCACTGAGATAGTACATTTATATCAATTTTCTCAACAAGTCTTAAAACATGCTTGACGAAATAGATTGTTTGCAAAAAAGTGTTTTCTGATCTGCAACTGAAACTTAGTTAATGTTGGAGAAAGACCACCATAATTGGATCTCCACCAGTATCAGCAGCCCCTCCTGGTTTGGAAGAATGTATAATAAAACTGCTGTTCACGGTTTATTAATCTTTAAATTACAACCATTTCATTAGCTTCTTCTATCTAATTCCCATTATAATAATCCATGTGTGGAAGGAGGACGACATCTTTCCAGTTATGCTTATCAGCCTGTTTCGGGAATGTGCTGCCGCCGCACAGATCACAGTTCACTTGGGTCTGTGACTGCATTAATGAGGGAAATACGCATAGACTGTATATAAGAAGGCGATAAGGGACTGGCATCTCAATTAGACCGCTATGTTGGTGGAAATCCATTTTACTCGGATGCACGTGATGGATAACTTGTGCAGAAAATCTAAGAACAGCAAATATTTTACACCATGTAAAACCCATGTGAGCAATATCAAACAGTCAAATTCTATATTTTAGCAGCTGCTTGATGATTAATGTAGCTACCTATACCCAAAACATAAGTGATGGAATATTTCAAAAACGTCTGATCATGGATTATTATCTTCAAGTTGTATGACTAAATAAGTGACACATCTCAGGGTACAATGTGGTGCATTTTTATTGTTATAATTGTTTTTTTTCTGCAAGTGCCCTGACCATAGAATATTATATTTCAATGGTCCTGACTATAGAACAACATACGTCTCTGTGTATTTATAGGTATGAGCTTTCTTTCCTCCACATTTCCTCCAAGGCATGCAACATGCAATGAGCCATTTAGTCAGTGGTGTATAAAGTACCCAAAAGCCGTACTTGAGTAAAAGTAAAGATACCTTACTGGAAAATTACTCCAGTAAAAGTAAAAGTCACCTAATAAAATACTACTTGAGTAAAAGTCTTAAAATATCTGATATTTTCTGTACTTAAGTATCAAAAGTATTTTTCTGATATAAAATGTACTTAAGTATTGAAAGTAAAAGTACAAGTTCATGCTTTTAATAAAAAAGCAAAGGGTCAGAATTTTGAGAATTATGAAGTTTATTCTTTTAAGTGCTGTGGCCACCATGACCAAGGACCAGGAGTTGTGTTGATACAATAACTTGGTTGGCTGGGATCATCCATATATATTATGTTCAACATAATATATTGTACCTAAGTATACTTTTGCATCTACTATGAACTTATCATCATAATTCTCCAAAAAGCAATATGACACTATGAAGGACTTGTAACAGTGTGGTTATAAGTATGCTCATTCCGCCCGCCGTGGGTCTCTTGGTACCGGTCTGTGGGTCTCTTGGTACCGATCTGTGGGTCTCTTGGTACCGATCTGTGGGTCTCTTGGTACCGATCTGTGGGTCTCTTGGTCATGTCACATGACACATGTCAAGATGTTACGTTACTCTAAAAATGAAACGTAAGTCTGTTACAACTCTGTCGGTGATCTGGAAACCAAGGCAGAGTATCCTGAGATCGCCAAAAAAGCATGAAAACCTGCTTCCATTTCAACATCCTGTCTTTGTGCAGCGGGTTATAAGTTAAGCAGTAGACTGGACTAAAGGTTTAGTTAGGAGTAGAGTCAGTAGACTGGACATAACGAACACACGTCAGGTGTCGTTGTCTCCCGTCTTTCCGAGGTCGGACCCGGTCTGTGAAAATATTGTCTTCACGTAACCGGTCCGTGACGCATAAAGGTTTGGGAGTGATGGACTAGAGGATGTAGAGGGAAAATGCAAAACATTGTGATTCGCAAAACCTGCTTGGCGGAGTCTGTGTTCCACCACAGTCCCGATGTTTTTCTTTTTCTTTCTAAAGATAGATTTGATTTTGTAGCGAGTAACGAAGGTTTCAGGAGAAATGTATCGGAGTAAAAGTATCATTTTTCTTTGCAAAATGTAGTGAAGTAAAAGTAAAAGTAAACAGAAATATAAATAGTAAAGTAGAGTACAGATATCCCCAAAAACTACTTAAGTACAGTAACGAAGTATTTCTACTTCGTTACTATACACCACTGCATTTAGTACATCACATGCACATACATATTGCATATTTAAAATCTGAGCTCTGTGTAATCTTGCGTTTGTGTGTCTGTGTCGTGGTGCTCCTGAGTATTTGTGTTTGTGTGTGTGAGAGACAGAAGAGAAGGCATGCCTTTGAAAGGAGATTGCCGTAGAACCATCTGTGGGTTTGATAGAGGCGGTGCACAGAGCCACATTGGAGACGATCAACCATTGGACACAAAATGCCCGTCAGCCTCGTTTACTTCAGTGCAAGCTATGCTCAGAGCGTGCTTATACCACCAAGGTTGGTTTGTACACAATCACACACACTCACGAATACATTAAACCGAGGTCAACAACCAGGAGCATCGATCACTGAGCTTCCTCTCCCTAGAAAGGTCCTGAACACAACCATGATGTTCAGTATCAAAGTTTTAAACCAGCTTCATGTCTAGTCTTCATGATCATTTATATTTTTTACTTGTTTTGTTCAGGTTCTGAATGCCTCTGATTTAGAAAAGTCAGATATAAATCATCTTATTATTATCATATTAGTATTACCTTGCAAAATAAATGCTATCAATCGGTTATTAATCAGATCTTAGGTATGATATTGATATGTTAATATAATCCTTGGTGTAGGCATGATTAGTTGTGTGACCTCCCACACATTCACAAGACCTTAACAAAGTCCCATCTTCCTGGTTGACAATACGCAGTCACACTAATGAAAAGGCTTTTCTCAACAAGAATTTAAATGATAATGGTAATTCTGTTGGAACAATGCTTAAATAAACACAGCAGGAGCTTCTGCATAAATTAATACTGATTCAACAAATTGGAGTTGATGCACTTATTTCTACACAGGGACTTAAAGCAGAGACTCATGCACAGTCGCAACACGAAGCTGACAGAGGGATGAGACAGGCGGTAGAGAATAGGGGGATCTTCAAGTTTAAACAACAGGATTTCACCGGCACTCCTGGAGGCTTTGTCGCCTAGCAGTGCCCGCATGTCTCTTGATTGAGCAGCTGCTGTATCAATTCAGGGGCCACAGCGGTGGCTATTTGTAGCTCAGAAGTACCTTCCACCATAAATCTCCTGACACAGATAAAGAGGAAGACATATGTACACCTAACACACTCACAAACACAATCCTCTCATATTGCGCTCGCTGCTTCAATCCAGTGTTTTTGTTGGACGAACCGGAACTTTACCTCACACACATTTTTGGATACACAAATACATATTTTGAAATAGAGAAGCTCCGGTCCCTGAGCTCTGAGAGTTTATTTTTCTATTTGATGTGAGATGACAGCAGGAAGCCCCTTTAGGGCTGCGATACATGGACATCAATTTCAGGCACTGTGGATTTACATGGGCAGTACTTCCTGCAACACGTTGGGACAAAGGCAACATCACCAACATTGGGTTATGAGGACACATATAACATAAACAGATGCTATACGATTCAGGTGTTAGACCAATAATGTGTTCTTTCAGGGGACTAACACACTGCACTACAGTGGTTCTGTGTTTTAGATAAATTGGTGAATGTGTTACAAAAGAAAAGCCATTTGTTTTCCCTCATATCTGCTGTCTAATCTCAGACCAATATACAAGACACCAATCACCCAGTCTGTCAGTCAAGTATCAGTCAATCAATACAATGATCATGGGGTCAGGATTCTGAAACTACTCGTGGTGATAGCCTGGTCCCAGAAGTCTGAATAAATGCTCATATCTCTGATTTGTTCAGTCATTCAATTAAACCTGTTTAAAACCTCTTTTTCTGTGTTTTAGTCGTCGTAGGAACCCCAAATTAATTCCAATACTTGTGTTAATTGTATGTATTTTTTCACAAAGTCTTGGGGGAAAAATTTATATCTGCAAAAAAAATCACTTTAAAAAGATATTTTGAACTACAAACATCCAGCATGAGTATGAGCAAGGTGTATCAAAAAGGAGTCCTCGAGAGTTCCAGAGTTTTAAAGAAAGTATTGTTCGGTGCTGTAACAACATCCCACAGACTAATAGTGCATCTTTTTAGAAAGATTAAGATCTAGAGCATCGACATCTGCAACAATAGACACAATCCAGGAAAGCATTGGCAAGTTAGGAAGCATATTCAGTCAAAAAAACTTGTTTTTTGGTTCAAAAATGGAAAAATTACTGACTTTGTGCCAAGACAGTGTCTGATACAGCAATTTAAATGAATTGAATCGACCACGTGGTTGCGGAGATATACAAGGTGCCGTTTTTAAGAGGTGCTGAACAGGTAATGAAGTAAAACCAAATGGAAATTTGATCTGATTATTAGGATTAGTCTCTGCTTATCTCACGGTGAAATGATAAAGGTCATGTGAACAATCAATTTCCCCATAGTTGTCTGGAGCATTTTATTGGTTGTACCTCTAACCAAAAAGTCCACAGAATGACCAATTATAGGACTTTTATTTTCACCCCACACAAGCATCTGGCATGTCAATTTTCAGCCTCTCTGCCTCTGGATGTATGTACAAAGTCAATCGATACTCATCTTCACCTGTGTGTATCCATATCCTTTGCACTGCATCACAGCAGATTCACAAAACTCTTATTTATAGATTGATAAACCACCCTTCTCAACACCTTATTGTTTTTTTTTTATCTCTGCATCGCTCTCACCTTTTCTAATTGCTTTTTTACACTCTCAGCCCCCTCTATTAGCTCAATCTTCCCACCCTCCCATCCCATTTTCACCTCTCTCAATCATTTGTCTCTTTTGTCTCCTCTACACCACCAATTTTCCTTTTCCTACCCTGCTTTTTTCTCTGCTCCGGGTCTCCTAATCTTCTTCTTTCTTATACTTTTTCCTCTCCTTTCCTTTTTCTCCTTCTTTCTATCTCATTCAACCTTCCATTACTTGCTCCCTTTCCCCCCTGCTCCCATCTGACATCTGCCATTTACTGCCCAATCGCCATCCTCCCCTCCCCCTCTAACATTGTGAGAAATACCAATAAGGACTGCGCCTGTTTGTAGCCGGTGCTACATGCACCACTACTTCATACGCTACAACCTGCAAGAGTGCAGCAGCTGAACTGAGCTGGCCCGTACCACGCAGAGAACCACTGACTTTATAGCCAGCAACTGCCTACACATGCAACACAGCGTGGGTGTGTGTAGGTGACATTTTGGAAATGAACAAAAAGTCAATCCAGAGTAAATCAAATTTTGCCATATAACTCCCTGCCAATGTGAGCCAAAAACAAAGGTTTGAGTTGCTGGAAACAATAGTTTGGATATGTGGGTGATGTATTTACCGTATTAGTAATAGCTTGTATTTGAAATAAAATAAGGCTGATAGTTGAATACTTTCTATTATAGCCATAGACACCCCTCAGCATCTGCCTGTTGTATCCAGTGACAATCCAACAGGATGACAAACAACAGCTGATGAGGCAGAATCCTCAGCCAATCTAAACAAATGCTGAAGAGCCAATAACTCAATTAACTTGTGATCCCTTGGATTTAACGTTCATTAGATACTTTTCAATAATAATTACAGGTTATTTAATGTTATTGTAACTTCCAAAGATTTAGCATTAACACAGGTGTTGATATCCTGCACATGTGACTAAACTGGTTAGATGCACTTATGTGAGTATCTGTTAAGAGAGAGAGAGAGAGAGAGAGAGAGAGAGAGAGAGAGAGAGAATGTATAGACCTGCTACCTGACAATTAGATTCACATCTTCTCTGTTCTCTCTCCTGTCTATTGCCAATAGCTTTAAGATGTTTTATAATTCAGATCCTGTGCTGTAATTTCCTCTCACACTCTGCATATCACCATGTCAGTCCACCCATTTAATCATTTCAGAGAACGTGTCCGGCTACACGCCCATTAAGTACTACAAGCTTTACACGAAGAGCAGTGGTATCTCTATCCATCTCTCTGTGGCTGCTTTCTTACATTTTGGGTTACGTCTCCTGGAGACTCTGTTTGCTTTATTCTCCATATCATACAAACTGTTGTATGAGGATACGTTGTGACAGATACATTTGCACATACATACTGGTCTGTGTGTGTTCTTGCTTTTGTCTTTTATTGGCCCTGGTTGTATTATGTGTTTGTGTGTCTTTTGTTGACATTCTTTGTGACAAAGCCCTTTGTGACAAGCGCTTTATAAATAAATCTTACTTGGTTTGACTGCCCGGCAAATAATATGAAGGCTGGGATAAAAATACTTCTCAAAGCATGGCTACGCCAGTGAACCATGGTCAGGGAGAAGGGCAGGATGAGAGAGGCTTTCAGACAGCATTATGCAGGTTGACTGAAAATTTAATTGGAACACTCATGAATTAAATGAGCTTTCATGGTAAGAATGTACGCCGGGAATGAAGAGATCATTGATGGAGCACTTGTTTTTGTTTCAATCACGTTGTCAGAATAAGAGAAGATGGCTCTAATGAAGATGGCTTAATGTTTAAATTGTGTTCATCTATGTGTGTGAGTGAGTGTTTGCATTTTCATGGACAGTAGACTGCAATAAGAAAAATGTTTTCTCAGTAACTGTGAGCTTTGGTAACTGTCCATAAAAAAACAGGTTTAAAAAGAGCAGCATTTTTAAGGTAAGATTTAAGTAATCAAATGACAGGAGAAAACTTATTTCAATTGTATTTTTAATTGAATATTTCTCCATTTCCAACACGTGTTGCTTTTCCCTGTTGCACAGTTTTGATGGGGTTCTATTGATATTACAGCAGTGCCAACATCGACTTGTTTTTATTATTTTGCTTTACAGATTTGAACATAACTCAAATAAAACACCAGTCATGATGCCAGTATCAATCACAGAAAAAGAATATCACAGAATATATTGACTCTAGATATGGCTGATATAATACAAACAGTATACTACATACTATTATATAACAGGTAAGGCATCAAATTACAAAGCATTTTCTGAATAATAAGATCTAATGTAATGAGGAATTATGTGAATATACATGGGTATTTATGTAAATGAATTGTCCTTGCTAGTGTGTCCCAAAAATGTCTGATGTTATCTAATGTATGAGGGTTACACGCAGCAGGGGAAGAGTTAAGGATTGCTAGTGTGTGTCGAGGAGACCGAAAAAGTGTTTAAGACATCAATGAATATTTTAAGAGAGAGCGGGAGCTGTGGGAGTAATGGGTGAACTGAAAGAGAGTTGGGCCGCTGAGCGACGGAGAGATAATTTAATAGATGAACAGAGCAAATGTGTTGGAGGAGAGACAGAAAAGCTGGAGGGATGGGAGATGAATGAATAGCGGACTAATCTGGACTAAGCGATGGAGAGAAGAACTGACATTAATTTAATAAGATGGATGAACGAACAAATAGATGCATTGTGCAATGTAAAAAAAAAAAAGATCCCCAAACCTGGACGAGCTTGTGACTAACTTAAAGTTTGTGTATGTGTGTGTGTGTGGGGGGTTTAGAGGTCAGGAAACTTGGAGAAATCAGGTGCCTCAAATATGTTTTAGACCGATGAGTTTTGGAGAAGAAAACGGAGAAATAAGAATTCTAGGACAGGAAACACACAAGCAATCTTATTAAAAACTGTGTGCACAGACAAGCTCAGTCTCTAGACACGGATTTCTATCAGGCAATAGTAAAATTGAACCGGGGCCCCCTCTCCAGTGATTGCGGGTCAAGGGTTTTTTGAGCTGGTCTCACACAAGAGCAGCACTTAAGCTAAGCACAGTGGTATTTGTACCAACCAGAGGGCACGTGAGGGCACGTTAAGATGACCAAAGAGGCCCTCGGGGTGACTGTGGGTGTAGGGCAGGAGCTTTTAGGAGCACTGACCAGAGGAGCACTTGGGTCACTCATTTGTCTCTCTGCTGTCAAATTAGGGCACAGAGTGAAGTAGATAGAGACAGTCAGTGGGGATTAAACCTCCAGGCACAAAAAAGGCAATAAGAGCATCACAAATGCTGAGTTAGTCATCTGCTCTGGTTGCAACTCATTTCAAAGTTGACACTTTTTTTTGGGGAGTATAGCATAAAGGCGTTACGTTCATACAAAAAAGAAGCACGGAAGTGTGTCATGCCTTTTGAATAAAAATGCCCTTCTTTTAATTAGTGATTGTATTTACTTCATAACTTTAACAGATTTCTTTCCCCATCCCATTCCATTACCCAAACCACTTACCCTGGAGCTGATCCCAGCTGACATTGGGCGAAGGCAGGGTACACCCTGGACAGGTCGCCAGTTTATCACAGGGCACACATATATAAACAGACCACCATTCACGCTCACATTCACACCTACGGGCTATTTAGAGTCTCCAATTAACCTAAGGTCCATGTCTTTGGACTATGGGAGGGAACCCACGCTGCCACGGGGAGAACGCGCAAACTCCACACAGAAGGACCGGGTATCGAACCCTGGCCCCCTTGCGAGGTGACAGTGCTAGCCACAGGATTCAATTTTAGGTGCAGTTTTCCTCTCACTTCATGCTACCATTTGGCTACCTCATCTGCCAGAATCACACTGAGCTCAATTATTATGCTGATGATTGTCCACTGTTTCTCCTAAATGCACATCATGCTTTATCCGAGTAATTTAAGACGGACAGATACTGGAAGTGATTTAAAACCAGAGATTGAATTGAATTGAAGCTTGTCAGAGATGAGCTGAGCTCCACTTATCTCCATCCAAATGACTTCCTGCTGCAGCTCAGCTCCAGCTTCTGGTTGTAATGACATAATGACTCAAACAGGAGATGAATCTTTAAAAGATGAAATTAAAGATATACTATCCATAGTGGTTTGGGTAATCTGAGGCCCTATTCAGTTTGTGGTATTTTTATCTCCTAAAAACAAAAAAATATACACACAGGCCAGCCTGTTTAGGTTGGAAGAACAGTTGGTCTTATATGGTTGCTTGAATCATTAAGAAAATAAAACTATTCTAGAATACACAGGAAGTTTCACTCACGCGTGGAGCATAAAATCATGGGCCTATATGGGCAATAATAATAACAATGGCAATTATTTTTTATGCTAAAAATGTAAAACTTTAAAATAAAACTTTAATTCCAAGCTGTTTGAGGGCCTTGCATATATTTGACCATTATTTGCACACTAGGACACAGTTTTCACCTGCCACATAAATGCCAGTGGGTTGCTCACTCATAGCATTTCAGTCTTTCACTACCCTCTCCTACTAAGAATCATAATGTGCATTCAGAGGTTCTTAACATTCATAATGCATGATTGACATTAGACTTTGACAAATCACTTAAAGTCAGCAACTAATTGTTCAACACTGCCCAATTTGTAATCTTGTTGAAGGTGCAATTAACTAGTACAATCCAGGCTTGTAAAAGAATACCCTTTTAATTATTCCATTTCATACCAATCTACTTGATGCCACAGAGTTCCAATCTTTTATATATCTGGTTTAATTAAAGAAAATTATGATCATAATAAATGTGATTATAGCCCAGGTTTACCCTCACAGATACCTGGACACACACATTGACAACAAACTGGCCTGGAGGGTTCAAGTAGAAAATGTCTGCACTCAGGTCCAACAGCACCTACACTTTCTTCTTTCATAGGGTGAGGTTCTTTGGTGTCAGCCAGGAAGTGTTGCTTCTCTTCTACCATGCCATAGTTAAGAGAGCCTGTATGGCATCTCTGCCTGGTTTGGTAACCTCAGTGTACAGCTGAAAGCCCTGATTACCTGGCATGCACAAAGGGCCATGTGAATCAGCATCCCACTTTGCGTGCTGTCTTTGATGAAACTATAATCAGACAGGCTCAGAAGTTCATTTCAGACCCCACCCATGTCATCCACCCGGAGTACCAGCATCTTCCCTCATGCAGTCCCCTTCCTTCCATGTTTCCCTTTCTTTGTCCCTTCAGAGTCCTCCATTGCAGGCTCAACCTCCTTAAACACCTCCTTTGTCCCCCTGTCTGTCAAAGCCCTAAAAGATAAGCTATAGCTTGAGCATAACCCCTGTGACTCTGCCTTTTACACAAAAACTCTGGGCTCTATGTCTTTCACTTTTACACTGTCATGTAGTTCATGCAGGTCAAATTTACATGTGTAAAATGTGTGTGTAATTATTTACAATGTAATACAAAGTCAGCTATAAATGACAAGTAATAAAGTACAGTAATATTGTATTGAGTGTGAATTCCTGTGTTTTTTAGTAGAGGGGAATTAAATGCAAAAGTAGCAGATTTTATTACCCTTTGTAAATAAACGGTAACATGCTGGCTGGTATATATACTGTAAAAATACCATAAAACCCAGTTATTCTACTATCACATAATGTAATCCAATATACGACAAGATAAATTACAGTAGCTGCACCCTAAAATAACAGTAAATTACTGGCGTCTCTGCTGCCATTATTTTCACTGGTTATTTTACAGTGAGTAAACATGCATATTTTACATTGTTCTGTGTTGATAAGGTTGTTTTACTCTCATCACTATTATGATGTATACTGGTGTGTTTTATGTCAGGCAGTGTGCAGTTTGTTGGTGGCAGTCTGTGCATGAACTGTAAGAAGGCTATTGTGTGTGTGTGTGTGTGTGTGTGTGTGTGTGTGTGTGTGTGTTTGTGTGTGTGTGTGCATGTGGACTGATGACAGTCTATGTATGTACTTAATGTATGCAAAATGTTATTTTGTCTTTTTGATCAAATACTGTTATGTGTCCAAGACAAATTTCCTTTGGGACAATAAAGTATCTCTTGTCTTAACTCATCTTAAAGAAGACAAAAAAGAATAATCACAGAACTATAACTAATTGAGATGCTTCCATACAAGTGCACTGTATGCTAATTACGCAGTCAACCTTCTATCATACTCTATGCCATGTATGAAAATACTAAGCAGGCTCAGTTCACAAAAGGTAAATAAAGCTCCAAAAGACTTTGAAATCATTGGGACATGGATGGCTGGAGCTTCAGTCATAAAGTCATACTATGGAAAAGACATCAGTAAATAAACTGTGGTTCAATAACCCTGGTGCTTCTGCATTAGTGCCACTTATAAGGAAAACCAGAAGATAACTCTCCCTTATGTGACTAAGAATGTCAATGGAGGACGCGATCAGTTTGTGTCAGCAACAAGAGCCTGCTGACAACTACACAGAGAGGACAACTGTAGGGCTGCAGTGCATCAATCAATGATTACACAACAAGTCCTCCAAATGATACAAATAAAATAAAAAAGGACACGTAGAAGAGTTTTCTGATCTGACACCCTCATCAGCAGGACGACGTTATTTGTCTGTCTCTTCCACAACCAGATCAATGTTCAATCTGTTTTGTGGTGTGACCACTCGGTTTGATTAGGCTTAACCACCATAACAAGTTTGTCAACGTTAGGGAAAGGGATTCGTGGTTTGGGTTTAAATGACTTTGATTTGGGGACCTTTGTTGTCATGGTTACAATAATAAAACACATGATTATGGTTAGATTGTGGTCATGCTTAAAAAGCCCCGATGTTGATTTTCGTTGCTGACTCATCCATCCATCCCAACCTCCTGCCGACATGGACTTTGTGAATGGAATGAGGCCTTATTAGGCTTTGTGATAATTAGGTTATGATTATCTTCACATGAAGGCTATCATCAAATCTAAACAGACCTAATTACGTATGTATGCATATATCTTCTTTCTGCGAATGTATTACATTTATTTAGCAAATTGCACATTATTGACAAGGGCTGCTTTTATCTATGTTATTATTTCCTCAGGGATGGGAAGAACAGTATGTGATGACAAACATAGGGGACGTTCTGCCCCTTAAAGTCCCAACGTCCAAGTAGGACTCGATGTCCTAACAGATCCAGGTCTCTGTTTACGTCTGACAGTTTGGGTCCAGGTTCACATCCTGTTAGCTGCTCACATTACTGCGCATTAACACTGCACAAGGAAATACACTCTGTGAAATATTCTACACTGACAAATTGTTTTGTTGCAAGCAACTTATCACTGAATAAACTTGTGTACATCAAACTCAGAATTCTATTTAGGTCCCTTACCCAGATAATAGAGTTTTGGGATCATACTTTATCCAAGCATCATCCTGTTAACTTCAGCCGGGTAATATGTCAAACTAAATGAATGACAGCGAATCGAGCATGCTTTCTAAACAGTTTGTCTCAAATCCTGTGACACCTTATTTATCCCTCTCAACTGAGAAGAAGTGATGTGTCTTCAGATTGTGCAAATTGCTGTAGTTTATTTTTACGCCCTTACATTCATAGCTTGGCGGTTTTAGAGTTATTCCACGGATTTTATTGATAACGTCTTTGGGTTGTTCGAGGCTGACCTCTGGCTACAACCCTAACCTTTTAATCTCATATGCGCCTGAGCACAGCCTCATGCAGTGCTTTTTCTTTTGGCACTTAAAAAGAATGAGTGTAATGCCCTATGGCTTTGTAAAGCTTAGACTATAGGTCAGTGTCATCCTTCTAAATCACATCTCAAACCCTCCCCTGGACAACTAAAGCCTGTCCGCAAATGGACCTGCATGTTTATTTATTTTACCTTATTAAAAAGATACTTATACAACCTGCTTTAAAAGAGGGGAAAGGAGAGACGGAGGGTGCTCAGGAGACGTGAGTAGAGGGCATCACAGAGGAATAAGCAAACAAGTGCACGGGCGGACAGAGAGGCAGACAGGCAGACAAAGAGATGGATGGATGGGTGGATGGAAGATTGTTGAGAGGAATAGAAAGTTCTGAATGCTGCGGCGGCAGACTGTGCTGACGTGAGGAGTGTTCCCAAACACAGTTAGTTGCGACTGCATGCAGACCCACTGCATTACCACACACACACACACACACACACACACACACACACACACACACACACACACACACACACACACACACACACACACACACACACACACACACACACACACACACACACAAGGCCTAAGGGAGAAAGGTGCGTGCAGGCAGAGCTGAATAGGGACAGAATCACCTGTTCTGGTCCTGAAGAAGTCACTGTGCACTCCAGCACCTTTTGTGTTAACATGTGCGTGTGTGTGTGTGTGGGCACGTGTTTGCTACAGCTTTGTGTGAGCATGCATTGATTGTTTTTTTCTTCTTTCAATATCTGTGTATTTTTTTTTTTTTTACGTGTAACAAGACGTTCCACAGGTGTGTGTAAAATGTGTGTAGCCATGTGTGTTTAACCACCAATGCGCTTTGTGTAATGGTGTGCACTTGGGTGAATGTGTGTGTGTGTGTGTGTGTGTGTGTGTGTGTGTGTGTGTGTGTGTGTGTGTGTGTGTGTGTGTGTGTGTGTGTGTGTGTGTGTGTGTGTGTACGTTTTCCTGCACAGGTCGGTCCTCTCCTCTCCATTCTCCCCCAGTCTGCGCGTCCTCATGGAGCTATAGGTGCGTATCATTGGATCAGTAGCTGCTGCCTGCCACACTGTCCAATCGCATCTAGGGAGAGGAAGAGACACGGGGAGAGAGAGAGCGAGAGAGCGAGAGCGCGATAGAGAGATGGGGGAGGGAGGAGAAAGAAAGGAAGAGAGGGAGATTGATCATTTGAACGTCCTGGGCCTTACAATCCTTTAAGAGACGCTTAAATTTCTACTAAATCCCAAACGCCTTTTTTTTTTTTACATTCCCATCTTTTCTCGGACTGAAGGCTGGAGTTTTTTTTCCCCTTGTTTCTTTTATTTGGGTTATTCCCACCCAGGAGACGGTCCATCGCCACCACCAGCAGCAGCAGCAGCAACAGCAGCAGCAGGAGAGGAATATCTCCCAATATCCCATCCCAGGCACGTCGGATAAACTGCAGCAGCGAAAACACGAGGCGAATATTGCGGTGGACGGGAACATGGTCCGCGAGACGTTCACACCTCTTACACACCTGGCTGGGTACGTTAAGTACTATATTTCTCCTGTGATTTTTTTTATCTTATTTTACTGCAGCGAGGGTGCAGGTTGAGGCTTTGTATTTGAGTGTGTGTGCGTGTGTGTTTTTTTTTTTTTTTTTTTTTTTTGCCGTAGTCAGCTTCAGTGCAGATAGAGATTTAGTCAGGATATTGTACCTCACAAGCAAGCGGGTTTTTTTCTACAGTTGTTTATTTTATTCTCTTATTCCGTATAATAATGCAACGGGGATGTATCTGTTATTTTCTACGTAAAAACATATTAGGGGAGGGTGGCAGGCGGGTTTGCCTTGATAAATGGAGCGTTATTCATCAGCGTGTGTGTGATCACCACTGGAATGTTAACTAGCACCTTGGACAGCCAACACCAATACAATCTAACATGGGAGGAGCGGTGGCACTGATCATGTTGACACTCTAATATCTTTTCTGCTTACTATGGTTG
Organism: Myoxocephalus aenaeus; assembly: GCA_038501785.1. Classification (NCBI taxonomy): domain Eukaryota; kingdom Metazoa; phylum Chordata; class Actinopteri; order Perciformes; family Cottidae; genus Myoxocephalus; species Myoxocephalus aenaeus. Next base: position 1,643,654 of record JBAMJR010000187.1, read on the forward strand.
TGTGCGTGGGTGTGTGTAGGTGTGTGTGATTACACAGAAATTGCTGCTGCTGCTCTCTCTCTCTCTCTCTCTCTCTCTCTCTCTCTCTCTCTCTCTCTCTCTCTCTCTCTGTGTGTGTGTGTGTGTGTGTGTGTGTGTGTGTGTGTGTGTGTGTGTGTGTGTGTGTGTGTTTGTGTTAATATTCTCCCTCAGGCCTTCTGAGAGAGATAGCAGTGTCGGGTGGGGAGCAGCTGTGTGTGTGTGTGTGTGTGTGTGTGTGTGTGTGTGTGTGTGTGTGTGTGTGTGTTTGTTTGTGATAGAGAAAGATAGTGTGTGTGTGTGAGCATATAGAGAGATCAAGAAAGTGTGTATGCGCATCTGTGGATAGAGAACATATGCGTGAGTGAGTGAGTGAGTGTGTGTGTGTGTGTGTGTGTGTGTGTGTGTGTGTGTGTGTGTGTGTGTGTGTGTGTGTGTATTATTAGGAGACATAAAGAAGTGGTGTGTGTGCATACGTGTGTGCATGTTTTTGTCACAGGCTTCCTACCTTATGCTACATGCAGGTCAGGAGCCCCGTGGTGTATTCAGGGTTTAATTAAGCATGTGACGTGACTCTCCATCTCCTCCTCCAGCCCCCCCCCCCCCCCCAAACCCCCACCAACCAGGTCCTGTGATCTGTGAAACAGTGTGTAGTGAGGATGTGACATATGTCTGCGGCTACTACACACACACACACCCACACACACACACACACACACACACACACACACACACACGCACATATGCCATTTCTGTGCGACACAGCAGCCCTGACAGTCTGATGCCGAGTTAAGCTGAGCGGACAACATCTCGTTTGCCCTATCTATCGCTCTTGTATCTATTTTTAACAGCAGCGAGGTACCACAGCCTAATTTTCAGATGTGACGTGTACGTTTTCTGTGTGTGTGTGTGTGTGTGTGTGCTAGTGTGTGCGTGTGTGTGGCATTTGATCTATTTTACACCATAATTATTCTAATGAAGACTAATTAAATCCTTCTCTCCTTCTCTTTCCATTTCTCTGCCTCTATGTCTCTTTTCCAGGAGGCAGTTTGGGCTTGTTATGGGGGTGACCGGAAGGAGAGAGTGACAGAGGAACAGTGATGCTACTGTTTACATAACGAGAGACTCACACATACACACACACACATGCACACACACACACACACACTCGCCCACACATACACGCACACATGCTCAAATCGCCAGTCCAGGACATACACACTTGCTTAAACACTTCCACATATATACACACACACACACACACACACACACACAGACACGTATTCAAGGGACTCGCTGACTGAGTCACCACACACTCAGAGGCACATATTCACTGACTCACACACAGGACCAAACACAGACAGACACACACACACAAGAGGAAAAGGTTGTTTGCAAGAGTGAGGACTGTGTGTTGTGTGTGCTATGGGCCAAGTTGAGCAGCAGCTGTGTGTGAGTGTTGGATATCTCTAAAGGGTCAACACAGCTGTAAACCTCGCCCTTCGAAAGGCCCTTCCTCTTCTCCTCCCATCCTTTATCTCCCAACTTCCCCTAAACACACGACCATGTCCAAGTTGAGGACCAGGAGAACTCCCTCTCCCACGTCTCCTCTCCCGTCCTTCTACTCCCCATTTGGGATTCTATCCGTCCTCCTCTCCCTCTGCCTTTCCCTTTCCCTCTATCCGCCCTCCTCATCGGCGCAACAGACTGTGCCTGTCATCTCCACGGTGCAGGGCCGTATCCGTGGCATACTGACCCCGTTGCCCTCCGACCTCCTGGGGCCCGTCATCCAGTACCTGGGAGTACCATACGCAAGGCCTCCAACAGGAGACCGGCGCTTCCAGCCGCCCGAGCCTCCTTTGCCCTGGCCAGGAATACGCAATGTGACGCAGTTTGCTCCAGTGTGCCCGCAGTCGCTGGACGAGAGGAGCATGTTGGGAGACATGATGCCGTCCTGGCTCACGGCTAACCTGGATATAGCTGCCACGTACCTCACTCACCAGAGCGAAGATTGCCTCTACCTCAATATCTACGTGCCCACTGAGGAAGGTGAGTGAACCCAAAAGTGTGCACAGACTGACACGTAGAATGACACGTTTTAGTTCATTCACATGTAGGGTCAAAACAGAGTGGCACTGCATAGCCTTAAAATGACCACAAGAGGATTTTGAGGGGGACATATGATTAAAGATGGAAGTCCCCCGTAAGGTCACACGAATCCTTCTTGAATAAATAAATAACATTTATTGTTTTTAACCTGGAGCCCTTTCCCCTCCACTCCTCTTTGGGTGAACCAACACTTAATATGCAGACACCTGCGTCAGTCGCCTAGGGGTTTACGCCTTTACTTGTGGAGGAAAGTGGGAAGGACACAGACTCACTCATGCATACATATTGGCTCATACACATGCATGTGACCCCGCACACACACAAACAAACACACGATGGCAAGCATGAACACTCTCACAACCTCAATTTATATCCACCCACTGAGAAATGAAGGAAAGGAGATACGAAGCATAGGGAAGCAAGAGAGCCCCAGACTCTTCCTGCTTTTTGTATGTATAAACCCACAGAGCGATTAAAGGCTGAGATACATACAAATGGACAGGTGGACAACACACACACACACACACACACACACACACACACACACACACACACACACACACACACACACACACACACACACACACACAGTCAACATGGACATTTATTCAAACAACAGACAGAATGGAGGCAGAAGGAAGGTGGGTGGATTTGCGCTGACACTCACGCACAAAACGTGATTCTGTATAGCACAGGCATCAGGTGCTTCAGTGATGTCACCCAATGTCAGCCCATATGTTGCTGCCTATCTATCTATCTATCTATCTATCTATCTATCTATCTATCTATCTATCTATCTATCTATCTATCTATCTATCTATCTATCTATCTATCTATCTATCTATCTATCTATCTATCTATCTATAATCCTCTGTTTCTCTCTCTCTCTCTCTCTCTCTCTCTCTCTCTCTCTCTCTCTCCCAGACATCCATGAGGAAGGGGGTCAGCGGCCGGTGATGGTCTACGTCCACGGGGGCTCGTACACAGAAGGCACTGGCAACATGATGGATGGCAGCGTGCTGGCAAGCTACGGCAACGTCATTGTCATAACCCTCAACTATCGCCTCGGAGTACTGGGTAAAATGATATCTCTTCTATATCGAATATATCTTCTATATTTTTTAGATTTGCTGAACACCCCGTTACTTAAAGGTAATACGACTGTATATTCGTTTAATATTGGTGGAGCTGCATTTCAAAATAAACCCCCCAGCATCTGTTAGCATCACTGTTAAAGTATACCTCTTGATTATATATTCCAATAATTTTTCATCCTGTTGAGTTATTCTGTAATAGAGATAAGTATGTCTTGACAGAAGTATGCCTTTTGGGCATACTCAACCAGGAAGCAATCTGTAGGGAAAGAATCCACATTTTAAAATGGCTGTTTTTGTGCTTTAACACCACACTCCACCTTTGAGCAAGAAAAAAAGCAGTACAATAGCTGCCAAGGTGCTCCGGGTATTCTGATAATATCACTGCGGTATCATGCACCCACTCTATGGTAATTTACTTTCTGTTTTGGGCGATGAATGGATAATAATTGGAAATGCAATGTTCTCTGATCTTTTGCATTTATGTAAGTTGGGAATTTAGCTGTTTTTTCTTTTATAAAATAGCAATATATTTGTATCACCTGCTAGAAGACGCAGAAGCTAAGAGGAGGTGGTGTGGGAAGAAGAGATGTCCATTACAGTCAATCATTAAATCTCAAACTCCAGTTAGGTATTGATTAATGTTCACATAAAACGTTTTTACATAATACTATAGTCAGTGTTGCTATTTCAATTCAGTTTTATTTTGCTTTGGGTTGTCAGGTTTTTATTAGGTGACTTATTTATTAGTAAAGAGCTATTCATAATTATTGATGCAATGCAAATGCGGTTTCTTTTAACAATAAGGATTTATCCATAGTTGTTCCTCATTTTGAATTTGACATATTTCTTTACATTCACATTATATTCACTATCTGGATTGTGTAATCCTTCAGCGAGCTATGAAATGTGAAAAACATCCGTGAGTTGTTTTCACCCAGAGTGCCTTTTTGTTTTTTTTGAGTGAAAACATGTTCAGTTTGGGTGTCCCAAGTGGAAATAAACCCCCTGAAGTCATTTTTCACACTACGAGCATTGACTCAAATCTGATCCTTTATACCTCCATGACTCTCTGGCTCATTGCTCTTTGAACAGTGAAAATCTGATTCCCTGTGGTTTTTCTAATTGTAGACAGCTATACAAAGCACACAGGCTGAATAAATAGAATATCTTGGAGTCCTGGTATTTTTTTTTTTTTGCAGCTGTAATTATAAATATTACAAAGCCTGAGCACGGCCACTGAGCGAGTTGGGGGTTAAAAGAGACTTTGAAGGCATCATTTACTAAAGAGTCGTTTGTGTGAGCACAGCATAACTTCATATTGATTAAGTCAGATACACAAGCTGCACATCACACCATTGGCTGGGTTAAATCATGTCCTGACTCTCATTAGGAGTTGCCCCTCTATAATAATTAATTTAAGAGATTCATTAAAATGTAGCAGGAGGTCGATAAAATCTGTGCATGTTTGAATTTAGCCTATTTAACAATATTAAAAATGATTTAATCCACATACCATTATTTCTTTAATCTACTTGATTCTGTTGATTTACGTTACAGTAACGTGATACATATATTTGAATAAGGCTTTTGATCAATTGTATGTAGATCTATCAATCAAAATGTCATTCCTATAACATATCATTCCTATAAGATAGGAAATATTCTTAGAGCATTTGGCCGATTTATGGAGTTTTAGCACATTTTATAGATCATGTAAACACACAATTCATGTTAATACTGTATGAGAAATATTCCTCTCCCAGAGGGAAGGATAATTCTGGGTTGTCCTTTAATTAGGCGGCGCATGTTTATGAAAATGGAGTGGAGTAGAGTTGTTTACATGGTAAAAGGTTAAAACATTCAACAAAAAAGGTATTGGTTTGAGTATATGAGATTTGTTCTTTCTTTTCTGTATTTTACAAGCTTTCAAGATATTGATTTTATGTGATGGCATAAATCTGCATCTGCTTTGTGGGTGAAACAACTATTTAATTCTGACCTTGGGGGTAAAACAGTGGCTACAGCTGTAATCATCATATTGAGCTAAACAAAGCCAATCCAACATGCTTCTTTTTGTCTTCATCTCCATCCTCTGTGTTTGAACCACCTCCAATATGATCATCACCATCATCATCACCACCATCATCATCCATCGTCACGACTAGCAGTCTCTTCCTCTTCTTCTTCCTCATCATTGTCATCCTAAATTGGATGCATGAGGTGAGCCCATATATTCAAAGTGAATCTTACTGTACTCTGCTGGAATTGGGGCAAGTTTCAAATGAAATGATTGAAATTGATGAGACTGAAAAAGTACATCTAGTATATATGAAGACATTCTGAAACAGTTTTTACAATGACATTTTTACAATTTACTTATAATGTCCATTTTGCACAAGATACATTTCTGACACATTTCACATAAGGGATGAAATGTCTAATTTTAACGGCGTCGTCTTTCTTGTTCATTATACTCCTGCAAGCATGTGTTCATGGCCAGCTCGAGGTTCAGAGAATTAAGCTTCTGCAGCAATGAGATATACTTTTGTGGAGGGAGCCATTAGGATCCTACCGTCAGCAGTAAAGGGAATAAGGGACAGCTGCGTTGTAACTGCATGTGTGTGAGGTTTATGTTGAGTTGTGTGTAAGTTGATTTTCCGTTACCTGAATACGGTTGTACCTTGTTCATTTAATCCAATTTGCAAGGGATTGTAGGGGAGGCCCATCATTTTTCATTAAAAACTCTTCTATGATGATAAATATGATTTTAAAAAAGAAGCATTTTTAATCATGCATTAATTTATCTTCACAGTGGGAATGCTATGATGTGGGAATCACCTCCCTGTGTGTTTGTACATTGAGTCAGCAGGACAAACCTCTTTTGATCGACTAATTATTTATACATAGTTTGCTCAATTCTCAGTGCGTTTTTTTATTTCATAAGTAATTGGGCTACATTATTATGTGTTGTACTGTGTGTAACAACATCTCCCTCTCTGTCTGCTTGTAGGATTTCTTAGTACAGGTGACCAGGCAGCAAAAGGGAACTACGGCTTGCTGGATCAGATCCAGGCTCTGCGCTGGGTGAAGGAGAACATCGCAAACTTCGGAGGAGACCCGGGCAGGGTCACTGTGTTTGGGTCGGGGGCCGGGGCCTCGTGCGTCAGCCTGCTCACCTTGTCTCACTACTCTGAGGGTAAGGAAGAACCACACAAAAAAAAACACCTTGTGAGTTTTAGTCATTTTATACGGCACAGATGTGGAAAGGAGTATAGGCTGAGAGACAGTTGGGACAGTTGGCAATCAGGTGGGTGCTCTGAAAGCTGTGCCGCTCATGGTTATGAAACCTTGCATGGTCTCCAGTGGACCGATACAGCTTTCATTTACTGGTAGAAATGCCCGAATAAGCCTTTGAATTATCTGAATAATACAGCCTGCCTGTGACTCATATAGCTAAGAGCTGTATTATTTTAAACTGTTAACCCTTAACTACTTCAACCAGATGCTCTAACCATGACCCGTCATCCTTTTGAATAATGCATGTCTGTGACTTCAGTGTTTTCTTGCTGTGGAAATAGTTCTGCATCTGTTTGTGTATGCAAATGTACAATCATATAGATGCATTCATGCATACGTGTCTGTGTGCAAGTGCATCCATAAATGTATACATGTGTGTGTGCCTCAGTGTCTATGCTTCGTACGCTCATATTTGTATTTATGTGTGTTCATGTGTATCTCAGACCTGTTCCACAGAGCTATCATCCAGAGCGGCAGCGCTTTAGCCAGTTGGGCCGTCAACTACCAGCCAAGCAAGTACGCCCGGCAGCTCGGTGAGAGGGTGGGCTGCGGCATCGATGACAGCACCCAACTGGTCGCCTGCCTTCAGGGCCGGAGTTACCGCGAACTTGTAGAGCAGAGCATAACGCCGGCCAAATATCACACGGCTTTTGCCCCAGTGATTGATGGTGACGTTATACCGGATGACCCCCAGATTCTGATGGAGCAGGGAGAGTTTCTGAACTACGACGTGATGCTGGGGGTTAATCAGGGCGAGGGCGTGAAGTTTGTGGAGGGCATCGTGGACTCAGAGGACGGTGTCACGGCTGAGGACTTTGACTTTGCAGTGTCAGACTTTGTGGATAGTTTGTATGGATACCCAGAAGGCCGAGATACGCTGAGAGAGAGCATAAGGTGAGTGCGTTTGTCAATGTCTGCATGTATTTAAGGAAGAGTTTGAAGAAAAGAAAGAACATTTTTGACATTTTGCCCGGGATTAGATGAGAAAAATGATACCACTCTCATGCCTGTTTGTTAAATATGAAGCGATAGTCAAGAGATGGTTGGCTGACAAGACAGACAACAGCTAGCCTGTCTCTGTCCAAAGGTGACTACATCTGCCTCCCAGTTTCTCTACAGTTTACTGATTAAAGTGCTATAACTCATTACTTTGATCGGTACACAAACCACAGTGTGTGGTATTTCATGGGGTTATGTTGCTGGTTATTTCTTGGCCGGAATTAGTGACATCCTTGAATGTTGGTGTCAATTTTCTTGGCTTGAAAGCCAATAAGTGTATTTGTCAAACTATTCCTTCAAATGGATAGATTTATTGACTTTAATAACAATTAAATATTTGCTAGTAGATTCGTTGATCGCTAACTTGAAATGTGTACACTAAAGGTTCATGTACACGGACTGGGCAGACCGCGACAATGCAGAAACCCGGCGGAAGACTCTGGTGGCGCTATTCACAGACCACCAATGGGTGGCGCCAGCTATCGCCACGGCTGACCTCCACGCTCAGTATGGATCCCCCACCTATTTCTACTCCTTTTACCACCACTGCCAGAGTGACGCCACGCCGCCCTGGGCTGACTCTGCCCATGGTGATGAGGTACATTGATGTGAAAGTGCTGTATTGCTTTCCAGAGATACCATTAGTGACAGTAGTAGTAGTGTAGTGAAAGTGGCGGAACAAAACATGCTATTAGACATCAAGGAGAGGAGTAGATAGGACATTTTGGTTTCGAGGCAAAAATGAAAGTGACTAATGTCCAAGATATTTTAGAAATATTAATGCGATGAATCAGGAGCTCTCGGTTTAGATTAACCGTGAAGTGCTGCTTCATATCGATTGGTTCAAAGTGCTTAATAAGTGGAATCAAGCAATTCCGTACAGCACAAAATACTTGAAATGTTCATGGAATTGGGTTTTGCCGCAGGTCTGATTTAAAGACTGCTGTGTATTTACCGCTGTGATGATTATAGTTTATTACAGTAGTCCTTTCCTCCTCTGTAAAATAGAACACTTTTGATTTCAATATTGTTTTCGTAGAGGTGTACACTTTGCCTGCCTTATGTTTAGCGCACTGAATGTGTGTATGTGCATGCATTTTGTGTTTGTGGGGGTGAATGCCACTCTGGATGATTGACTTATCGAACTGAATATGGATTTAGGGTCTTTAGGTTCACTACAGTTACACATGAAGCAGTATTTGTCTTCACTAGGATGAGTTTGTCATGATTCACTTATTGTTCCGCTTACAGTCAAGACAATGAATGTAATCTGTTGGCTCCTAACGTACGCTATCCTAAAATGTGTGTCTGTATGTCTGCATAGGTGCCCTACGTGTTCGGCGTGCCCATGGTGGGACCCACCGATCTGTTCAACTGTAACTTCTCCAAGAACGACGTGATGCTGAGTGCTGTTGTCATGACTTACTGGACCAACTTTGCCAAGACTGGGTGAGCCAATAAAATGTTCACTGATGTGAGACGTTGGTTTCAGTTAGGAAATCCCGCTTTCCCCGTTTTGCCTGACTATACTGTATAAAGACAATTAAGAGAACAAGAGCAAACAAAGCACAGCTTCAGCATGACTCAGTTCTCTTTATTTCTGCCTTCTTAGACACAGAAAACCACTTCTAATTTTGGCTATCAATATCTTATCCCCACCCACATGCAGAACATGTCTCATGATAACGAATGAAAGCCAGGCTAATTAATCACATTTTAAAACATGAAAGAAAATGCACAGTTGTCAGAAAGACATTATCCTCCATCTTGGACGCGCTGCAGAGACAAGGTTTTGGCAACGCAGACTGTTGTTGCTGTAACTGTGGACAGCTCACTCTCGATTTTACAGGAACAAATCTCCTCCAGGCTCGAAAAAAGGCAGCCAAGACTCAAGTCTGTGGTGTCATCAAGATAAACAGCATAGTGCCTCTCTCATACATATATTTATGTGTAATTTGTTGGGCTGATTGATAGGTAACATGCACATGGGCATGGAGTGTAGTTATCTGGCAGGGTTCACACAAAGAGAGGTCAAAACTGCACCACTTCGAGGTGATGATAACAGGTTTTGCTTAGCATGAAATACATGTATTTCGCATAAATGATGCATGGGAAAATCAATTTGTAGGAGACAGATTAGCCTAAATCCATGTCTCTATCACTTTTATTTACCATCGAGATACGTAACATTTTAATTGCATATAAACAAAAGTGTTTCAGAAATAGTAGATTTCATTTGAAATGGAAGTTAAAACTGAGTGAGGCTGAGATTTAATGATGCATTAGAGGAAAACACCTGAATTTTAGAGCAACAAAAATAATGAGCTGACAGGCAAAGGATATGTTATTATAATGTCTTTTCTTTCAAATGGTCTCTGACGTCTGACGAGAAGACGTTACTTTAGATACGAGCATGAAAGCAGCACTGCAGACTAATTTTGGCAGGTCCTCTGCCGTGTCAAAATCTCGATGTTGCCTTTCTTCTTTGGGCCTTGGCTGAGAAAGTAAAAAGAAAAACCTAGTCCTTGAGGAAAACCAAGGTCATGTCCTTAAAGAAGAATGACAGATTGGCCACTGTTTGATTAATATTCTGTTCTTTTCTGATCTCTTCTCAATTCCAATTAAATTAAATTAAACTGCATTTAATTAAATTACATTTAATTTAATTAAAGTCAATTCAAGGGCTTTACGGGCATGAACATTTAAAAAAACAATTTAACAAAATCATCTTGAGGAACTCCAGCAACTACACATCGGTCATATATTTATACAATACACACAAACAGTAATAATGGCAATAACACCACATAGATACAATACAATATATATCATCAACACGGTCCAACTATGTGTGCGTGTGGGGATGTGTGTTAATAATGAACTACTATGTGAAATACTTTGACACATTTAGTTATGTTTTAATTATGTGTCCCTCAGTTTGTGACATACAGTCACATATTGTGCAGCTAAATCACATGTTTCTGTCCTAATTTAATGTGTTGTTTTTCACTGTCATCTAGTTCTCTGAAGTTTGGGATAAACAAATCAAATTTCTTCAAGTATTCCCCTCTGATATTATTATATTAGTCACATTTTAAGAGGCAGAGCATCTCAGTCTCTCCTCTCCTCTCCTCTCCCTTTCGGCATCCTCATTCATTCATGATCAAAAACTGGTGCAGTGATAGAGAGAGCTTATTCAATACATTACATCAAAATTAAAATGATCTGCCAGTGGCTAAAAAAGCTTCTAGATATCCAATTTATTAAATTGAAAGTGAAATGATCTGCCAGGAGCTCAGAATACTACAGTTGTAGAAAGGATCCACATTAAAACTTTAAGAACCCCGACAGTCCACTCTGATAAGAGTACCTTTTATCTCTCCACTCTGACATGATATACAAGATAAAAGTAATTGTTGAGGATGGACCCTCTTTCTGCAGTGCTGGAGGTGAGTAATTACCAGTAATTAATCCAATCGAGGCTCACTCCACTGAGACTTCTCCAGATTTACAGAGACATCTGCAGTCTAGACCTTGATCTAAATCACCATAGAGCCTTGCTATCTCACAACATACAAAATGAGGACTGTGCGTGTACATATTTTGACTCTGGCATTTAAATAAAAGACATTAAGTCTTTAATGCAGGTGCATTAAGGCCATCACGTTGCATCAAGTTAGCTGTCTCTAGCTTTCAGGCTGTGCTGCGATTGCCACCACAGCAAGCTGCAGAGCAAAGTCACGATGAAAGGTTGTTAAGATTTCAGTGCACACTTCAATTATCAATGGGGAACTTTCTCTGCAGAAAGATTTCACACGGTTGAGAGCACCTCGGATGGTGATGGAACTCTGTGACAGCTCAATTTAAAGGAGAGGATATGATGCTCCCTGATGTATATTTTGTAAGTCGCTGTGCATAAATCCTCAGCTTGCTGGTGTGTTTGTGTGCTGGTCTGCCTTTTCGTGCCTTTCATACGGTGTTGATTGACAGCGTGTAACTGGCAATTCTGTGAAGATGTGCCGCTCTTTCATTTACGTCTTTTTTTCCGCTGCTCACACAAATAAGTCGTAAATTGTCAAATAAATGCCTGTCCCTATGTGTCGGAGAGGTGATTTTTCAGGATATCTTCACGATGCAACACACACATCTTTAGAGGGGCAACTATCCACACACAGCTGCAGGCGTTTCAACTGTGCATTATGTAACTGATTTGTTTTGTAACCGACATATTAAGTGGACAAAAATCAATGATCTGCAACTGAATCGCCTTTGAGCAACAATATGTTTACAGGAAAATGAAACTTGTTTTGCTTTGTGCAAATATTTTCTTGCCACAGTTTTGGGTTTTGTACTTTGATATTGATTTAGAAAGATGAGTGCCTGCTCTGGTGAAATGATTGGATAGCACTAGAGAAAGTAATATCCAGAGAGGAGGGTAGCCAGCTGAGAACAAGTAATCAGCAGCTTCGTTAGGAGTCTCTGACATCTGCAAAACTGAAAAGCATGAAATATTGGTATGTATGGTAGAACACAGAATCATTGCGTTACAATCCTGTATTTTTAAAAATACAACCTTTAACTGTAAATATGTGGGTGGAAACTCTGTTCTCTCTCTCTCTCTCTCTCTCTCTCTCTCTCTCTCTCTCTCTCTCTCTCTCTCTCTCTCTCTCTCTCTCTATAAATAAAAACATAACCAAAAAAGTACAAAACCACCAACTCATCTAGATGATTAAACAACGTATTAATGAACTAATTATGTTTCCCTCTTTCTAGCGACCCAAACCAGCCGGTTCCTCAAGATACTAAGTTCATCCACACTAAACCAAACCGTTTTGAAGAAGTGGCCTGGTCTAAATACACCCCTAAAGAGCAGCTGTATCTCCATATTGGCCTGAAGCCCCGTGTCAGAGACCACTACCGTGCCACCAAAATCTCCTTCTGGCTCCAGCTGGTCCCTCACTTGCATCATGTCAACGAGCTCCTCCAATCGGTGTCCTCCTTTACGCACAGTCCCTCTCCCCAGGACGACACTCCTTATTCTTACACCAAGCGTCTCGCCAAAGGTTGGCCGCCCAGTAGTACACGTCATCCCGGTCCACAAGGAGGTACTCCGCCGCCGCCAGAGTCTGCTTTAGGCCAAGGTGGAGAGGAAGACGGGGTCCGCGTCCCACCCGAGGACTACTCAACTGAACTCTCAGTGACGATCGCGGTGGGAGCGTCGCTGTTGTTTCTGAACATCCTCGCGTTCGCAGCCCTGTTGTACAAGAAAGACAAGAGGCGTCTGGAGCATCGTCGGCCACGTCCTCTTCCTCCCCCCAGACGAGACATCACGCCTGCAGATGTCGCGGCCCACCTGCAAGGGGAGGGACTGCTCTCATTACAGGTGAGTCATGTGTTTTTGCATTTTTGGGGTGCATTTTTTTTTTTTAAACCATAACCGAAGCCAATGTGTGTTTCTGGTTCTACATTTAATTTGTAGTGAAAGAACATTTTAAGTAACATCAAGCCATTTGAGGTTGTGACTGAATAAACTACTTTCTTGCCAGTGGAGAGGCTGCCAGTAGAGCACTTCTGTAAACACAGCCTGTCATCTCCAGACATTATCAGTGCAAGGATGTGTGTGTGTGTGTGTGTGTGTGTGTGTGTGTGTGTGTGTGTGTGTGTGTGTGTTTTGATGCATGCGCGTGTGAGAGCTGTGTGCAATTGCCAGAATTGCTTCCAATTGCCTCCAATTCATCCACTGACTATTTGGCCTCTTTTGAGCTCAGTTAATGACTTTGAAATCTCCCGCTGTGATCTAGCGATGTCAGATCTCTTATAAAGCTGTTAATTGTCAATTGAACCACAGCAATGTAGCTTGACATTGCAGCTGCTTTTATTAGATTATTTGAAATATCTTTGTGTGCTGTTTTTAGTTTTTTGGGGACCACCATCAGACCTGACGTGATGAGGAAAAATCTGATCTTTTTTTTAAATGTTATTGTTATGCATTATATGCTTACTAAATCACCTGGAAATGATTCAAAATAAGTCAGGAGTGGTTTAAATGATGATGACAAATAGCAGTGACACAGTTTGACTGTTAGTTGCTATTTTAATGGCATGGTGGTGATTTTTTAATGGGTCATGGTGGTGATTTTAAGACTGTATGCTTGGAGATGTATTTGCTTGATTGACAGATCTCCAAGACAATTATTTTTTGCCAGTTACTGCCCTTTACATTACGTGAAGATTTTCAGACCCTAATTAAAATAGTATATATATATAATGCATAATTATCACATAGCTTTATATATAAACTATATACTATGGTATATACTATATACTTAGACAATTAAGCATTATTAGATAAAGATTTTTGGTGGATTTAATTTTGTTGTTCATATTACACATGTTTTGTCTGATGAAAGGCAGAAAAATGGAACACAGTTAACTTAATTGCATACCTGATTATGCATACATTTGTCATACCATGATATATCGACTTCAAAAAACATGAATACTATTATGATATTGCTTTATAGCGTAACCATAATAACATGGGACTTGATTACAGCTGAAATTAAGAGTTGATTCATAATTTTTGGCCATAACATTCTCTGGTTCCAGCTTCTCAATTGTGAGGATTTGCAGATTATTTTATATACCTGTTAATTGAACATATTTGGGATTTGAACTGTTGGTTGGACAAAACATGCAATTTGAACATGTCATCTTGGGCTTAGGGAAACGGTGAAGATATTGTGTTATAAAATAGTAAAAAATAATTGATTATAGAAAACTGTAATTGATTAAATGAATTGGTAGATAATGAAAATACTCTGTAGTGAAAGCCATGATTGATTATTTGACTATTCAGTTTCTTTCCTTTTATGTTTCTTTGTGGCACCATTGCTTTCTCTCCTGACATGTCTACACCATTCAACCTTTCAGGTGAAGCAGCTGGAGTGTGATGCTGCTTCAGCAGACGAGAGGAACAACACTCATCACCATCACACTCTGGATACGCTGGACGCCCTGGACGGCTTGGACACCCAGGACATCTACAGTACGCTGGACACCGTGCGCCTCACCTGCCCGCCCGATTATACCCTGACCTTGCGCCGCTCACCCGATGACGTCCCCCTCATGACCTCCCTGACCCCGGGATCACTGCCTGTGACTCCTGGGTCACACCCTGTTACCCCGGCGACGCCGATGACCCCCATGACGCCCGGATCAGTGGTGGGGATGAGGATGGGGCATCCGCACCAGGGATACACACACCATAACCCATATAGTAATACACACTTGCCACACACACACATCTCCGCGCACACACACTCCACCACACGTGTATAACCGCAGCAAGATACTTGCACACACAAGGACATAATTACACACACATACTAACACACGCACAAATACACACACACACACACACACACACACACACACACACACACACACACACACACACACACACACACACACACACACACACACACACACACACACACACACACACAAAACAAAAGACTTAAATACCTCTACTAATTACCCTGCAGGATTGTTTCAGATGGAGTGGCAGAAAGACATTTTCAGTAACAGGATGAAAAGACAGACAGCTGTGTGTTGCATGTCGGGAACTAAAGACAGACTGGATCCCGGTAGATGCAGTTCTATGCATCATTTGCTCATAACCTTGAATGAGATGACCTGCTTTGGATATTACATCTTCTGCTTTTTCTACACCTGAGGGGGAAGAGGAGGATCGCTGTGGCAAAAGGGTCAGTTATGGATCAGTTTACATCTCCTACTGTACCTGTGCTGCACGGTGAAGCGGTGCTGAGACTGATCAGAGCACATGCAGATGCAGATGCAGATGTAGATGCAGAACTCAGCTAAGAAGTACCACACACAGACTGCTGATGTCAACTTGAACAACCTGTGAAATGTGAATGTAGCATTTTTTTTTCCATTAAAAGATCAAAGGCCCTATCTGCCAAGGATCAAACTAAGTTGAGGAGGAAATAACAAATTTTAGAAAGAGATGGATGTAAAGAAAGACAGAGAGGAAAAGAGGATTGAAAAAAAAAAAAACATTAGCTGAAGGAAATGTTCGTCAGAAGGTGGGAAAGAGATTATGATTTTATTAAGAGGGATTTAACAGCTGTGAGAGTAAGAAAGACGAAGAGCGATAGAGTGATATGGAAAACACAGGAATGGAAAGTGTGCCAAGAGACAGAAATTAGCTTCAGAAGATGAAAGAACCTCTGAAGTGTTGTCAGATTTACTGAAGAATCACTCTAACCAGCTACGTGTTAAACTCTTGTAAATAGAAGGGAACGATACAGATGATATATTATGATTTATAGCATTTACCTGCTGTTGCATTAAAACATGACTTATTTAACCACATAAATGCTTTCATTTCAGATATTACTATATTATTGTATAGGTGTCCTGAAGCAAGGCTGGTTGTCTTTCTATCTCACCCACTGTAGTATGTACACAGTACTTTTATTTAAAGGCTATATTTGCTATGCACAGTCATTTCTATAATTCCTAACTGTGTAAACATCTCGATACTTGTTTAGTAGTTGAAGTATAGGCCATTTTCACGCCATCTACTGTCTATTTGTTTCTCCATCTGATGGTGAGCTAGTACTGTGTAGATAATGCAAGCTTGGTTTGATTGAGCACCAGCCAAAAACCATGACCCGTTAATCCCTTCCCATTCTCCTTTCCCCCTCGCTCCTAAAATGTCTCTTCAAGGCCTTACCTTTAATTCCTAATACACCCAACCTTAATTGATGTATCTGCAGACAGACAGGTGGTGATGATTCAGGAGGTCCCGAGTCACAGCCTGTGCCCAAAAAGTTGAGAATGCTTTTTCTTTTTCGTCGGATCGTTTTACATCTTGCCAGGGGCCCCAGTAATTATAGAAGAGCCCCTGCTTGAACTACCTAATGCTGACTGAAACCATGTTAAACTAAGCATTTTGAAAGCTTAACATGTCTCCACAGTGTCACCCATAATCTGTAGAACCCACATTTCACAGTCTGGAGTTTGGTTTACTATCTGCCGCCATGTTGTCAATTATTCAGAGACAAATTAGATTAATTAGCAGCAGCCTGGGTGTAGCTGAGGAGGGATGATCAGCGTGGCTTTGCTTGATACTTTGACTTGACATTGAAGGCAAACACGACTCCAAACTTACCTTTTCTTTCCCTCCTTAATATCCTCTATAGCTTCATTTTCTTCTTCTTCAAATTGCCACATGCTTTAGAAGAAGTGGAATGAATTATTAAAAAGCCACCACCGATATCTTGTGGAAATAATGAGGTTTTCCTGCTGACTTTACAGCGAGCGCTTTGAGGGCGGTGGTGGTTACTGCTTTGCGTCATCATAATGAGATTTACAGCATTCAGAAAATCGATTTCAACCAATTCTTATTGACAATTCACGTGCCCGAGATGTAAGAACTGTCATGGCCACCATTAAGCAATGACACATGGTAAAACTCTGTCTGCCAATGTGAAGATCAAAACCTTAGAAGTCAACTAAACAAGAAACCCCCGACTCCCTGAAAACCCTGCTCCTATAACCAGTAAGTTAACCAAAGGCCCTAACCTTGATATTGTAACTTCCTGTGTTATCCTTCCCCTCACCCCCTCCACCCTGTCCCTCCCTCCCTCCCTCCCAGCCTCATCTGTGCGACTACATGCAGCTTTGTCACAGTGTGGCCTATTTAACCTCCTCTCATCCTAAGTAACTTCTTCATGAGAGATTTTAGTTAATTGTCAACAGAACACATGAACAATGAAAGCCGAACAATTTGTGGATGACAAGAAAATAACTTTTACAAAATGATATAAATTAACATTTAATGTATGTTTGATTGACTGAATATTTTTTTCATATGGGTTTATTGACTCAGCGGATGGCTGGATTGTGTCAAGCATAAAACATTTTTGCTGCATTTTTGAAAAATAAAAATATCAGTATTTTACAATTTATGAGCATTTTAAATGTCTTGTATGTCTTAATTCAGAATATGTATGTTACTGTTCATAGGAATTTAGGAGATAGGAGATGGGGGGGAGGGGTGGGGAGGGTTCCACTCATGGTGATATCAAGACCCCCAGGAAGTCACTGCTCTCAGCCATGAAATAGTTCTAGTCCATATTCCCTGTAAAACCAACATTTGCACACTTTGGTTTTGTATATTTTGATAAAACATAAACATTTTAGTGAACCTTCAGAGGTGCTGGTCGGCAGACTTGTTTGTTCTTTTAACAGAGCCAAGCTACCTTTTCCCCACTGATTTCAGTCTTTATGCTAAGCTAAGCTTATCGGCACCTGGCTGTGGCTTCATGTTTACAGACATGAGTGGTATCAACCCTCTCATCAAACTCTCAGCAGGAAAGTGAATAAGCTTATTCCCAAAGTGTCAAACTATTCCTTAAGATTTAAAAGCAATGTGAAAATAATTCTGTATGGATTATCTTTAGCTTTCCTCTATAGAGCATATGTTGTGCAATTACTTAAGTCCTTACTGCAGCAAAATAGGGAGATTTTTCTGTAAATCATTGGGACTAGAAGCCCCTGCCAGCTGGCCAAGGAGACCCTGTGAGATGTGAAAAAACCAAATTAATGGCGGAGTTCCAGACCAGATTGATGTCTCCTACAGTGTGTCCCCGCTCTAATCCCATTAACTAGATATAACTGCAGTTAATTCGATTTATGGCCGGCAACACATTAGAAAGCATGAGTTCAAGTCGTGACCAGGTGTTTTTTTGTTTGATGTCAGCGTGTGCAGAAATGGACCTGAGAAGCCAGAGTAAGCTGAACTGAAAAATCCTTCTAACATTGACATTTTCATTTGACATTTCCAGAACCACGGCCTACATGGTGGACTTCTTTTTACAAAAGTCACTTGGGCAAAGAAACACATTTTCCAACAGTTTAATTTAACATATTATATTTTTTACCTTGGCTTTCTCTTGAATGGTGGCAACATGATTGAGGTTATTTCAGCAGGATGTGTTTAACTCTAAAGGTGGTGGAGTCCATCTGCTAAGTGCAGCCCAGAGATGCTGTGTGCACAAAGATGTGTCCAGATGGTGGGGATTGGAACATTTTTACAGACCCTGACTAATATTTAAAAACTGAATGAGGAGCATATGGAGACTATTTCAAGGTAATATTTGATAACTGCTAAATCTCAAGCATTTATTGCTTGGTGCTAAGTCATCTTGTCCACATCACATCGCATGCTGTAAACAAAAACCTGCTCAGTGAGTCCATGCAATGTTTTGTGTGTCTTGTACTGTAGCCTACATGCCACTTAGTGGAGGGGAAATTACAGAAGCAGAAACAGAGCCGAGATTTACGGCACCTTCTGAGTGGGATGATTTACCTCCTTGATTTAACCAAGGCTGAACTAGTTCAGGCACGGCTTGAACAAGACTACGAGTCTAGTTATTGGTGTTGTGAGGCAAAAGGCACAGTGATGTTTTGAGGTAAATGCTCAGCATTTTAACATGCAAACGATGACAATGTTAAAATGCTAACATTTAACAATGTTTACCGTGTTAACCTGGGTTTGCTGGTACTTGGTCAGGGGGGCCAACCCCCATTGCCATTTCTAAAGCTGATGAGATAAAGGAGTGTAAATATAAAGGATGCATGGAAGGAGGAGAGGAGAGGAGAGGAGGCTAACAGATAAGGGGAACTCATTAAGTAATGGAACACAGCCTGCCTGGTTGTTTACTGGCTGGCAGGCTCATTGTACTTAATCACTCCTGCCAAGCAAGACCCCCCCGCCCTCCGCACACACACACACACACACACACACACACACACACACACACACACACACACACACACACACACACACACACACATGCAAATGCATACTTCCACACCCACATATACCACATTGCACTAATAATGCATACACGCTGTGCACATTTTCATGCATGCATGGCTGACAATGCATGTATCTGCACACACACACACACACACACACACACACACACACACACACACACACACACACACACACACACACACACACACACACACACACACTGCTCCATGCGTCATATCATATTGAGTCATTCACCACTGCGTCATTTTCTCACGGTTACACTATCCTCGTCTTATCTCTTCATGGTTCCTTTCGCCTCCCTCTCGTCCTCCTCTCCTCAGTTTTTTACCTCTTTCTCTTACTACTGGCTCTCCTCGTGTTTCCTCGTGTTGGTCGCCTCACTATCAACCCCCCTCCCTCCCTCTAGTCTGGATGGGATCCCTCTTATCTAACAACCTTGAGATGATCTTCAAAGCATCATTGCAGACGAGAATGTGAGGTCACAGCGTCTCCAGTATCTCTTCTCCTCTTTTCTCATCTGCCTGCGCCTCGTGTTCCACTCTGCTCTGCACTATACTACATTTGTTTGTGGGTTCTCCTTCTTCCATCTAATGCCCTCCTCGTCCTCGTCCTCATCCTCATCTTCCTCCTGCTCCACACTGTCTCTCTCTCTCTCTCTCTGCTTCCCTTCACTTTTTTTCCTTCTCACACTCTATTTCTCCTGACATCTATCTGTACCTCATCGGGTCTCATCTGATCTTCACTCCATCTCTGCTCCTTTCCTCTCAATTTTCCACAATTTGTCTTCCCCATCCCTCCTCCTCGTCGTAACACTCGCTCCCCCTCTTTTTTATGCCCAACTAATTTACTTCCCTCCTTGTTCTTTCATCCCTGTTTTCTTCACCCTCTCCTATCTTAAAAGCTGTGAAAAGATGTGAGACTAAGGTTCCTTAGTTGTGTGTGCATACATGCCTGCTTTTGCACGTGTCTTGGTTTTTGAGTGTGGGTGTGTTATTGTGGGGACGTTGCACGCCTAAATATCTTTCAAGCAGCCGAGAGCCCCGCAGTGTTTTCACTGTCTAATTAATTAAGCGTGGGATGCTTTAGTCTGTTTAGTCTATTGGTTGTCTGTCTCACTTGCTTTTTGTCTGTTGACCATGTCTTTCTCTCTCTCTCACCTCTCGATTTCTATGTTTATACGTCTGCTACATCTGTCTTGCCTGTCAAAGCCCCTTTTATCTTTCTTTCTGTCATCTGTCTGTCTCTCTCTCTCTGGTTGTTTGCTCCATCAGACTTCTCTCTGTGGCATAATTGCTCCATAATCAGTCTGCTCTACGCCCGCTGCTTTCCATAAAGGAGCGTAAACAACAGCAGTAACATACTTGGTCCAGCTGAGGTCAGCATTGTTACTGATAATTAACAGCAAGAGAGGCTGCCCTATAGATTAAGTTTAGGGCAACATTTCACCCAAATAGGCTATTTTAGTTCATTCTAGTTCATAATAATTATGGGATCACAGGGGTGAACTATATGTGAACTGTCTCTTTAAAGCTTGCTCACTCCGAGGAGAATCATACCACACATTTCAGGCCAGTTGTGCATTTTAGTGAGCATTTCATCCCTCTATCTTTCCTTAAAGAGGGGTGGAGGAGAGTGTGTCTACCATTCCCAGGCTGTCTTGCTGCTTGACAGGAGTGTGTGTGTGTGTGTGTGTGTGTGTGTGTGTGTTTGTGTGTGTTTGTGTACCATTCACATGGACATTCCCTGTCTGATCTGTGTGCACTGCCCTCAAGTGGAGACAGAGAGAGAGAGAGATAGACAGATGCAAATACAGTATGTGTGTGTCTGTGTGTGTTACTGTTGGCCTGGGATATCATTCAGACAGGAAGGAAGCTTGGCTTTGACTTTTCTTACTGCAAAACTCTCTTATCACACACACACACACACACACACACACACACACACACACACACACACACACACACACACACACACACACACACACACACACACACACACACACACACACACACTGTAGGCCCATTACCAGGGTGTGAACTATCTGGGATTCTATGAAGGTAAAATCCGATCATCTAACACCCTGGAGCCTTTTTTTCTTTTCCTTAGCAAGCAGAAAACTAAAGTTACTTCTGTTTTCTTTTTGCTTCAAGTGTTCATGCCGCTGCTTTACAGTAAGCCGTGATGTCTCCCCAACCTAATTGGTATAGCAATGTGACCTCCCCTGTAACACTGAAGGTCACCGTTGTCTAAATTTTAAGGATGCAGCGCATCCCTGTATTCCCATTAGGTCTCATTTATACATTTTCACTGTGTTTGCTATATTAAAATGAGCTGAATTACTGGGTGTAGTAAATTAATGCAGAGAACACCTCATTGTTTTTGTAAGGGTTATTGCTCATTTTCTTTTATCCTGCCACATTTCGCTGCCTCAGCCATGACATGTGGCATGTTCTCTATTCAAGCTTCCTCCATTTTTCCCTGAAGAGCTTCATCAGGTGCGTTCATCCTTGTCCTCTCAGCTACACTGGTGGTGTTTGTGTTGGTCTGTCTTGTTCACTTTGATTTCACAAGTTAAATCTAGTAAAACAACTTTGTGATAAAGGGATATGTGAATACGCTTCACTCGACTTTACTTGATACGATGTAGGCTGATTACATGTGTTTACAGTCATCACTGATTTGATCAGAGCACACAATCCAACCTGTCGGTTGTCTGTGCAGCTAGTTGTTGTCTAAGTATCTACTAGAGCATTCTATGTCTGCCTTATACTTGTTACAGTCGCTACAGAGCACCCTGACGTACCGTTCTGTACAAACAAACACAGTTAGTGTAGAATGCTTCAACCATTCTTGCCTCAGACTAATGAGATACTTCAAAAGTGTGACAGCCTAAACTGAAGTAATGCATTGATTTGGATTATTTTGTAATGTTCAAATGATGTATTCTTGATTAAGCTTTGATACGTATAGCATTTACTTCTAAAAGCTCACACTGAGTCGCAGACGACACAGCGGTCATCGGCCTCATCAGCGACGGCGACGAGTCTGCGTACAGACGGGAGGTTGAACAGCTGGTCCTCTGGTGTGGTCAGAACCACCTGGAGCTGAACAAGGCCAAAACTGTAGAGATGACAGTAGACTTCAGGAGGAGCCCCCCAACACTACCCCCCCCCCCCCCCCCCCCACCCCCCCTCCCCCCTAACAATACACAACAGCACTATTTCTGCGGTGGAGACCTTCAAGATTCTGGGATCCACAATCTCCCGGGACCTGAAGTGGACTGCCAACATCAACAACATCCGGAAAAAGGCCCAGCAGAGTCTGTACTTCCTGCGCCAGCTCAGGAAGTTCAACCTGCCTCAGGAGCTGCTGATCCTGTTCTACACCGCCATCATTCAGTCTGTCCTCTGCTCTTCCATCACTGTGTGGTTTGGATCGGCCACCAAACAGGACAGAGTCAGACTCCAACGGATCGTCAGGTCTGCAGAGAGAACCATTGGTTCCAGCCTGCCCTCCATTCTGGACTTGCACACCGCCAGAGTCAGGAAGCGGGCTGGAAAGATCACCACAGACCCCTCACACCCTGCAGACCCCTCACACCCTGGACACAAGCTGTTCCAACTCCTCCCCTCTGGTAGGCGCTACAGAGCACTGTACGCCAAAACCACCAGACACAGAAACAGCTTCTTCCCACTGGCCGTCACTCTGATGAACAGTTAAACAGACTCTTCATCTGTTCATGTTTTGTTTTTGTTTTACTACTGTCTTTAATGTCCTTTTTTATATTTTTTATATTTATCTTGTATATTGTGTGTGGAAAAAAGTACGAAGAGCAAGTGAAACCGGAGTCAAATTCCATGTATGTGCAAAATTACATGGCCATTAAAGCTGATTCTGATTCTGATTCTGATTTTGATTTATTGCCTTGTTTTCAGCAAAATCACGTCTTCGCTACCTGGTTTTAACCTGGAACTGAATGTTGTTAACCAATGTTGCCAAACATTTTCTTCCTGTCGCAGTTCTGTCACTTACTTCTCACGGGAGCTGTTTTTGTCACCTTACAGCATTCGCTCATTACCCATCCACGATGTGGAGCTCCTCTGGCCTCAGTGAATCCACTGACAGGACTCTTTTAGACAAATGGCTCTGCTTATCCAGTCTGGTCATGTAGAGACAAATGAGACAAACAGAAACACTTAGCCAGCCAGCCAGGTACTGTACTGTTTGAGTGCTGATTCACTCGACAGATGCACAGCCACAGTCCACAGAGACTCATGTATTTCTAATTTTATCTAGCCTGCTCCAGACCTGTGCACAGACGTCTACATTGTTGTGTATGGTGTGTGCATGTTGCCGTGCGCACGTGATGCTTCTTTTTTTTGGTGCATCTGTGCATGTGCACGCGCGTGTGTGTTTCTCTGTTTGAGTGTGTATGTGTGTGTTATGTAAGGTACAGCCAGGTGTTTCTTTGAACTGTGATGTAACTCAGGTTAGGTTTACAGCTGGGAAGGATATATAACAACCTGAGTGTGTATGTGTGTGTTATGTAAGGTACAGCCAGGTGTTTCTTTTAACTGTGATGTAACTCAGGTAAGGTTTACAGCTGGGAAGGATATATAACAACCTGTGTGTGTGTGTGTGTGTGTGTGTGTGTGTGTGTGTGTGTGTGTGTGTGTGTGTCTGTGTCTGTGCAAATTACCCAAATATTCTACACACTCCAAATGTGTTCTAAAAATCTGTACAGTATTCCCATTTCAACTTTTCAACATGCAAAGTTTTCTCAGAAAAACTTACCAAATAGCCCTCAGCTTCCTGTACTAGAGGCTTGAGTATACCTGACAGTGTTCACACCTTTACAAAACGCCCCAGACACCAAATCAAGAGTGGGTTCAGTTCCTGTGAAAGTTCAGACAGTTATTCATATAGCAGAACACCACAAAACGCTTCACAATAACAAAAACCCTACAAACTTAAAATGATTATAGCTCTGTTGTATAATAATAATTATATTAAAAGTAATAGAAAGGTTCCTCAGTGGAATAATTGATCCTAAAGTGGTTCTGTTGCTATCATGGTAAAAACATCTAAAATTATCTCAGTGCTTCTATAATCTCACTCAAAGTTACGACACTGTTACGTCAGTACAGACTCATGCAGGAACCAAAGTGTTTCTACTGGAGAGCCCAACATTCCTGAATATAGAACGTGTGGTGGTGGAAGTGTGTGTGTGTGTGTGAAATGTTGCACAATGAATTAATTTACAGTGTTTTACATGATGTCTAGGATTTTAAAATGTCATACAGTGCAAACATCACGTAACTTCCATGAACAAGCTAATCAAAATGAAAAGAACGGGGCCAACATTTCAAATGTGATTAAAATGTGTGCAAAGAGAAAGGAGGTATATTTCAGAATAAATTAGGATGCTCAATGCTTCCTTCTGCAGTACGGAGCATGTAAAAGGCCCTCAAACATCTTCAGGTGATAAAATACAGCACACCGAGTTCAAAAGTTTGTACCCTCTAATGGATCTAATTCCACACATCAGGTCACACGAAATTCTTCAGGTTTAGTAAACTAAATATTGGGACTATTGGTGCTCTACCACCAATTTAACCCGAGATTGTCTACGATGTCCGACTGTGCATATAAAGTGACCATACAAAGTCAACAGAAAGCACCAACTAAATTAATACAAATTATATAAATACCAGTGAATCTGTGTTCAGTATATGTTCTGTGAGACAAGCACATTATTTTGGGGCATTTGCTTGTTAAAGATGAAGGGTAGAGCACCACTGTCATTAATAAAGGGATATTTAATTGTCCTTTTCTTGGCAGGAAATGAGAATCCCCCCCCCGCCCTCAAAAAGCTTTAGCCTCTGTCAGTGAATATGGCTTTTTTTTATCTGGTTAGAAGCACATTTTGTATTCTGCTCCTCAGTTTTGATGGTTATGCTGATATGACTTCCTACCAGTGCTCATGCTCTGCACCAGAATACTAATAATCTGAACAAACAGGGTGAAGCTGCAGTTTCTCAATTAGAGAGAAGGTGACACTTGTCTCCAGTGTAGCTCTGCTCTGTGATTCCGGCTGAAGAGACAAGTGTGTTATTGTGTGGTGGAGTCGTTCTAAATCTCTGCAATATTCAAATCGTATTCATAGCACACCCGTGCTTATCTCTGACTTTGCGTGTGTGTGTTTGTGTGTGTTTAAGGGTGAAATGACAAAGTCAATGAGCTTTTATATTATTTACTATAAAGGCTGAGTGGATATATGTGTTTGGCTGAGACAGAGGAGAGATAAAGATACAGAGTAAGCCATGCAGAACAGAAAGAAAAGAGACGGAAAAGAGAAAATGGCCGATAATGACTGTGTTTGTTCCACTCAGTGTGCCATGGTTTTATCATAGATGTTTTGGAGTAACTGTATCTTTACAGATGTCAGGGGTCAAACCCTGTTGTCCTCTACTGCAGAGGTCAAACTCATATTCTTCTTTGATGTTAAGGTACCCTCAGTCTCCCTCCACCCCGTCCTTCTCCTCCTCCTGTTACCTCTGCCGCAGCACACTAGGAGAGCGGCAGTCTTTCATCTCCCATCTTGCTGTCTTTTCTCACTCCCTGTGACTTCTTTCCTTTCTTCTCCATTCTTTCTGCCTGGCTTTATTGCCTCCCTGCTCCCTTTCACCTCAACTCTCCTCACTCTTTAACCAGACGGATTCTAGGAAGAAATATTTTCACTTCAACAGATCTGTCGCAGCGCAGGTTTTCCCAGAAGGAATGTTGGTCTGTTCCTCAGTCCCCATGTTTTTCTGTCTCTGAGTATGAATGGAGGCAATATCTACTATTGTACAACTTGGACAGAACTCAGATCTCCGTCCAGATCCCTACCCAACAAAAAATCCACTTCTCTGTCTTTCTCAGAAGACACATATTGTTCCACCATTACACAGTAGAGGTCATTTCCCATTGGTCAATTGTTGGGCAGGGATCTGGACGGAGATAGTAGCTATTTCCTCCATTGATCACAAATTCTTAATAAACTCCAAACAACCCAGGATGCCAAACCTGATGGATTCACACTTAAAGTTGGCCACATACAGAGCAGGTATGTCGAGGTCAGATGAGACAAGGACATGGGCCTCAAACAGGTGTGTGTTTGCTGCAAGAAAGAGTGAAACTGTGTGTGTGTGTCTGGGGGCGTGTTTTACCAGAGGTTGTGTTTCAGTTTTAGCTCTGACATTAGTGACTCTCAAAGTACAAACCAGTACCTCTGTTCCCAATAAATCCCTGACTGTGCTTCTGTGTGTGCAGCTTGTGCGACAGTATACGCGTGTGTGTGTTTGCATGAGAGTTGGTCTCGCAGCATATTTCACTCTAATGTTACTGGTGATACTTTCTATCTCGACTAATAAAAAGAGGTTTTCCATAATCTCTTTTTTTGGGGGGGTTAAGTGGATGTGTGCCTGCAAAGGAATAGCCACATAAGTCTGGGAATGTGGCTCTTCCTTCAGCCAAAGAACATCATGTTACTCCGGTATTCTACTTTTCAGACAGAGACAGTTGTCTCTTGTTGTGTGTAACTCTGCATTCAGACTCACGGGGCGGTTTGATATCCTCTGGCTGGAGAAACACTTAGACAAACAGCACTCTCTGCAGGGAAGGTTTGTCTCTTACTGGAATCAATGGCCTGCTTAGAATAACCATCTTTCATCTGAGTTTCATCCTCACCATTGCAGGGTTGAAGCCCAAGTTGCAATCTGCTCTGTCATGAAAAATGTAACTGCAATATTATAGCTCAAAGAGATACAAATTGCTTTTGGAGACGTGCACAGACACATTCAAATAGATACAAATGATAACACTCTGGTTCATGGTATGCACCTCTGCAGACAGGCTCTCCTTTCCTCCTCTATTTAACTACACTCAGCACCACAAGAACAAATTACAAAAGGGATCAACAATTTATAGTAATATCAAAGATCAAGTGATGTAGAATTATGCCTGAAAACAGGCATAGTTTAAAGAAATAGCAATTAGATAAGATGCATCTATTTACTGTTGCACAACAGAACCAGTTTGTATTTCCATAACTCTTTCACTTGTGCTTTTATGGAATGACTGTTTGTAACCTTGGCCTGGTTTATCATACATCAACTTTTCTCCTTCAGAAACAGAGAAAACTTGTAACATCCTTTGTTGAAAGTGCAATTTGGGAATTTGAATTTGCCACTATGCAATAGCGAGGGTAGAGCCGCCAGATTCTTAAAGGCACTTTGGAAGCATGCAGGCCATTCTAACTCCCACAGGCTCCGCCTTCTACTCGACTCTAGAGAGACAGAACACATTCTGCATTCATTCTCTGAAATGATGCAAACCGGCAGAAAAAACAACCGGCGCCGTAATATGCAACCAAGGACCGAAAGGATTATTTTAGCCCTATGTCTACTCGGGGTGCAGTTTAGAACAAAAATGATGATGGGTCAAATTAGCATGCCAATGTTAGCTATGTGTTAGCAGAAAACTTTAGTTAGTTGAGGCACTTGTAAACATTATATAGCAAAGCTTTCTGATTTATCCACATTTAACACAAGCTGCACACTGTCAAATAGCTTAAGTGCAACTTACAGAAATATAGTTAGCCTAAAACTGACATTGGGACAGAATGCTTGCTGCACACGTAAGCAAACTGAGTGTCAGGATCCCACAGTTTATCCATTCTTCCTCCAGGTTTTTGGTTCAGCATCTTATAAAAATGTAGTTTTGGGTTCTTTATCCTGTTGGTAGCCCATCCCACTAACAACAGCTGTTATGCATTTGTGTGTGTTTGTTACAAGGACAATGAGGCACCTTCACGCAATACAAAGTCAATGGAAAGAGATGTTTGTTTATACTCCTGTGTGGGCGTGTCTTAAATGCACACTTTTTCTAATGGTAATTCTCTCTTCCAATCAGAAGCACCCATTCCACCAGTGACTTTGGGCCTGCTAGATTTTGCCATAAAGGACCTTTTTCTTCAGAAAACACTGTGAGCACATGCAGGGCAGCGGAATCACTTTTGATATACTTCCCGAAACATATTTTTAAGTGAGTGATTTCATCATTTGTGATGCAACATACATTTTACCCTCTTGATATGTTCCGGCCGTTTTATTTGTTTTAGTGGTCATGCCATGACCTTGACACTTCCCAAGGTGTGATGAACCGCCTCTATGTCAGTATACGGCTACTTCAGGTCAAGGTCCAGGTGTTAAGAGTGAAAGGTGATGCCAAAGGAAAGGCTGACTGTGGAAGTGAACTCTTCTTACCTTTCTATCCGACTCTTCATCTTGCCTGAATCCTTGACCTTCTCACAATGAATTTACTGTGCACCTGATTGATTCTATGTTTCTGCAGTGTAGCGTGTGGCTGTGTGTGTCAAGCACCACAGGTCATGTCTGTTGAAGTGGGCCTCCAGAGGAACTGAACGGTCAACTGGTTCAGTTTTCAATCAAGAGTGGGATTATAATTCAGTGAGCATGAACAGTGCTTGGCTTAAACAGTAGTCCCTTATGATATGATTTTTCTTTAATTGTTTCCACACAACTTAGACTAAATGAAACCTTTAACCTATTTCACAAATTAAAAAATCAACACAGGATAAATAATTGCATCTGAATGAAGTTTGTGGACGCACCCGTACATGTATATGTGTTGGAGCGGGCCGCTGTTAATGTGAACTGGATACTCTGTCTCTCCCTGGAGCTCACCCAGGACAACATGCAGTCCAACATACACACAAATCTGTGCTGAGAATGTATTCGCCTTCACATGGCACTGGGTGGGTCCAATATTCTCTGTTGCGAGACGCAAATCATGAAATTTAATCAAATTTTTCTTTTTCCATGAAAAATAAATATCCAATAGGAAACTGTAATTTAGAATACGTGCCCAATCAGCTTGTAACATTTAATCAATAGCGAACACAAGCAGCTGTCAACGTTGGCAGTAAATTATAGGGATATAAATTGGTGGGCCTCAACTATGATTAATAATTTTTCATGGTTCTTAATTCAAGAGATCAGGTTGAAGAGAAAAAGAAAAGAAAATAATTTTCTCTGCACTGCATGTCCTTGTTGTTTGTAGACAAAAGACAGAACCAAACCAAACCAAACCTGCTCAAGCCAGGACACACCAGGAGAGAGCAAACCGACTACATTACGCAGTACGATTGTGTGTGTGTGTGTGTGTTGGTATGTGCATATTTTGTGTGCAGAAAATGCAGAACGATTAGTATATGTAACGAGTCTCTTGGTACACAAAAGTGTTTGCATATGTATATTTGTATGTGTTTACCCTGTCTGCATACTTCCTAACGTGCGTGTGTGTTTGTGCAAACAGTATCTGGCTTTTTCAGTCTGTAAGTGTTTTCGTGTGTCAGTAATTAAGATTCTGTCAGTGGGTCAACACAGGGCCCAGAGGAGATGTTTACACTAATACCTGTACAGCCCTGTCTGTGTGGGCATGTATTACTCATGTTGTGAGGACATACATTTGTTTTCACAGTCACATTGTGGGACTGGCCATCTTTTTGTGGATCAAATCTCCATAATGTAAATCATTACATTTTAGGGTGAAGAGCTGGTTTAAGATTCAGGTAAGAGTTAGCATAATTTTCAGTTTATTTTGTATAGCCCAAAAAGGGCTATATAAGGCTTTATAAGGCTGGTAGCGGTTATGATAAGGGTTTGGGTAAGTATCCAGTAAATGAATGAATGTTAATGATATGTCCTCGAAAGGGATGGAAACATGACTGTGTGTGTGTGTGTGTGTGTGTTTGTATGTGATCGGGTGTGGGGTCAGTGGTCAAAGTTGCGTGTCTACGTGTGTTTCTTGATTATAATTTTGTCTTTTCTTGTGTTTATAAATGCTTGAATATTAATTAGCTGTGTGTTTGTGTATGAGTTTATATAATGTGTGTTTGAGGGTGTGTGTGTTTCCAGGCCAGTGAAGAGTGTATTGCTACCTGGGGATCAGTGATCAGTGTTATTGCTACCAGCAGCTACCCTACATGAAACACTGGACCTATTCATACTGAACAAGGCTGTATGAATGAGGTGTGATTTCACATTCTAACACACGCAGTATCCCTCATACACTGATACAGTGAAAACAAATCAGGTCTCAAAGATCCTATTTAAAAAAAAATATTTAAGCAGCTTTTGCATTAGGTTGATTTTGGGATTTGGGCTGTTATGAAAGTCATTTGGTCCTCACTTTACCTAGACAGAAGTATTTTCTCTCACGGCAACAGACCTTGTGTCCGTCTCAGGAGGAGCATCACATATCTGATCTGTCTTTCCACGTCTAAACAGGCACAAAGTGGTTTCTTTCGATTCAAAAAGCCAAACGGTTGTCAGATATATGTGTCACATCTTGACTTTGAGTTGATCCATGCGGAACAGAAGTGATGATGTTATCAGCTGATCCTGTCATGGTGGCAAATGAAAGCTGGCCAGGCTCCGAGCAGGTTGAGCAACTGATGTTACATAACCTCGACCAAAGTCGAGAGTTTTACACATCATCTCCTTGGTGGTCGTCATAGCAACATGGATTTAGATAGAGAGAAGCATCATGGGATCTCGATGTGTGTGTGTGTGTGTGTGTGTGTGTGTGTGTGTGTGTGTGTGTGTGTCTGTGTGGTTGTGTGAGCGTGTGTGTGTGTGTGTGTGTCAGTAGGATTGATGATCCCCTGGTTTTCTTTCAGGCAGAATGCTGCTTAAACTCACTCACTACAGATGGAAATCTTGTTATTCACTCTTGTTCACTTGTTGACGAATGTTTCATGTGTATTTAATGTTTATTTAAATAACAAGAAGCTGTCAATGTTTATTTATGTCTACCATTTGTCTTTCCTCTTCACAGTTCTCTCCTTCCCACTGTTTAGTTTCCAAAAAGCAATTTTAGCAGCAAGTCTGCGCTAGTAAAGTAATCACAGAGCGTTTGATGGCGTGGTCATGAATCTGCTGCTTGTTTGTCAGAGTGGACGCTCCTATCAGAGGCATTAGTGAGATCTAAACAGGCTCTCGCCACGGGGAGTTTTTTTTCAAAGGTCATTCTTTGGGAATAGATTGGAGGGAAGTGTGCTCTTTATCGGCGGGGCAGGAGACTGTGACTCAGTGGACGCAGAGCTTTGATGATCTCATAAAACCGAGAGCAAAATCTGTTGAAGATTACTCAGATGTATTAGGCTTAATTAATCTCTTTGGGTCACATATGAGAGTTGGCACAAACACACTGCGAAGGCTAAGGGTTCAAAATCCCCTGGCCACCCATGGTGAGTGAGTGCACGCTCACCATCAGGAAAACATTCATCTATTTTCTTGCATCATAGTCCTCAGAGTGTCTCATCAGACGTACAGGCAATGGACAAGAAGGTTTCAAGAGTGTGTGGTCTTGCCCAAATATTTGAATAGGGCTGTAGGTGAGACCAGCTCAATTGAACCCAAATCAAGTCCAACACCAAGTCCAGTTGAGTCTGAGACAAGACCAACTCCAAAGGCGGTCAAGACCGAGTCAAGACCGAGTCAAGACCGAGTCAAGGCCGAGTCCAGCGCAAATCGAGCCTGCTCAAGACCATAATTGGTATTAGTTTCTTCCCAATGGTAATCTTCTGCTCTCCTGTGTAACCGTGCACACGCAGCTTGGATAACAGCTCATTTTGGTTATGTTGGTCAATTTTGGTTAATTCCGTTATATCCTCAATCTTAAAAATGTTCAAACTATTCCTTCCATCCTCGTTCTTTTAACACTGTATAGCCTCTCTTTGTGTTTTATCACCAAGCTAGCCAGGATGTTTACCCTGATGGTTAACAATATCCTTCTCTGAAGGTGCAAAGAAGGGGGGAATAATTTAACAAATGCCTGGAAAAAATAAAATTGAGTGGCAGCCTCTTGTAAAACACGTCTACACTTGTCACATTTACCCAGCTTGACTTAGACCACTCAAGGAGAAGGAAAGTAGAACGTCAGATCATTTCTGGGAGGAGAGATAGAGAAGTGAAACCATGGAGCACAGTTTTCTCAAACAATAAGGATTCAGTTTGTGTATTGAGGGATCAAAATAGACTTTGTTGTCAATACGCTTGTCAATAACACTTTATTTAATGTATGTTGACACTGCTACTATAGGAGCTATACAAATCTGTCATTTTCAGAGCCTTACAATTTGCAGCTGCTCAGAAGTGGGATAGCTTAAACATGTTATGATAAAATGTGATTATCTTTGACATCATTATAAATATTTATACACATTCTGGTGTCTTTAATCAGTGATGACTCATCAATCAAGAACAGGGTTGTGATTCAAAGGGCTATTTATTTCATTTTGTTTCCCCCATTGAAAAACAATCATCAGCACAAGTCTGATCCAGATCATGTGTTCCTCCAACAACAACCGTCAGCTTCTCTCTGTCTATTTACATGTTTGAGGCGAAGCCTGAGCTCCCAGCTATCCACCACATAAAGGGGAAGGGATCTGTGGGAAATCCTGGAGAATTTCCTGTTTGCGGCATTTCCTTTTACACTACCAACACATCAGCAGCTCTGGCGTCTGTCTCATGAAGGCCTCTATATACGCTCAGCGGATGTTTGATACAGTATGTATGCGTTCGTGTCTTACACATGCACACTCTCTTTATCTATAGAGGTGCTTGATGTTGATATATGCACACTTGTGTGTATTTTATAGAGGTTTCTGGGTTTTCTCTACCTTTCATTTAGTGTTTGGCTGTTTCTCTCCTGTTGTAAAACCTATGCAGTAACTGGATACACATGTTATTGGAGCTTTCTATAGGGGGAAAAAAGGGCAGGAGAGAGGGTAGCACCCTGCCCCAGCACAGCCCTGACACAATCTGGACTTACTCAATTACAGTCAAAGAAAAAGAAAAGTACACTGGATATCTACAAACTGGTAAACTCAATGGTATTTAAATAAATGATCAGTACCAAGTCTCAGATTATATGGGCAGAGCAGCACTTTCTGTTACACATACAAACCAATCGCTTTGCAAAAATATAAACACAATATTATATTCACTTTGACTTTATAATAGAAGCATAGCTAATATACAAGACTAATTACCCTTTCATCCAACTGTTAAACAATAACTTATCATATCGTATACGTCAGTCAGAGAAGCTCACATCAAAAAAATCATGAAAAGCAAATTGCAGTGAGATTCTAAATCATCTGTTTGTAACCATTTGTTTTCTCACTAGTATAATACTAATGATTTTGTATGTATGATGTGTATGCAGTACAGTAATCTGAAATTTTGTTTTTACATTGAAGACAGAACACAAGAGAGACAAGATATAACTTGGACGTGACATTTCTTTCCTTGCTAAATCTCCTCTCCCTTCGTTTTTAATCTCTTCATCTCTGTTACCCTTTATCTCCCCTTTTTTCATTTTTTGCTGTATCTCCTCCCTTCCTTCTTGAGGAGCATTAGATTGTTCTTTAATGCTGTGAAAAAAGAAAGAGGGGTGGTACGATGAAAGAGAGAAGATGTTCCATTCTTTTAGGATTAGGCTGCAGATACATGCACACACACACACACACACACACACACACACACACATATATATATATATACACACACACACACACACACACACACACACACACACACACACACACACACACACACACACACACACACACACATATATATATACACACACACACACACACACACACACACACACACACACACACACACACACACACACACACACACACACACACACACACACACGCAGTCAGTATGCATGTTGCCGGAAGTCATGAACAGAGCATCAGATGTGACGTGATCATTACTGGATAAGGATAATCCTGCTTGTGTAAGCGTGCATGCCCATAGGTCTGTAAGTGTGTGTGTGTGTAAGTGTGTGTGTGTGTGTGCTTAACCATGTATAAATGTCCAAAACCCTGCGGAAGATAGCATTAATCTCTCCAAAGAATTACATCAACCTTACTTTTCATCCTTTTTTTTCAAGCTCCTCGTCCTTTCAACTCTCTATTATGGTCCTTTTCTCCACTAAACCTCTTTCCGTGTCCTCCTTCCAGTTCCTGGCTACTCTCTCAAAGGCTTGCCAGCATCAGACAATCTCAGGATCGCTGTGGGCTCTGGATGCAAAATCCCCTGTCACATTTGATGATTTCAAACAGCATATCTCCTTATACAGAGTACCACAGAGCAACAGAATGGCCCAAGACACTCCTCTGAACTCTGATTATAACTAATGGATCGAAGGTTTCTACTGTATCTCTCTTCTTCTCTCTCTTTGGTTGGTTGTTTGATTGTTGTCTGAAGCACCCCGCCATGCTGGTTATTATCTTGAGCCCGAAAGAGTATAACTGAACTCAAATAGAATTTAAGTTTCTCTACATCAGCAATTCACTATTGGGCATGCCAGCTGTGCATGCTCAGCTGTCCCTTGGGATTTTTGCTAAAATAAATATCCAATAAAATAAGGTCGCACTCACTTGAACAGGATTTAATGACAACATTCGTTTTTTTTGTTTCTCCCAGTTAGGCCAAGTAAACTTGTGTGTGCCTCAGCACCAACACAAGTGGGTTGGTTTGGTTTTATATGGTATGCATTCAAATGTTGGGATCTCACCAATCTCTATATTTACTTTGTGGGTCTGTTTGCTTCCTGTTTTGTTGAGTAGGTCACACAGAGACTGTGACGCATGAATAATTGTAAGTGTATGTGTGTGGCACCGACCACTTCACACCACAAAGCTGAAACATTCCTCTCTTCATTTCAGCTGGTCAAAGATTACAGAGCTTGCCCTCCACCAAAACACACACAAACACAAGCCAATTGTACCCACTGACAATTGACACACACTTTTCTTTTAAATGCAGCTTGCGGAGTAAAGTATTTATCATTTAGCCAGCAGGAAAGAGCTGGAGACAGAAAGGTAGAGACAGACATCGGTGATGTTTAAATCCTGGGACTGCAGGCGAGATGTTTAAACAGGGTCAATGAATGATTAATTTTTGCAAGGTTGAACTACAAAGGAATGATTTCCCGTCTCGACGTCTTCAGATATGCTCTTTGTTATATTATGACTGTGAGATGTCTGACTAAAATACTGTCAGGTAGAGGGTCACTTAGGAGAGGCTATGCTGCGTCTGAGTCTGTCTAGAGTCTGAGTAAGATCATGTCCACACATATATAGACACATCTGGGAGTGCTGTTGAGTGTTATGTTTTGATAAAATCCACACAATGTTTCTCCAGATTGTTCTTTAAATGATTTTAATGATGATTTAAGGACAACAATTATAGAAAGCTCAAGGCTGTCACGTTGTTGGGTTGTTTCCTGTCTTATTTTGTACTCTGTGTCCACGCACTTCCTGCCCCTGTCATTGTCTGCCTCGTCCCCGCTTGTTTATGCCCTTCACCTGTTCTCGTTCCAGACTCCTCCCTCCTCGTGTGCCTTTGCCCTGTGTAATTGTGAAGCCCCGCCCTCATTGTTTCCACCTGTGCCTCGTTGCCTGTCTTCCCCTGTGTAATTAGTCTGTGTCGTCCCCTTGCCTGTGGCAGGTTTGTCTTTCTCCGGTCCGTGTCATACCCCTGCATGTTTCGCCACCGTTTGTACGTTTTTCTAGTGTTGTTCTTTTTGTGTTGTCTTTGTAAAGCTGTAAAGTAAAGAACTTTTTGGATTTTGCCTTATCTGGACTCCTGTCGTCTCCTCCTGCACTTGGGTTTTTGCTCACCACACCCGGACGTGACATAGGCACTGTAACTTACGTTAAGATAATAAAGGCCAATAGAAAGAAAACGAAGAGTAGTTCTGACCAACAACACTCAAACGCAGTGCAAAAATATGGATGAGATGCAATATTTGTTTAAATATGGGGATAATGGAGGACATTTAGACAGAAAAGGAATAGAATAATGAAAAAAGAGAGGAGAGAAGGTCAAACCCAGCTTATTTTCATACCTCTGCATAGATGGTAAATCGTGGCATAACAGTGGTGTGATTGTTGGATTGTTGTTTCGGGAAATTTACAGAAATTCAACGCCACAAGATAATTAAGAAACACATTCAAGTCCGTCAATCAGAAGATCGGTTGTTCGATCCCCGGCTCCTCCAGTCGATGTGAATGCTTGTGAATGGTTAACTAGCAGCACTGAAGGATGTTGGCACCTTGGCCTGCCATCAGTGTATAAATAGGTGTGAATGGGTGAATGACATGAAGTGTTAAAGCACTTTGACGACAAGAAAGGAGCTATACAAGTACAAGCCATTTACATTTCACATTATGCAACATAAAGAAACATCATGCAGTCTTCATTTGCATCTATTTTTGTCCACACTGCAACTTGAGAGCAGTGTCTTCAAATGTATCCACTTTGGAGAGTATTTTCACAAATATAAGAGTTAAATAAATAGTTTTCAATCACAACCAAACCCCCCCATTGATCCAAATGTGCTAAATAACGGCTGCAAGCCAAACCAGCAGCACATATATCCTCTTCTTTATTTATGAAGTTCCTCTAGGCTGCAAGCTTTCGACCATTGCTTTGTCATGTTTTGTTTGTTTCCTTGTTCTCATTTCACAAACGTGCCTGTTGTTCTATACTTTGTTGCGAGTATATTTAAGTGTGTTAATGAGGCAGCCTTCCTGTGTTGTTGGCCTGTTGATAAGCTGAGCTTTAAGTTAACAGCTTTTACTGTGGTTTTTTACCACGGTGTTTAGGTGTGTGTGTGTGTGTGTGTGTGTGTGTGTGTGTGTGTGTGTGTGTGTGTGTGTGCGCACGCACAATTGTATGTCTGGAGCCAAGGAAAGTTTCCCTGGGGCGTCAGACTCCTCATTAACCTTCTCTTCATCTTTCCATTCCTCTCTTTCCTCTTTCTGCCCAATCCAACATTCCTCAGTGCCTCATCCTCTCCAAATGCCAACATTCACATCAAAAGAATATTCTGTATGGTAATATACTCATTCATTAAATCTTTCCTCAGTTACTTAGAGATTTTTTTTATCTGCTCAAGGCCATTTCTCTCATTTGAAGATATGCACATGCACATATGGATCATCGCGAAAGAAAAAACGATAGGTAGATTGGTAGATAGGTAGATGGATGGTTGGATGGATGGATGGATGGATGAATAAATATATGGATGGAAGGATGGAAGGATAGATGGATAGATAGATACATATATGGATGGATGGAAGGATGGATAGATAGATAGATAGATAGATAGATAGATAGATATATGGATATATGGATATATGGATGGATAGATATATACATATATATGAATGGATGGATGGATGGAAGGATAGAGGCAACATCACCCTGAGCTAATCTTCTCTTTTCTTAGGGAAGTATTCAAATATCACATACTGTATGGAGTGAGGAATCAGATTTCTGTTAAGATATATATAATATAAAGATGGCCTGTCATCTTTATATTGAAAAGTCAAATACCACATACTCACTGTGTGGTAAAAATAATTCTTATCTGTCAAATACTTTTTAATTTGCATCCAAATCTTTTTTTTTTTGCTGAATTTATTATGTGTTTTTTTACAAAGGAATTGTCTTAAAAAAAGTGGAAAATAAGTGCAAATGTTTAAATAATGAATGTGTGACTTCAGTAGACATTTAAATGTAAGTCCTGCCTGTGAGAAGCAGGGTTAAAAGTGTAAAGAACAAGTTTCTGATGTGTTTTCACTCGATCAGTTTCCTTGTACAGAACGTCCCCTCAAGCAGTGAAGTGTTAGACATATTGCCACTGTTGGGATGAGGCTCTTTACGGTCTTTTATTGCTCTCTCTCTCTCTCTCTGTTCGTCACATACTTTGTTCTTCTTTTCTTTCTTTCTTTCTCTCACTCTCTTTTTCTGCTTCTCTCCCAATCTCTCTCTTCCTGTCGCTGTCAGAGGGGAATGACAACCATCTGCAGGCCCCCTGACATCTGGAGACGACTGAGACACAATGACAAGAACACACACACACACACACACACACACACACACACACACACACACACACACACACACACACACACACACACACACACACAGTCTTTACTGTAGTGAACTAGGTGCATGCAGCAGAAAAGAGAAGAGATAAGGAATGAGGTATTGGGTGGAGTAGGAGGGACACAGGGATATAAACTAGGTTTAATGGCAGTAACGTATCATGCTACTGGACTGTCATCATTCAGAAAGAAAAGATTATTTTCAGGACAGAGAATAACGGGAGCTATTACTGTAAGGCAGAAGGAGCTGTTGTAATGAGGACTTGTTAGTCCTACAATTATCTCACTTGCAGAACTACCACGGTCAACAAAGCTGATATGTTTTTTGTTTTCAATTACATCTTGTATATGAAATAATCTCCTTATTTATGTATTGGTTTATTAAACAAGGCACAGTAGAGACCAGAATAATAGGTTGTGTCTAAACCCTACAAGAGCATAATTACGAAAAAATAGGTTTTGCCTTTTTACATTTAGACAACTGTCCTTCCCAGTTTAGTTCTGAAGCCAAATTGCATACAAATCGTACCTAAATCCTGTTCTCTGCTGCTGCAACAATTAATCTTCAATTTTAAAAGCTGACCATAATGATTTCGAAGCAATTTATCTTTGCTGTAAAAAGTATCAAACCTCTGTTTCTTTGTTCAGGAATTAAGTTATGTTTAAAACCTTTAAAGCCACATATTCACACGTGTGTCACTGAAACCAGCCAGAATATAGAATGAATTTTCATTTACCAGAGCTGCTCTGTTGACAAATAACTCTGTAGCTGCAATGTGCGGTTGGCTTTGTGTAGCAAAGAAGTGTGCATTGTACCTATTCTTGTAGACACTTACAAACCAGGGGTTATTTTATGGATGACCAGTGTCTTATATATGCAGGCAGAAATGGTCCATTTTGAGGAACATGCAGGTCATTTTATGAAATCAGTGACAATGAAATTACCAAGCTGCTGATGTCTATCAAGCTGCATAATGAGAAGGAACATTGTTTTAACTAATGGCAACACTTTTAACTGTCAAGTGTCACACTGTTTCTACTCATGGTCCATGTGTGAAATTAAAGTTCTTGTTTTCGAATGCCGTGACTGCAAGAATCAATTTCTACCTTATCATGCTGTAAACCAATACCAGAAGGTCTAGAAACTCCGGTTGGTCCTTATATTTCAAACTTAAACCTGTTAAACCTAATTGTATTTGGGCCACTTGAGAGGCAGCTTTGAACACATCACTGAAATATAATCCCCTTTTAAAGGTTTGCTTATTCACACATTCTGCAGATATGGAGCAAACTTAGCATTCATTTGTAGATGTGTTTGTAGCTACCCAGTGACTGTACGTCCACTATTCACTCTCTTTTTAGCTTTGCTTTTGGTCTCCACCAATTTGAGGGATATTTGGCTCTTTAGCTGCAAAATGATCCACTAACTTTGTTTGTCTGACGTTTGGTGCTAAGCGGCAGGTAGCGTACAGCTGGACACAACAGTGATAAGAGTTTTACGGGCCAGAATACCAAAGCAATGAGCTAAAACACTCCGTAGAGCTGAAGGGAACTGACTCAGTTGATAACTTTCTGTGGGATCATCTCTACGGGTAACACTTTTTGCATTAACATAGTAATGATCCATTGTGATAATAATAATATTGGTTATAGCAGCTTTAATCCCCCAAAATTGGGTCTAAACTGAGAAGAAGTACATGTAGGTCAAGGTCATGTGTAGACAAATCTGTATTTTTTGTGTATTTAGAAACAGCCCCTATCCAATGTGACACTTGTGCCAGAATGACACCAACGTTGTTATCGTCTGAAATAATACAAAAAAAATCAAATAATGTTTTGTATGAACGATAGTATTTCCACCAGAGTGGTTTTAATCAGGACCTTAATTCTCAGTCCCACTTAGAGCTAATTGAAAGGACAAGATCTTGTAATAGATGAAGGATCATATTTCTACCAGAACAGAATAAGTGGACTTCTTCAGCTCCCTAATGGCAGAAACGTCCTAGCAGCGTCTCAAACTGATTCATTGTTCACAAACCTTCAACGTGCACGAGAAAACAAAGTCAAAATACCTTGACGTGTCTCCTACAAACTTAGTCAAATTTAGATGATGACATGAAAAACATAATGTTTTGAGCCATCCTAGTGCTCTGGTCTAGTGCTCTGGGTCACCATTTTGATTTGATACCCCGAGGATGAATCCTACTGATTTTGGTGATCACCTGAGTTTTACGTTAGCAGCATCATGAGGTCCACATTTGGGGTTTTGAGTGAAATGTCTCAGCCACTATTGAAAGGATTGCCATACAATCTGGTCCTCAAATTCTTTCCCGCTTCTGGATGACTTTTAACAACTTTGGTGATCCCTTCATTTTTCATCTAGCTCTATCATCTGGTCAACATTTCAATTGGTCCAGTACTTTTGTTTGTGACCAAATACCTGCAAAACTAATACTATCCCAGCAGCACTGTCATTGTAGGCACATTGCCAATCTAGCATTAGCATTTAGCTCAAAGCACTTCCTGCACAGACACAGCACCGCAATGCGGTTTATTGTTTCATGCTCTGGCGTCATTGTTTTTGTGTGAAGTATGGCAGCTATTGCAGGGTTTGGAAACAATACGTGCACTACATGATGCAGAGGGTGAGCTGGAACATTTTCTAAAGATGAGGCAGAATAAAGACCAGACCACGGTGCAGAATGCATGTTGTTGCTCAGCGCGGCAGCTCGTTTGCCTCTTTACAAGTACAGGATAAATACTATGGTGAAGTGAGTGCAATGCCAGACATGTATTATCCAATACACCGTGTCAGGAGACTAATATGTGCTATATCTGTGCGACATTCAGAATGGGTTTAATTAGCATTTTCAACACATTTCTGAGCAAGACTAGCAATTATAGAAGACGGTCTAGATTATTGTGTGAAGGTT
Organism: Myoxocephalus aenaeus; assembly: GCA_038501785.1. Lineage (NCBI taxonomy): Eukaryota > Metazoa > Chordata > Actinopteri > Perciformes > Cottidae > Myoxocephalus > Myoxocephalus aenaeus. Next base: position 1,685,033 of record JBAMJR010000187.1, read on the forward strand.
CAATGCAAAAGTCAGAGTTTTCCACTGAGATAATTACAGATTTTGTCTGTCTGACCTGCAGGGCAGCAAATGCGTCTGCTCCAATACCTTTGTCCATGTCCGCAAGTGCTGATGTGCATATGAGTCCACTTCTAGGTCTGTGTGAGAGAATATATAAAAATATTGAAATAAACTGGAAAAGTGTGTGTCTCAGGTCTCGCTGTTGTGTATTTGTGTATGAATGTGAACTTGTGTCAAGACCTGTTATTTTCATGAAACCATTTGTGACACTGTGAAACCACCCCAGTCCAAATTAGAGTCTGTTTCTCTAGACGACACATTATCTCACCCTGCAGTCTGAAACAGCATAATATGCCTGATTCATTTTGTGTTCAATTGTTATACTATGTATGATGTTCTGTGACATAATACAGTAAAGTTCTGAGACACTGTGAACAAGCAGCTCAGCCTTTCCAAACCCTTTCTGTGGGCTGGTCGGCTGGCTGCCACTTTTAGCACTCTAAGGTAAACCAGCTAAATTACTGTGGCAAGCTGTGAAATGCCATTTCTTTCCTATTTAGAGAGGTGTCAGCTCCGTCTTAAATTGTGTTTGTGTGTCAAGGCAGAATCCGTTTATTGGACAAGCTGTGACCTATGACTTTTAAGACATAGTTTAACAATAAAAAGTTAGTTAGTTCATTCAACATTTCTTACACATTCTTAAACATATCATAATAATAAATAAGCTTTTAATTGTATGGAGTAACTGTCTGTTATCTGTGCATATGACAATAAAAATGTCTTGAATCTTGAATATAAGGCTCCAATTTAGAGTCTGGGTAGAGGACTGATGACCTGGGTTTAAACCCCAGGTTAACATACAACCACCCTGGTGCTGGCACTTGAGAGATTGCACAATAAAGTATCACATTTCTCCTTTTCCAGCAAATAAAAATGAGGATAGACAAGACAACACTGTGTCTTGAATGTCAACGTTGTTGCTAAATGGGTTACATTTCCAGTTTAGCTTCAGGCTATGAGTACTTTGGGACCAGGGGGGACTCAAAGGAGCAGAGAAAACCTCTTAAAACCATCATGCTTAGAGCTAGTTAGCACAACAGCTTATTCACACCTCCATGCGAATGACTTTATGGACCTGAACGCTGAACTGCACCAGTTGGAGTAATTGACTGTCTAAATAGCTGCAGCTAAGATTAGATCACCTCGAAGCATTAAGATAATTAAAAAGACACACTAAAGTCTGTGCTTGTTTAGACTGGGGGTTCCTTAACTGTTTCAAGGCAAACTGGGAACATTTGTTGTCTCGCCCTATAAAATCCAGATTTAATAAAATAGGGCTGCTGTGTTTATCTGTGAGGGGTGACAGCAGACACGGCAGAAACATGCCCCTGAGGAATTTTGTTTATCAATTTTGTTTATCAAGTTTGATCATTTCTGTGTCAAAAACAAGATCATAGAGATACCTAGATTTGGATGTGATACTATTTATGTTATACCAATCTCATATCTGAGAGTGGTATCAATCTTCTCATCTAACACACATTGTAGCAAGAAATCATATAAACATATTTCCCAAAAATGTCAAACTTTTAGTGTATTTTACAGCAAGATGACCCTCATCTCTCCAATGATTAGGAAGGATTTCCCAAAACACAATCATTAATCCTAAGAGAGAAAAAAAGGCAAAGACAATATACTTCAGATTTGATAGACAGATGGAGAAATCATCCTCATACAAGAGATGAGCAACATAATTGGTTGATGCTATTTGTATGTCATAAAATACAAAATACAGCGTGAACTGTTTTTTTGTTAAAAAAACAATCTGCTCTCTCTGCATATAAGACTTTATAATAAATCACCTCTGGCCAGATCCTCAATTGAATTATCAATAACCCTAGCACCGCTTTCACTGTGTATATACTTGCATTTTCTTTATTATTTAATTTTCTTAAATGAATATGTTCTGCTCTGCTATTTTATTGTACTGTATATATTGAGTATTTCCCATACTTAATAGTGTTATGTTTACTATGTAACTTGCTTGCTGCTGCTACAAACAAATTTCCCCGTGGGGATGAATATATATAAGTATCTATCTATCTACTTATCTATCTATCTATCTATCTATCTATCTATCTATCTATGAAAATACAGCGTGAAATCAAATAGTCTTTCATAAGTAATTCATGGATCTCATTAGACCAAGTTAGCACAGCATTGAGTCATTTATGTTGTTTGTCTGAGTGTAATGAAATCATGTGTAACCCTGCTAATAAGCTGTCGTCGCAGTAACAGTTATGGAGAGCAAGCACAAATCAGAATAATCTTTATTGGACGAGCATGTGTACACATACTCCAGTTGGAGCAACAGAAAACCAGAGATAGGAATGTCTCACCTGAGCTTTTGTTATTGCCATTTCCTATTGGTTAGTGTTTCATGCTGATTTACAGCCCCTGTTATGGGGCGCATATGTAAAGGTCCGCAGGCTACCAGACGTCATGCCTCCAGGATCCCCCCACAGCAGCCCCCACCTCTCTTGACCACACTCACTATTTAACTTCCTCAAAGGGTGTCAACCCCCTTCCCCTCTGTCTCTGCTCTTCATCAGCTCTCTCCTTCCTTTACTCTAACCAGACCTGGATCACCTTTTTGTTTTGTTTTACTCCCTTGCTTAGCCATGTCCATGTCTCTCTTTCCCCCCCATTTTCTCTCGCCTCCTCTTGATTCGATCTATTCTTTCTATTCATCCTGAAGTCAGAGCCTTCATAAAGCTCCAAGGACACGAAGACGTGACCAAAACCATGAAGACTGTTGGGAGTCTTCGGTCTAATTTATAACATTTGAAGGCCATTCAACAGTGCTGTGATTGATTTGCTTCAGTATGGGTGGTCCCATGGGAAATCGAACTCTTCCCCCTTTTTTTATTTACACTTGCTCAAATGTAGGACAATTGTAATAAAAACTTGAAAACAACTGGCTTCCAGATCTTTCCTCATGTTTTCTGTTGTTTAGAAAATATAAATCTGTTTAATACTTCTTCCTGAGGGTGCAGTGGTCTTTCAGCAGCAATTTACTGTTGCCTTTTTGTGATAATATAATGGCTACATCTGCAGACAATAGACCTCCAGATCACTGATGGCCCCCTCTTAACCTTCTCCCCTCCATTTTTCTTAAACTGCTCAGTCTTTTTCCTTCTCTCTCCCCACTGCCCTGAGGGTCAAACGCTCAGGGGCTTTCTCTGCTGTCCATGTGTGAGATTTACTCAAACAAGCTCTGTGTGTCATTCAAGAAAACACAACAGGGATTTGTTGGCTTTATCTGAGCATCTCCTGAGTGATCCCTCTCTCCTTTAAGCACTTAGATCCTTAAATTCTGACATGAATAACTGCTGTCCACCAAAGTGGTACTTCTTGCTGTTAATCTTCCAGATACTAAATCTCTGATAGAGATAGAGTCATGCTGAGAAAAGGCACTTCTATAGGATTTTTTATTTTTTTTTCTCTGATACTGCAAAGCCATCCTGCCAGTATGTAGACTTAAAGCTGAGAGTCACTGTGTTAGTTATGGGTAATAACACTCTTTTGTTTATAGTAGAATCAGCACTGCAAGCTAAAACTCATTCTTAGAACAAACTTATCAGACTTAAATATTATTTTAGTACCATAAAACAGGGCAGAAGTAAAACCAAAAGGGTGGTTCCGTTAGCTTAGCATAACTGCTTCAATGAGGCTATAACCACATCGCCCTCCCCAGCTATCTCAAATAACTTTGCTTCCAACTGAGAGTAAAGTAATACAAAAATACGTCCTTGTGACCATCCAACCATCAGTCCAGTGGACCCCTGTCATCGCTCCCTGAGCTCCAGGCTCTCACTTGGCCAGGCCAGCCACGACCTCATGGAGAGCTGGAACTTCAAATCAATAATAGACCACAAGGTCCTGGACCTGGTGCCCCAGTGTGACCCTGAGGCTCTGAGATAGCACTCATTCAAAGTCAGGAAGGTTATCTGTCATGAAAAACATGAATATTAAAAGGCTTTGACAGAGTTAGCCAGGGTTGATTTATGTAATATAATTAACATTCGATTACATTGAGAATAATTATTGCCTAGTAAAGAAAGATTAATGAAGATTGTAATTTCAGGGTAAATGGTAAATCAAGTAAACATGCTGCCAGTCTGTTGACTTTTTCAATATTTGAACGCCATGATCTTTCCCTAATCTCTGCTTTGAGTAACTAAATATGACAACAAAAATGAGTTAGTTACCATCGGATATAGAGTTCTGCAGGGATGGCATATTTATGAATGCCAACCCCGGAAGTTAGCGTTGCACTGGTTCCCTCGATAAAAAGATAATGGAATTTTTTCTTTGGATTTTGGATTATTGCAGAAAATATAAACTCTGTAGCAAACACAAGTTTATGATATATGTTTTCTTCAGCAAGGTAATCTTTACAAATGAACACCACTTTTATGATTTCTGAACCGTGAACGCAATTGGCAGAAGTAAAAAGCCAACGCTATGCTATGAACTACACCCCTGTTGCATGAGTGGAAGTTTACACAACGAGGCTGTGAAGTCTGTGAAGGTGGACTAGTCTGCGTGATGACGTTTTGTAATCACATTTAGCCATTTGTTAATACCCACCATTTTTAAAACAGTATTTATGAAAAGTATTAAGAAGAAAACATTAGAATTTCTTAAGCAGACCTTTTTTTCAGGCACCTAACCAACAACTCATTTAAAAAACCCATTGACTTCAAGACGAGGGAATCAGAAGTGCAGTGTTCTAGGACTCATTCGTGCAGCACTCTATTGTATTGGAAGTCTGGACGTTGAGGGGAAAACACATGTAATATAGTTTGGAAGGTAACATTTTGTTTTATGTTCGGTATGAATATTTTGCAACTTGACATTGATGACATTTTTTCTCATTATTTGATTAATAAAAGGTAATTCAGGTGGAATTATACTTGTGTATGTTTTTGTAACATTTCTACATACTGAGCTAGTTGAATTGAAATAACATATTGTGACATGCATCAAACTAATGCTTTCTTCACATATGTATCCATTTTGCATTTAGACGAGCAGGAAACGGAACATTCAAGAATGCTGATTTTAATGAGGGTGTTTGGTCTGACGGGTCAGTGTTCTTGATTTTAACCCACAGCCTCAACCTGCACGGAGTCATGAGGTCATGAACAAAGTAATTAAAGGCCTCTGTTTTTTTATGGATAGCTCTTGGCTTCATGCCCTTTCTGATCCCTCTTTTCCTGTTTTCAGTTTTTTAAATGACCGTGACAGAGAGTGGGTACGTTTGTAATACAACCTTTTTCTTTTGTTGCAAGGTGCACCATGTAAACTTATAGATTGATGAACTAAATTTGACATTAATTACATAATGATCATTGGTTTTCATCCAGGTAAATGTACCAATAGATCACCTTTGTACAAACACCTCTTTACCTTGTACCTTCCCTCTTCTCCCTCCACTATTTTGTATCACTCTAAATTTTTCTGACACAATGTAATTATAGAAAAGAGTCAAAACAATAGAGAAAGAAACACATTTTGCAGTCAAGTTCAATAATGTGACTAACAGAGCTGGGAGACGAACATAACTTAATAAAAAGCAATTATTTGTTTAGAAATAGAATAGAAATAGAAATAGAAAAATAGAAATAAATAGAAATCCTTTTTATTCGTCATAGTACATACATACATGAAATGTGTCCTCTGCATTTAACCCATCCTTAATGTCTTAGGGAGCAGTGGGCAGCCCTGTGAGGCGCCCGGGGAGCAATTTAGGGTTCAGTGTCTTGCTCAGGGACACTTTGACGTGTGAGCTATGGGGGGACTGGGGATCGAGCCGGCTACCTTGTGGTTGCGGGACGACCACTCATCCCCCTGAGCTACAGCCGTTGAGCCAGGACTTCAGAGAAAGTTTATTCACACATCAAAGCCAGATCAAAAAGAATACATAATGCACATGATTTGAAATTATGTATCGGCAAGCTGGTCTCTTCGCGGCACCGAGTTGTTTACTTCCTGAATTCATGACTCAGCACTCCATTGGTTGACCTAGATAGCACCAAACCCCAGAGACAAAAAGATAGAGAGCAGTGATGACCAATGTACTTTTTAAAGTCTCAGTGGGATACATTGGCTGCAAGCACAGAAAGTCAGATTATAACTGTACTTATTTTGAACTGTAAGGCAGGTAGCATTTCACTCATTGATTAATTAACGAGTGAATACAATTATTAGCGTCTCTATCCATAAGATAGGTCAACAACGGGCCTTTCATTCTGTTTTCTTTCTCCCCTTCTTCTGTCTCCCTTAAATCATTAATTCAGTCGTTCACCTCCCCCAAAGTGCCATTGATATTACATTATGTCTTGATTTCTTCCTTTCCTTCCAGTCAGACAGACACTGATTCATTTATTATGTTCCAATACATTCCAATACAGTGATGCCTATTGGAAGTGAGTTGGGATTGGGCCTAATGCTTTTCACAGCCATATCACAACTACAGGGAATCAGTGCAGCAAGAGAACAGTTATGCCCTCACACACCCACCGCGCCTCCAGTGACACGGGTTATATGTTGGTGGAGATTGGATTATAGGGAGCTGGGGGGATAAACAGTCATTCAAGATTAATTTCACAATCCATTATTCAGGCAGCTGATGTGAGAATTCAGTGGTGACCCTATTCTGACATCTGCTGCTGCTCTCTCGCAAGGCTGCCCCCATGTCAACAGACTTAAACTGTATATGCAACTTAATGTGGATGTTAAGAACTTCTATCTAAACAAACCATGTGGAAAGGGCCTCTAACACACACACACACACACACACACACACACACACACACACACACACACACACACACACACACACACACACACACACACACACAAGGCAGATCATTAAAGGATGGTGGGTGGGGGGGTTAATGTGCTTACAGGAGACAACAGCTGAAGAGCGTCAGTCTATTTTTGTTGTCCCTTCACTTAAGTCTCTCAGAAGGAGGTGTGATCATTATGAAGTGCCTGAGAATTTGAGATCACATGAAAGAGACAGTCACTTGTTTAGTTGCCCTCACCCACAAGTCAGGAGAGCTGTCTGAAGCTATTGGGGGAATCTACTGAAACACAACATAGTATTTGTCTCACTGTCCCCAAACTGAATGGAGCATTCAATGGGCAGCTGGAGCCCTTAAAGATACAAAATCACATCAGAATTGGCCCAAACCTTCTTAGAAACAATACTTAGAAGGTTTGGGCCAATTTATCAAGGACATTTTACAACAATTAACTTGATGTAAAATGTATAATGGAACAGTTAAATCAGTGGTTCTCAACCCCTGTGGAATTATTTGTACCCCTAACCAGCATACACCATTTTTGGTTGAAAAAAAAAGATGTAATACAAAGCATGTGCCATGAGTGTCTGAGTTAATATAGAATATATAAAATTCTGTTATGAACTTACACTTATATTTTATTGAATATTTATTAAATAACTATTTTTAAAGCATTTTTGAATTGATGCTAATTGACTTGACCCGCATTTGAGAACCACTGAGTTAAATGAATTAACACATGATAGGCTGTCCACCAAAAATCTGGGAAGGTGGGAGTCAGCCTACGTTTTTGTAGCTCCACTAAAAGTAAGAAAAAGGTGCATTGAAGGACACTGGTGAGGTGAATCTAGCGAGAAGCTTAAGAAGTTATAAAATGCGTTGTGCGGCAATTGAGGCGGGTGAAATGAGCTGCAGCTCGTCAGGAAGATATGCACGTCTTTGGCCTACATGCTGCGTAAAAACATCTGAGAAGCGTAATTACTTGTTACCCCGGTGTTTCCAGAAAGCCCCTCCTTGGACAAACCCCTCAGCCGGAGCGTCACTCAAAGTTCACTTCAGTCCAGTCCCTTTTCCTAAGCTCAAATACACACTCGCACACATCCGCTGTCATCCACACAAACGCGCGCACACACAGCGCCAGACGCGTTTGCGTTGAGCCAGCCTGCCGCTTCCAGCGCTACTTTTATTCTCATGAGAGGCACGAGGAGACCTGTTGGGTGTTTGTTACCTGAAGGATTTTCTTGCTGTGCGGAGTTGACAAAGTGTGACTTCACTTTTTCCTCGCCTTCTCCTCCGTGACATCTTATGTGACAACTTTATTTTGGGGGACTTTCTCACTTCAACAATCTCGGAGTTTATTGGTAAATGAACTAGTGGATTGCATTTCGCATTTCCGAAACGTGCAGTTGGATTAAAACCAGTATTTGATGGGCAAAATGAATACTTCTGGGAAGTAACTCCGAAGGATTTAAAGGTATGCTTTTATCAACCATGGCTATGCATTACAGTAATCTATGAATCACAGATGCTTCTGGCTAGAGTGCCCAATTTACTTCAATTTCAGTTTCAAATTGAAAAACCCTGTCAAAGCTATTGCAGTCGGTTTGATGAGTTTGAATGGTTTAAGTGCATTTGTATGCTTGTGTGAGATTAGATAAGAGGCAGAGAGAGAGAGAGGCAGAGAGAGAGAGAGAGAGAGAGAGAGAGAGAGAGAGAGAGACTGAGAGAGAGACTAATTTAATGTCTTTCATTTACTCTTATTGAATCCGCCTGCACTTAAAAAAATAAATGTATATGGTGAAATATGTCACTCCATTAACCTACTGGGCACACACACCCACGTGATAGCCCAGAGGTCTATTTTGTTTCAGACAAATACAAAGTGGATCTATGGATAGAGAGTGTCATGTGTTGTAGGTTACATATTGCAAATCCCCTCGTTTTTGGGATGTTTGAATATAACTTGACTTGTGCGTGCGTGAGGGAGAGAGAGAGTGAGCAAGAGAGAAGGAGAGAGTGAGGCTCTCATCTGGGTTTACTTTGCTGCCCTCCATCAGTCTTGATCTTTTTGTTTCTCTTTGGCAGAGATAATCCCAGCGTTGCTTCTCCTCTTGTGGAGTGAAGATGTACTGGAGTGTGTGTGCGCCGCTGACTCTCCTGGTGCTGACACTTGCAGTGCAGAGGGGGCAGGCCTGTCCCAGGAGCTGCAACTGTTACCAGGCCAACGAAGTCCACTGTACATTTCGCTCCCTGCTCACCGTACCGTCTGGCTTGCCTCTATACACACGCCGCATCAATTTAGGGTAAGGGAATGCATGTAAAACACATACACAAACGGTTTATGTGCTTACAATAATAAAGTGCTTTAATTTACCTTGCAAACACAGTCCCAGAGGATCCAAGTGTCAAGCGTTAAATCTATGGCCTGCTTTTGATCTGTTTTGATTTACTTATTTTCTTTATTGTTTTGATTCTGTATTTTACTGCGCTGTCTTTTAACGTGTATTGTATTATGCTTTCTTACCTGTTGTAATGTTTTTGCCCCTGTTATGGTCACTTTGCTTTAATTTTGTTTTTTGTTTTCTCGACTCCTGTACAGCACTTTGTGACCTTTGTCTGTGATAAGTGCAATATAAACATACTTTACTTACTTACTTAATGTGCTAATATGGACATAATAGTATTTGTTGACTTACTGACGTCTCAGGTTGATGATTTGGTTTCTGTGCCCCGTAGGTTCAACAGCATCAACAGGATCCATGACAGTTCTCTGGCTGGACTAAAGAAGGCGGAGCTTCTGATGCTCCACAGCAATGACCTCCACCATCTCCCAGATGCATCGTTTAGAGATATGAAATCATTACAGGTAAACAGAAAGAAGAGCAACACAATCAGGTGTCAATATCATGGCACAATACTGAAAAGAGAGATATTTCTATTCATAACCAAACTTGTGGATGATGACAGCCTACATGTTGAGGCGGTGGAGATGATTCTCCAGAGGCCTCTTCTTGTGGTTGTACATTTCTACTATATGGAGCCGGACTCATCAGCAACCAGCATTGACAGTGTCCTGAAATGCTCTGTGCCAAAACAAACTATTGATTCTGGATTATAAAATATTTGACGGTTAATAGGGAAAATAAATCATTGTCTCCTCAAATATTTAATCTTTGACTCTTTGGAGACTCTTTTTTTTTTTGCAGTGCACAGTTGTGAAAATCCAATTTGGACTCAGTCTTCATAAAGGGCACTTTATTCCCTCACCAGCCTCAGGCAGGGGTGTCACACAGAGGCTCCTGCTCTATTTCAAAGGTCCTTTGTTCAAGAAAGCTCAGCTCTTAAACTTTCTTTCTTTGTGTGTGTGTGTGTGTGTGGTACTTAAGAGAGATGAGTATAATTAAACGGTTGACGGAACCAATTTAAGTTTTTAGTATCATGAATAATGCAGAGTTAATCAAGATATATAGCATGTCAAAATAGTGCAATTAAGAGAGGGTCCTACATTGATAAATATGCCTAAATCTTGCAGTCACTGTTGATACAAATTGATTAATACAAATATACATTTTATATTTACTCTGGGAAAACAGTATGCACATTTATATAACAATTTGTATGATTTTGTTCACATTATTAAGCACATGTTTATAATGTCTACAACTAATGCATAATTTATGTGCAGTCATTCTTTTCACTGCTTTGTGACAGGAAACACGCTGGACATTTTTGCAGCATCCTAAGGACAAAATTTGCAGTCTGTGGGGAAGCGATATTACTCAACAAGCGATTGTTCCCATCATCTCACAGGCAGATGCTGATATATTTGCTATTGTGGGATAATAGGATCCAGATTTCCATATGCTGACATCTTCACATTTTAGATCTGTTAGCAGCTGGAACGCCGCCAAAGTCTGCCTAAGTCGCCTCCCTGCAGAGAAGATTTATCATAAGCCTCACAGAAACACAATTCCACAACATGGATTTCGTGGTGTGCCTTCTTAAAATATGGTGGGTTCTCCACACATGACAAGAATATCAATGGATCCTCTTGAGTATTCTGCTAAGGATAAAGGGTTAAATTCCATATTTGAAAAGTTCAAGACACCCAGTGCTTCCAGTCTCTCCTGCCACACTGTCTCTCACACACCTACTTGGTTAATTTAGTGCACCTGTTTGTCACACACACCTCATCAGCTTATTCTGTACACCTGTTGGTCACACCTCGTCAGCTCAATTACACTCACCTGTCCACTCTGCTGCACCTACTCCCTCTGGTATATAAGGCCCAGTTTCACTCACAGTCACTGCCAGATTGTTCTCTGTGTTATGCCAGACAGCATGCAGTCATTTTTTGCTTTCAAAGAGTTTTTCACCTCCTCATCCCAATTCCCCTCACATCATTTGTCATAAATTACACATACACAGCAGTGTGCAGTGACAGACTTGTGCTCATTGCGAAACACTTGGTTTCTTCGTCAGCTTTGATGCTTTTTATTTGATTACTCCTTTAATCCTTCGTTGCTTCCAATCACTCCATTTCCTCCCCCTCCCCCACAGATACTAAAGCTGAGTTATAACAAGCTGAGAGAGATCTCTTCATCTCTGACCTTCTCTGGCCTGACCTCACTGCTCCGCCTGTACTTGGATCACAACCTCCTCCAGCACATCCACCCCCGGGCCCTGCTCCAGCTGACTAGCCTCAGGCTGCTGCGTCTGCAAGGGAACCGGCTGCATCAGCTGCACCCTCACACTCTGTGCACACTGTCCCTCCTGAATACATATTACTTCTCTACCCTCAGGTGAGCTTTAACACTTAAGGCACATAAAGTAATAATTATTGATATAATATTTTTAAACACTCCTCAAAGAAAACTAATAGCCTGATGATAAATGTAACACTTCTATTGGTATTTAGACAATAATACACTAAAGCTACAGCATTGTCTCTTTACCCTTTTTGTTAGATTAACAGAGGAATAATGTGGGTCTGAACATGAAGATGATGAAAATTATAATACATGATAAATTAAATTCTTACCTGTCACCTCTCACTGCCCACTCTTTCATCCATTCCTCTATGACTTTGATTAAAACTCGGTGTTCCCCCTCCCCCTTGTCACCTCAATCTTTTCCTTGCTCTGTTTTCCCCTCTAGACACCTGGACCTGTCCAACAACAGCCTAACCACTCTGCCCAGAGAGACCTTAGCGACAGCACCTCTGTTGGAGACTCTTGCGCTGCAGGCTAATCCGTGGAGTTGTGACTGCAGGATGACCTGGTTTCTCACTTGGAGTCTGGCTCATCCAGGTGACTGTCACGTCGGAAATATTATTTGTTTTCACTTGTGGTTTTGTCTCCCACGTCCACACACATGATATGCAGGCCATTGATTGTGCCTCTGAGCCATATTAATTCAGTCAAAAAATATGCAAAAATGTGGTGGGTAATGCAACTTGTAAGTTGCTTGAGTGACTAAAGGAGAAGAAATAGATTAGGAGATAAGGTAAGAAGGAGCATTGGCAATGGATGGAGAAACTGATACTCATGTGTTAATCGAGTCAATAAGCAGTCTAAATACTGTAATATACCATGTCAGATCCAGGCAGATGATAGAAGGATAAAAAAGGAACTTTATATAACATATCTGGTTTCGTTATCTTGATACCTCTCACATCTCTACACCTGCTTTTTATATCTTCTCTGTTTTCCTTCATTTTCTCTATCTCTTCCAGTGGGTCTTGTGTCTGTTATTGAGATGTAAAAGAGTGCTGCACCATGCACTGCGTCTCATCGCTATGCCAGATTTAACCTGCCATGACTAATCTATGATGACAGCATTGATGTGTGCAGAGAAATTAAATATAGGCTAATGATTGCTGTGTAATAATGAAGTGATGCATTTTTCGGATTTATGAGTAGATAAAGTAACCATACCGAATTAGTAAAAGATATAGGGTAATAGATGCTTAAGATGAGCTGACATGACTAATATATGACACCCCTAATAAGTGCAGATAGCTTAAATATGCACTAATATGCTTCTTTGTTTGCTATGCTATTATACACAGTTGATATGCCAAAGATGGTAAGGATGTCATTCATGACATCATTTCCTCTGCCTCTCTCTTTCAATTAGGCTTAATGAAATGTTCCAGCGGCCCTCAGTGTCCAATCTGTGCCTCGCCCAATTCCCTTCAAGGTCAGGGCTTGCTTGACCAGACTGACCTATCGTGCACCTCACCTGTTATCGCCTCCCCAGGAAGAGACACACCTTTGGAGACAGAACTCAGTGAAATCCAATCAAGTGAATCCTTCCGAGAGCCTTTAGGCACTGCCTCTCTGAGTCTGTCTGATCAACAGGGGAACAGTGTCGATCTGGGATGCAACGTCACTCACTCGTCTGAGTTCCAGGATATTGCTCCGCCTCCAGATCTCTCTCTTTCCTCCTCTTCTCCTCTCCCCCTTGCTCTGTCACTCTCCCTGGAGTGCCCCGTGGAGAGACAGAGCTATGAAAATCTTTGGAGGATTCTTGCTTACTACAGTGAGACTGCGGTTCGCCTGGAGAGGGGGATCATGCTGAGTAAAACCCCGGCGTTGGCCTACCGCTACAGGCAGGCAGCAGAGACAGAAGGATATTATCACACTGGAGTCGAAGCTTCTGTTAAACTCAGTCCACAGTGGCTGCTACAGCCAGCCATTAGCATTCAGCTAAACAGAGCGCAGTCTAACAGACACATAATCCAACTTATATACTCAACAAGAGTCGCTGCTCATCTGGACCCTGCTTCTCATACCTCCACGTCCGCCCCTCCCTCTCACCCATGGGTGCTTATTTCAACTAATCACACCACCACGGCCCTGGCGGCAGTAGCAGGCAGTAAGGTGGAGCTATCATGTCCTCTTTTAAGTTCTAGTAACCCCAAAGTACAGTGGGTTCTCCCAGATGGATCCATGCTCATCTCCCCCTCCAGCAGTCTAGATGGTAGGCTCCAGGCTTCAACCTCTGGATTACTTCTACACAAAGTACAGCTATCAGATTCAGGGATTTACCACTGCATAGCCAGGGCAGGCAGGGATGTAGATGTTCTCCCCCTGCGCCTGGCAGTGGAGGAGTCCTCTGTACCGCCTTCAGGTGAGCAAGTGGGACCTCCTGTCACCGGAGACATTGGGGAGCCCATCAGTCTGTCCTGCAATGCATCTGGTTCACCAGCATCTCATATGAGTTGGGTGTTACCAGATGGAAACATAGTAAGGCGGGGATTTGTTGTATTAGGTGGGCTCACTATACAATCAAATGGAAGTCTGTCTCTGCCTGACCCGACTCAGAGGAATGCTGGTCATTACCGCTGCATTGCTGTCAACCAGTACGGTAGTGACTCTCTGTCCATGCAGCTGGAGTTAAACTCACGACACCTCCCTCCACTTAGGACTTCATTTCCCACAGGGCCACAGTCAGCCGCTGGCAGGTCAACCAAGATACGAGCTCCATTACTAGTGGTGGAAGGATCAGGGGATGAAAAGGAGGAAGAAGGGATAACTCTTTTTGGCAATAGGAAGCACCCAAGACCTCTCCAACCTCCCCCAAACAGACGTTATCCCATCGGAAAACCCAGAAGACCTGGTCTGAGGAGGGAAGGCCCCCCGAGAAGAGGAGGAGGGCCTTTATCATCCAATGACCAGAGAAGAAACCGCTTTGAGAACAGACATAGAGTTACCACAAACAAACAAAGAATTGACCCTCAGAAGTGGGCTGACCTCCTTGCAAAGATACGACAAAAGACAGTTCCCACTAATAACAGCCAGCCCATCGACGCAGGAAAGCCCACAGCTGAACCACAGGGAGGAGGCAAAGGTGGAGAAACAGGAGGACATGAGGGACATCATGATAAAGAAAGAGGTAGAGCTGAGGGAGCTGATGTGGAAGCGGAAACTGAAGGATCATCTGTTGATGACACTGATCTACAAGAGGAAGGCTTACAGCACAACCATCCTGTTCAAACAGAAACACAAACACACACGGAGACAAATACAGACACTGAAACAGAGACGGAGATAAATAAAGGGACAGAGGCGTCAACAGAAACACAGACAGAGAGTGAGAACAAGACAGAGAGAGAGACAGAGAAAGCATCTCCACAGACGGAGACAGTGACAAACCTAGAGACACAGAAAGAACCAGTCACATCTAAACCAATCTCAGGAACAAATGAAATTGTCCCAGGTGAAGGAGGTGAGCCAGAAGCAAACACCAACCCATCTAAGACCAGGCCTCAAAGCCCCCGACAGGGACTCTTCCCTAATTTGGTACCAAACTCTAGGCCTCAAAAGCCTTGGAATTCTCGCAGGAGAATTGGACAGCAAAGACGAATCATCAACAGGCCCAGGGTGCGCCCTATGACCTCACCCCAACCTCTCCCTGATCCTACGAACTCAAGGTCACAAGCTGCAACACCTGACACTACCACAGATCAAATTAATATGTCGTCCACAACCACAACTCCAGCTATTACAGTGACACAGAGTGACCATATTTGGACTGCTCCAAATGATGTGGCACTGCATCTTCCGTCTTCCCCTGTGTCTAACACTCATGGTATCGCCACTTCAAAATCTGCCTCCCCCTCATTGACTCCATCTTCCTCCGCTCAAACCTCATTATCCCCCTCTCACACAAAGATACATATAGACATGGTGACTCACTCAGCCAACATCCCAGACACTGCAGGGTCCACTCTCTTCAACCCACCGACAACAGAACCCACTCACTCGGATACTGCAATCGCACAGACACATGAGCCACACACACACACAAGGACACATACACATGGCATACAGAGACAAACAGAAACCCACACAGCCTTAGGCAAACATGTTGATTCACCCCCAAGCAAACACAGTGAAGAGCTGGGGATGAATTTGTCGGGTGTACCATATGAATCCCACTCCTCCACCTCTCTCCTACCCACTTCTTCCTCCATTATTTCCTCTACAGTCCCCAGCGCAACAACTACTGCAAACATCCCAACAACCCCTTCTATTACTCTCAAGAGCCCTTATTCAACTAGTTCTGATGGAAGCACAAGTGCATTTACTACTACAGCTAGTGACCACACATTTCCCACAACAGCTACGAGTACTTCTAAGACTACAAGTCACATCATACCTACTACAACTGCCATTATTATCCCAACACCCGGCACTACTAAAAGTACTACAGTTACTCCTACCTCTACTACTACTACTACTACGACCACAACTCCCTTTGTTACATCTACTACTCCCACTTCCACTACTACTTCCTCAATTAGATCTTCTACTACTTCTTTTACTACTACTACTACTACTACCTCTACGAGTACTACAATCTCATTCAAAGCTATTCCCACAACTCTTAACCCCACTACTACTATGACTACTACTACTACTACTACTAAAACTACTTCTCCTACGAGTAGTACTAGATTTTCCATCTCAGCCCAAAGTTCTCCAACTACTACAAAGGCAGCTATACCCATTACATCAGCTACTACTACTACGGCAACAACAATACTGACATCAACAAGTAGCATAGCATCATCCAGAGAGAGGCCGAGCGTTGTCCATGTTGAACCCAAAAGGAGGCCTGCTTCTGGGGTTGCAAACCAAAGTCGACCTTCTACTGAGGGGAAGAACCCTGCGGCCAATTCTATTCCTGATTCACACAGCAGCCGGCCACAATGGCTCCCTTCACCTCCGCTCCCTGCCGCCCCTGTGGTGAGTTCATATAAATTTATATTAACACTCTATAGGATTATTTTACCCAAAATGGATCTTAAAAGAAGCACATATATTATAGCAAGCGTAAGAGCCAAGTTAGGGCGACGATTTATTCTTATTTGTTAATTGAATTGCTCATTTCTGTAATGTTTCCCAATTTTTCTGCTCCTTGCTTTCAGTCATTCACTCAATCAGTAATGTTTTAAGTGCACTCTTAAATGTAATTTGCGATTCATATACCTTATATAAATATATTGTCTTTGTCAGCTAAGTGGAAGTTAAATTAACATGAATTTTTTAAGTGAGTGCTGGTCCAGAAAGAAATAACACACACGTACGCATGCACTTCCACACACACACACACACACACATACTACATTCGACTGTGCAAAGCCCTCTGGCAAAACATAAATGCACAATAGATCTGAGAATAGTCTAATCTTTATCCACATGACCCGCTATTTAACCGAAGGGATGTTTATGACAATTCTTCAATTTCATGGGTTTTCCCGAGCTCTACCAGAGTCCCTGCCAGATCTAAAGAAGAGATGAAAAACACATGTTCCATAATCAGCAACATTTGTGTTTAGAGACCCTAATCCCAAGGGATTGGAGATACTCAAATGTTAAATCATTTCCAGAGCTCTTTTGACAAGCCTCCACAGACCAAACCACTGGGTCCAGCCCAAATGATTCGTAATCTGGGATTACAGTATTGCTTTATTGTATTTGTGAACCACCTGAACAATGCTTAAAAATCATTACTGTTTACATTTTTTTATAAAAGTAATCACAAACTTTTCCAAAAAGTTTTACTGAATAGTTTACATATTCATGTTACACACTGTTTTACTGATGAATAATGGTCTTCAGCCTTACCCCCGGAACTAAGTTTTTATTTATCTGTTGTTTTGGTCTGGTATTGTTGTTGAAATTTATTTTTACACTTAGCACTTGGCCAAATTATCTATTGATTACATTACATTGTTATTTATAATTTGGTTTCCCTTGCTGTTAAAATTAGATGGATACATTCTAGTATCCATTACTATGCCACTATAATCTTTTTATTAAATTATTTTCATAGGCCCCAGTAGTGAGATCCAGACCAAGGATTGCAGACCCACACATCAGGACGGCGTCGTTCCCAGCAGAGAGCACTGCCAGGCTGGCTTGTGAAGCTCAAGGAGAGCCAAAGCCCTCCATCACATGGACTAAGGTCGCCACAGGTACACACAGTGCACCGTAATTTTTTTCAGCATACACATATCTCTGAAACAAAACATCCTTAAATTCGATAATGTTTAATTCAGGGTTACGTTTTTATCTTACGTTCAATGTCAACAGAGGCCTATACAATCTGGTTCAGGTACTGATGTAAAAACTCACAAAGTTTTCCAGTTTACTCAGTAAACCTGCTCTCGGAAACTTCAGGCTTTAGGCCTATATTTTCAAGTATGCTGGGAAACAGAAATGCTTCATTATATATGTGAATATACAATTCATTTATACTGTGAAAAAGTACAGACTTCACCTTTTTTAAAGACAGAATAAGGAGAGGTTTGTATTTACATCCTGAGGTCATAGATGTGAAAGGAAAATCCACCTCAGCTTTAGTATGTACTATAACTAAACGAATATGAACACATTTTACACTGACGAAATAACCCATTAACACCCAGCATTACGCACTGGCTTGCACACAATAAACTTTTCTTCTGCTTGCCATGTGGGAAAGACATATTGCAAGAAAGTAATGGAACATTTTGTGCACTGCATCACTGGGTTTATTACATGCTGTGCCACTCGGCATGTCCCTGATCCTCCTTTCCTCTGTCTCTTACTCATTGTCTAACTTTCTTCCCCAATTTCTCTCTGTTTTCCCATTCTCTCCTCACTGCTGCTCTTCTTGCTGTCTGTCTGCCTGACTGTCTCTCTCTCTCAGGAGCGGTGATGTCAATCCACTCCGGGGCTCAGCGTTTCGAGGTCTTGCCAAATGGCACCCTTGTTATCCAGAATGTTCAGCTGCAGGACAGGGGCACGTATATCTGCAGTGCACACAGCTTTATTGGTCGCGACAGGTGAGGTTACTGATACCATAATATTAATGCAACATATATAATTTAGTTATAATTTCCAGGGAAAGAAATATTTTTCGTACTAATTACACATGCTTATGGCAAACTGCAATTGAATGACTGAGTATTATAAATGTATTATGAATGCAAGCAGACCTGTCATAAGTCATATGCAAATCACTCTATTTGGCATTGTTTGAAATGCCGATCCCAATACTTGAATATTATGTTTTTCTAGGATTCATGTTAGAATTGTGTATGCATGCCTTTGGGTGTTCCCTAAATGTGTCATTCAAGACATTCATGGTTTGTTTTCATTGCGTGTGTATTTGAAATGTGTTCATGTGTTCATATATTGGGTTTGTGTGTGCTTTACTCTTCCATGATAGATTGCTATCCACCCTGGAAGTATGGACCCGCCCCCCTCGGATGCAGCTGGCCAGCTACAGAGAAGCTACCATTCATCAGGGTGGAGAGGTGCGCTTGGAATGCCAGGCGGACGGCGTTCCCAGCCCCCTGCTGTCGTGGGTTCTTCCAGATCGTTCTGTCTTGACCTCCGCTGCTCCCTCCACCAGTCGCATCACTATGGACAAAAATGGAACCCTCCACATTTCAGTAACTTTACCGAGTGACAGAGGAGTGTATCGCTGCGTGGCCTCGAACTCAGCAGGTGCTGCCAGTGCCTCTACTCGTGTACACGTGTCCTCACTGCCCCCGGTGATACAGCAACCCAGAGAGGAACACCTGCTCTTGTTTCCAGGGAGGCCTGTTTATGCTCACTGCTCTGCCCGAGGTGCCCCGCCACCAACTCTGCGCTGGCGAATCCCAGATGGGACTCTAGTCCGCCCATCCCAGTTTCTCCACGGCAACCTTTTTGTCTTGCCCAATGGGACACTGCATATTCGAGAGGTTGGACCAAAGGACTCAGGGAAGTACGAGTGCACAGCAAGTAATGCCGTTGGGGCAGATAAGAGAACAGTTAGGGTTGCAATTGAAAGGGGAGCAGAAGGAGAAAGAAGACAAAACAAATCTCTTTCAACTTCACTTCATAAAGACAGAACTTTATCCATCCCTAGCCACCCATCAAATCCATTCAACTCCGCTAGACTTTCCCCATCATCGCCCTTTGAAAGAGCCAGGATCATGCCGCTCACCCCCAGTTCTTCTCGCTCATCTTCTTACCCTCACAAACCCAATTCTACCAACTCATCTCCTAAAATCAATAAAACAGTCACTGCCTCCCCCACATACTTCACCAACGACAAAAGAACAAAACTCTCCTCTCTCTCCCCACCCTCCACGGTGCCTACAAATAACACCAAAGTGTCGTCCAGCATTGTGAAGAACACAATAATTACTTCCTCCTCCTCCTCTGACAAAAGCAGAGCCTCAGCTGCTTTGCATCCCTCACCCGTCTCCCCTTTCAGTAAGGCCCATATTGTCTCCACATCACCCTCTGTTACTAGTGTCCAATATGGTTTTTATTTGCAGCTTCACTGCTCTGTAACTGGCAACCCATCACCCATTATCATTTGGAGGACCCCCAACAGGAAACTGGTAGACATGCACTTCAGGTATGTGGGACGTGGTTTTGTGTGAGGGAAAAAAAGAGATCACTCGCATTGTGTTGGTTGTACAATTATATCGTTTGATAATTCTGTTAGTATCGCGTCTCAAATGTATTCTTATGATGTGTGTGTGTGTGTGTGTGTGTGTGTGTGTGTGTGTGTGTGTGTGTGTGTGTGTGTGTGTGTGTGTGTGTGTGTGTGTGTTTGTCCAAATTTAAATTACAGTTTTGACCAACGTCTGAAGGTGCACACTAATGGCACCCTGTCAGTCCAGAGAGTAACAGAGAAGGATGCTGGAGACTATCTCTGCATCGCGCGGAACAAGGTCTCAGATGATTATCGCCTCTTGCGTGTCTCTGTGGCGACCCAGCCTGCCAAGATCGAGCCTAAGCAGCCACTCACTCAAATGGTGTCATTGGGCAAGACACTGAAGGTGAGTTAAATAAAAAAAGTGGAATACTTTTTCATCCCTGCCTTGCTCCCAATAATGAAGTTCACTTAATAAACAAAAAAGCAATTATTAACAGTAATCATATATCACACACTTGAACCACATAATGCCTAAAACTTAAAAGCCAGTTGAACTTTTCGATCCTTATTTTGTGTGTAGACAGTGAGGTGTGTTGGGTGTCTTCTATCGCTGGGCGTGGTGCCAAACATTTCTACAGCTTCAAGCTGTCTTTGGTTGTTGTTTTCTAATCAAAAGGTGCTCCATATTTTTTAGACTCAAAAAGAAAAAAACAACCTGTCATGATTCTGTTATGAATCATCAACAGTGGCCTCGAGGGGATACTTCTTCACACATTAATATTTAATACTTAATGAAAACTATGTCAAGCAGGATGAAAGAGGACACTGTATTGTATTATACTTACCACAATGCCCTTAATTCTTTTTTTTAGGGCCTAAATACAGCCTTAAAACAGTATTCATGACTCCTTCTTACAAAGAGAATATATTATTTCCCCAAAGCTCAGCTTCCATCAAAATAAAAGCTACAACAACTTCTCAATAATAGCAATAATCATCCCATTCCTTGCAGGTGGACTGCCAGGCATCAGGACTGCCTGACCCGGCAGTCCGTTGGAGCCTACCGGATGGAACCATGGTGAACAGCGTGTTGCAGGGGGAAGACAGAGGCGGGCGAACACGGAGGTTAACTGTGTTTGAAAATGGGACATTACTGGTTCCAGCAGTGGGTATGGGAGAAGAGGGAGACTACACGTGTTATGCTGAGAATCAAGGAGGTCAAGACACCATGAAGGTAAGAAAATCAGTTTCTCCGACTGAAGAATATTAATTTATTTTATTAATGAAGGTTTTTATTTATATTAAATGTAATGAACATGTTGGGATATTATTCTATAAGAAAATGTTCCTTTGATTTACTTATTCACAATCAACACAGAATAAATAATTAAATAATTCATACAAATTCAATCTTTTCAGGTCAAAGTGAAGGTCATGATGACAACTCCACCAAACTTCACTGAAGACAGAAGCCACCATGTCATCAAAGTACATCCGGGGCTAACCGCCACAATTCGCTGCCGGGCCACAGGAGTTTCTGCCCCAACAGTGACCTGGTTTTCCCCAACAGGGCGTGTCATCCCACGCCGTTTGGGATCAGTTTTTTATTCTGAGCGGGTTGTGGCCCTTTCAGATGGAACTCTGGAGGTTCGTCTGGCTCAAAAGATCGACACGGGAAACTATACATGTCGAGCAAGCAGCCCAGCCGGGGAGAGGAGCATGGTGGTGAGCTTGGAGGTGGAGGCTCTTAACCATGGACTGAGTGGCCGGGTCGGAGGAAGAGGTTGGAGTAATACCAATGAGCCAGGCAGTGGTCCTTACAGTAGATCAGGGGGCAGCATTAATAATGCAGGGGTAAACCAGTATGGAGTTACCAATGCAGACACAAGCAAGCTTGGCAGCAATAACAGCAGCGCCAATGGCCATAGTGATCATAATGGCAAAATAAGAAACATTGTTCCAAACACTGGCACTAGCAAAGCAACAAGCGGCTTCAATCCGGTCATTAGGGGTGATAGTCGAGTTGGATTGAACAGGCCAGTCAGTGGAATCCCAACACAACTTGGAAGCAGTGTTATCAGTGTTGGGGTGAGTCGAAACACCGGCATTATGAGTAATACTAATAATCGGGGTAACAGTCCCAGCACAGTCAGAATAGATAGTGTAGAAAGGAATCCTGGGACTTATAATAATGAAGTAATTGCAGGAAAGGCTGGTGAAGATGCAAACACCAGTAGAAACAATGGCAGGATAAGTGGTACTTCTAGAAATATTGGAGTTTTTAGCAGCAGTGTGTCTAATAATGGAGCTGGTACTGGCACACTCGGAGGAAATGCGTTTAGTAGGAGTAGCAGCAGTAGTAGTAGCAGTATAGCTGCTAGTAATACAGGAACTTCAAATTCTACTAACACTTTTGTGGGTGTGGTAACGACAGTGAAGCAGCGAGCGGTGAAAGGCCAAACTATTCTTTTGCCATGCCCCTCCCAAGGCTCCCCTCCCCCTCGTCTGGCCTGGCTTCTGCCCGGTAACGGCGTGTTGCCAGCTCCTTACTATGGCAGCCGACTCATTGTGCACCGGAACGGCTCCTTGGAGCTGCGAGGAGTGCGGGTGAGTGATGGCGGGACCTTGGCATGTGTGGTCAGAGGGGAGCGAGAACAGACGCGGATACAGGTGGAGCTGGAGGTCGTTGAGCCACAGGACGAGGCCAGATCTCCACACAGGGGAGTAGCTATGGAAAGGCCTGCGCAGGAAAGTCGTTTAATAGAGACGCCTCGCTCAGGAGCCTCACTGCATTCAGCTCAACCCTTAAGCTCAAAGCCAATGTTGCCTGAGACGCTTCATCCAAGAATCCCAGTTACTCAAGCGCCTCCACACAGAGCCCAGTCTCTACCTGCTGCACCTCGTCCAGTTGGCCCTCCACCCCGCTCAACTAGCCCTGTCTCAGAGCCAGCAATGAGCACCAGAACAGCTGCCTCTGTGAGCATCATTAATGGAGAGACCCTTCGCCTGCCTTGCTCTGCGTCTCACACCCATGGAGACATCCAAGGCGCTCTCACATGGACCATGCCCAATGGCCAGGTTCTGTCTCTGGGTGAGAGCGGTGACTCGGACAGGTACATAGTCCAAGAGGATGGATCCCTCACAGTGCAACAGGCCTCGGTGTTCGACCGGGGCGCCTACACCTGCAGATCCACCAGCGTCAACTCCTCCTCAGTTTCAGTCGTCACGGTTCCCGTCATCGTCATCGCCTACCCGCCACGCATCACATCGGGCCCCTCCCCTGTGACCTACACGCGCCCCGGGGTGGCCGTGGAGCTGCCGTGCCAGACGATAGCAACACCCCGGGCAGCGATCACTTGGGAAACACCAGATCTGACACAGCTGAGGGTGATGGCTCAAGCTCGTATATATGGCAACCGCTACCTTAGTCCGAAGGGTTCCTTGGTGATACAAAACCCGACAAGTAGGGATACAGGATTTTACAGATGCACCGCCAAAAATGTAATAGGTGTGGACACCCAAGCGACCTATCTGCACGTTATATAACCGGGTGAAGTAAACGCCAACATACAGCACAAAGACAGAGGCACCACCAGTCTTCTGTCTTGGTGAATGAACTCTTCTGCTGTTAACACTGTGCGTGTCCCACATGCCCAAAGGAACTGCAAGACTCCGCGCAGGAGCTACTGTTAAATCTCAGAAAAGACACTACTTATATGGTATATGTCTCATGGACGTATTTGTAATGTATTATTTTGTTTTCAATCCTGTATTGTTTTCATATCAATAATTGCGAGATTCTCTGCAGATGCAGTGTCATGTATGTCTGTCAGCATAAACAAATAATGTGCGTTTGAGGAGGGTTGTTTCATGTAGCTGGAGGTACACTTTTATTTGTTGTGCTTTGTTTATTTAAATGTAGGTATTGCTGAACCAAAGAAAACACGTGTTGGTGAAGCTGAAAGACAAACATGCTTTGCTTTACCAGATTGCTTTATTTCATTACTTTACACATTCATCCACTAACACTGATATAACACAGTATATCATACAGTATTATACTGACTTGGTAACTGAACATCACAAATGTCTACGGGGCAAATAATATAATCCTGTTTAGTCTTGGTGTATATTTACCTAATATTGGATTTTTTCAAATGTTACAAATTGGGACCTCATTCACCAAAATATACCTTGGCTTTAAAATGTCAGCTTGATATTTACCGTATTTACTATTAAAACAATGTTTTTGTTTTAATAATCTAGTTTATTGTGGTGCAAAAACAGTAACATATATTGGCAGCCTTATTTGCATTATACTGCCTAAATGTTACATTGAAAGTGCAACGGACTCGAGCATTACAAACCAGCCAAACACGCTTTTTGAACCCAACTCTTCCCGTGACTTATTTGTGGGTTTTAAAACTGACAAATATTGTTCTTCAAAAATCCAGTGTATCTCACAGCATTACGGTGCAGAATGATATACACTACAAAGCATGCATGTTTAACACAACAGTCAGTTCTTTGAAGAGTGATCTTTGTGATTATTTAGATATTAAAGATTGTATAAATGTATGCATGGAGCCTGCCCTAAGTGTATGCACAAGGCCAGCAGCTCATAGTTAGCATGTTTCCTCTCCTCTTTGAAGTTTTCATTTTGTCCTTAAATTATTTGTCTTGTAAAGACTCTGTTGTAAGACGCCAGTGTTTTGTCACAAAAGAAAATAGAAAGAATAGAAATAGAAATCCTTTTTATTTGTCATAGTACATACATGAAATGTGTTCTCTGCATTTAACCCATCCTAAGGAGCAGTGGGCTACCCTGAGCGGTGGCCGGGGAGCAGTTAAGGGTTCAGTGTCTTGCTCAGGGACACTTCGACATGTGAGCTATGGGGGGACTGGGGATCGAACCGGCTACCTTGTGGTTGCGGGACGACCACTCATCCCCCTGAGCTACAGCCACCCAAAAGGAGAAATTGTTAAATGTTATTATTGATGTGTCATTAGTTACGATGAACTCTGCTGTATTTTGAACAGCTTCATTTTATGAATAAAAATGGATCAAATAACAAACTACAGAGTGAGTGCTTGTGTGAGTGTGGGTCGAGTCAGAGTGAGAAAAGAAAACACCTAATAGTCTGAGTGCAACAGCGAGGAAGGAAACTTTCCCTTGAGTTTATTATGAGAACGAAAACTCCTTATCCCCAGCTCAGCTGTCCAACCAGGAAACATGGTCTTAACTATAGATGAGACACATGTTGATGACATCATATTGCTCTCCCTGGGAAATGCAATAAAACTCACAGCAGCCTGCAGAGCACCTCCAAGCACCACCCTGCGCTCACGTCTGCCAAGTGCTGTTTATGGTGTGTATTCTGATTCTGCTAAATACTAATACTGACTGAGTTCTGAGTCTGTAGTGCTGTATGTTGTTGATTGACACTGTTTGACACATGGAAGCAGTTCACAGCTGGTGAAAAGTTGCGGTTGACAGTATGCGTAGTGTGACGTCTCTGCTGACGGCTCATTCAGTGACAAACCCTCGGTGCGTTGGCATTTAACAGATTTTTCTAATGATTTGGATTGACAGCTCCACACTGATATTTAGCTGGACTTCCATTGGTAAACACTTTGTATCATTTACTCTAACTGACATTTTTTTCTGTCATACTACTCGCAAAGATTGCGCATTATTACAGTGCACTGCTCATACATGTCTAATAAGTATTAGCAAGCACACTTGCAACACAGCCCAGAACTCTCCTCAGCTCTTGAGGCAAAAAGCTGTCACTTGGTTAATTAAGCACTCCTCAAATGATTACCGAACAACAAACAAAATAATGCAGTTTATTGATGTGAAGTTGCTCACATCAAAGGCGGTACTAATCTAAATGATTGCAATGCACCGCCCATTCATTGAGGCAGTTTAGTTTAGTTTGAGTTTATAGTGGGAAAAATAGCGCAGTAACAGTAGAGCTCTGTGTTGTGCTCAATAGGCCAGTTGTTCTCTGCTAAGGCCT
Organism: Myoxocephalus aenaeus; assembly: GCA_038501785.1. Lineage (NCBI taxonomy): Eukaryota > Metazoa > Chordata > Actinopteri > Perciformes > Cottidae > Myoxocephalus > Myoxocephalus aenaeus. The sequence goes on from JBAMJR010000187.1 coordinate 1,711,365, forward strand.
TTCATGTTTTGAATTACTTCTTTCACAGTGTTGGAGCATTACCATCCATTGTGGCACACCGGTTTTATGGTTCCATGTCGGGGATCCCTTGTGAGAAAATAAATCATTTCCAATCCTCTTTTGTATTGCAAACTTACAAGCATATACTGTAATTATAATAAAGAGCATCACGTGAGCTTTTTATTTGGCATCTATTTCACTTTCCCTTCTCTTGAAGATTTTGCAGAATGAGTAAGATGCAATAGCCTACAAACACTGTCTGTGAACATAAATGATGCCTTCTGTGCCATACAAATGAAATAGAAATACTGCTGATGATCACAAGCTGTCAAACCTTTCAAATTACACCAATGATCTACAATCCAGCAATAGTGCATCAGCCCAGTCATTGTCACGATCATCATATCATTTCTAGTGAATAATGTTATACTACATTAGAATGTCGGAAAAAGCAAAATAATACATGAAAAAGCACTCCAGCCACACACTTAAGCGACATTATTAATACATAATTGCCACTTTACCTGGAATCTCAACTGTGTAATTCATAATGCAAAACACATATTGCTTATACATCTGCTCAGTTTTTACATATTCACAATCAATGGTGTCATCACAGTTTAGTCATGCCAGCTGAGTCTGGCACATCAACGAGACACATGTTACAGTCCGCCCAGATTTCATGTTTGTATCGGAGTGAAGAAGACAGACAACAGGTAGTCATCTGGTTTAGTGTATGCTGATTTATCTATGTGTTTAAATAGAAAGCAGGCGGTGCAACTCCTTTTATTTTAACGGGTAAAACTGGAGGCCTTTTCTTAACAGGAAAGGAACTTGATTATACTATACAGTGAACCACATGCGGTCAGGTGGATTATTTATAAAAAAAATGTCCTGTGCTAAAGTTATCATCAGCAACATAAGCATTGTATTACTCAAGTTCAGTGACGTAATTTATACGGTGAGGTATTCCACCACCCACTGAGAGGGCTCAGACGGATTCATTACGTCCACATCTTTAATGTTGCTTTAGAACAACAATACACTTTGGGGTGAAAAAGACATTTTGCTTTGACGCCTCATTAGATTCGCCCATCATGAATGTGCTTTTCAAATGCATTTATTTAAATGTGGTTTCTCTAATGGAATTATTAATGATATGAAAATACATAAAGGGTCTGAAGTCTTTCATTTAACAGTAATACTCATTATATAACTGGAAATAATTGGAAAATTATTCCAGCATGGACGAGCACTTGGGAAAAGCATTGCTTTGCACATTACACCTTCACCCTGTGGTTTCAGAATAGTTTTTTTTTTTTACATTACATCAACTCTAATACAGCAGCTCTAACTAATGTAATGTTAAAAGGGCAGATGGTTCACACATATGTCCTTCTATAGAGACCTATTGTTAGTTATTTCCCGTGGGTAAATTGGTAGCTGTCTATCTATAATAACACATTCACATATAGGTTTCCCCTTATAGGTATGACTCATTTCCCCATGCATTTATCAAGACAGGATGATTATTTTCCTGAGCTGCATATTACTAAAGATCAACCATTAATGAGCACAAGAAAAAAAGGAGAAATTAAGCTTGAGTGTAAGGGAGGATGTTTACTGTAGCAATTATTTGCATCTCAACTTCTATGTTGTTACCAAAGCGTCAGTCAGCTGTTGTCATACAGATTTCCTAGACATGACATAATGGGAACACAGATGGTGACAAGAGACAAGATGCAACATGAGCCACATGTGCACCCTCATATTAAGTACACAGGCTAACAAACATGTGCCTACGTAGAGAGCTTACAGGAACAATTAAAGAAGAAAAAGCAAAGAAAGACTCAACACTACCATCTCAGTCAACAACATTCACTCAAAACACATCTCGTCACATACCTCACACAGTGATATCACCACTCACAAAAGGCTGTGTTTACACTGACGCTTAAACCCGTTAGCAGCTCATGTTAAAAAAAGATCAATTTCATTAGGAATGTGTTTTGTCAAAATAAAATCTTGAAGAATACTGACCAGTCCATATTATCAAAATATAGTACTTGTACATTTGATACTTTAAGTACATTTTGATTATGATATTTGTACAAATGAATGACTTGCAATGTCCTTGTTTTGGTATTTTTACCAGTAACAAATTTGTGTACTCACACCACTGCAAATAATCCAATCAAAACCAGAGCAAAGCTCAGTTCAGTCACTGAGTTCAACACGGTTCCTGTCAGGAAGCATTAATCTGAATTCGACTGAGAGTCACTGACCTCAGCTCCACGTTTTTACACCAGGGGAGACAAACGGTTACAGTATCCATCACAAAATACTGCTGAGAGCGGCCTTTGGGTGTTCTTCGGCACATGCAGCAGCAGCTGTGTGTGTTTGTGTGTCCATCTACTGTATACTAGTAGTGTGTTCATGTGTAGGATATTACAAAAAAATGTGTGTGTGTCCGCCTGGTAGGGTGTGTCGGTCAGCTGGATGCTGTCATGTCAGGGAGTCTCCTTTCTCAGGAGAAAAGACTGAGTCATGGGTTAACTGGCTGGCCTACTTTTACTGGGACTGGAAACTGGATCACCGCAGGACACACACACACACACACACACACACACACACACACACACACACACACACACACACACACACACACACACACACACCTGCAGGGGCCCAGTTACTGCATGTGCAATGCTTTTGACTTGCAAACCTTGCTCGGATGCGGATAACAAAGTCACAGTTAAATCCTGGATGACAGATGAAGAGTGTTTGGGGAGAGTGTGGTTTGAACAAAGCCGACACTGAAAGGTTTTGTCAGCATTCCCTATGAGAGGACATACTGAGTCTGCTTGATGTTATTGATACGAATGCAGTGCCTGTTCAGAATGGGATGGTTGCTTGGCCTCTGGTATTGCTGAATGCAGCTGTCTCGAGAATCACCAAAATAACTTCACCCTCGACACTGCGCTTCTTTGGGTCCTCAGCAATGCACCCGTCAAGCGTGAAGTCGATTGGATGGACGGTAGTCTAGAAAATGACTAATGATTATTATGTCCCGTAGAGCTTCGGTCTCTCTTTTCTGTTTTTCTTTTGCATGCCGTTCGGCGGTGTAGCATCCACCAACCCCTTTGTGGACTCTGTTGCTCTTTATACTATATCAGTTGCTCTGAACGTCTAATGACGCAAGTGGGTTTACATTGGAGTTCATTGAAAGCGTAGCGAGCAGTAATCAGACACCGAGGGGCAAAAACACTCGCCACAGACAGAGACTCCTTCCATTTTGGTTAGCTTATTTACACAGCTACAAAAGAGTCTTCTCAGCTCTTACATCCAACCAAGACATCCCAAGGCAGCAGCAGCAGCAGCTTAGCTTCACTCAATCAACAAACCTGAAATGGGTTGCTTAAATTGATTCTTTTAATCAGTTTTTCTTTCAATCAGTTTTTGGAAGATACCATTTCCAAAACTTGTAAGGGGGTAATAACTATTTTCCCGGATGTAGCAAAATCCCGGACGTACCATTTCCAAAACTTGTAAGGGGGTAATAACTATTTTCCCCGACGTAGCAAAATCCCGGACGTTTTTGGAATCCCTGCCGGACGCTTTTTTTAGGTCTCGAAAAGAGGACATGTCCAGGAAAAAGAGGACGTCTGGTCACCCTATTAAAACATACTAAAATGTACCAAGTCGACATGCATAATATTTTTCTACAAAGCAAAATACATATTTAAGGAAGTCCTAAAGCTGCACTATTCAATATTTATTATAATAAGGGCAGTTAGTGTTCATGCTTCGCTCTGTGAGTCACGTCGATGTCGAAGGCAGATAAGAAGTTTTGTATTGAAGGATGGGTGCCTGGGAATATTGCAGAAGGGAGTGTTTCTATCGTTGTTGTGACTTAGTGATTTCGAAGAGAAACCCTGAAACTTTCATCGGATTTAATAAATTCAGTGTCACACTGGGACCCGGGCCCATTAAAACAAACTAATGCATTGTGTTGTGGGAGAAGACTTAACCCTGCAAATGCAATTCTGGGTTTATTCATAGCGACAGAATCACCAATTTGGTAATTGAATTGTCATATTTTGTCATATATTACACACACACACACACACACACACACACACACACACACACACACACACACACACACACACACACACACACACACATCCACGTGTCCCCTATAATTATACATTACATTACATTACATGTCATTTAGCTGACGCTTTTATCCAAAGCGACTTACAATAGTGCATTCAATCATGAGTACAAACTCAGAAAAACAACAATCAATAATCAATAATCAATAAAGTGCAGTTTCTTCACTAGAGTTAAATTTCGAAAATTACAGAAAATTACGAAAATTACAGAAAATTACAAAGTGCTATAAATAAGAGACATCAAGTGCTACTAGAGTGCTAGTACAGTGCTACCTTCCTTATTCATTATAGACATAAATTGTAAAGCAGCTGTGAGACAAACACTCTTTTTTTGGGATGACAAGTGGAACACACATACACAATGTACTTTGCACATTATATGGCCCTTCCCCACCCCAAATCCCTACAACAACAAATAGAGACAACAGCTGCTGAAAGCTCACTGACACACACTCATATGGCATAGATAATGAGACTCTCTGCTGTGTAGCAGGTGAGCTCGCCTCAGGTGACCTGAGATGGAAAAGATTAGCGGAGTATAACAGGGTCGAAAAGGAGGGAATGCGTGAATAAACAAACAGGATAAACAAAGCCATAAATAGGCAGATGCAAGTTTTCTATATGTGAAGTTAACACATCTGATTTATGAGACTCTAAAGCGGATGCTACAGTAATATGGAACAATCTGAATGAAAAGATGGTGGATATGGACAGATGGCTGTTGCAGAAATGAAAAGACATGTTGATGAGATTATGTGCTTGTCTCTCCAAACAAAAACAAAAAAAAAAAACAGACAGGAACGGTATAATATTCCACAAAGTAAAAAATGGATAAATCAACGTTTAAATGAATGAAAAACAAGCTCAGAGATATGAATAAAGGGAGAAGGCTTGAGAATAATAAAGACCAGTGGAGAAGCACAGTGACAACAGCGACGAAGTAGCAAACTAACTGCATTGATTTATGAGAGTGTTTGCTTGTTCGTGAATTGCTTTGTTCACAACGACAGTCAAACAATGCTCGTCTGAGCACTTGGTCCTCTGGAGATCATTACAGTGCTGATGTCCCATTGAACGGAGAAAGATACAGATGTAAGAATGAGGACTACGAGACATCGAGGACAGCAAAGAAAGCAACAAGAAAAGGGCAGAGGCAGAAAATATAGTGCTGAGAACTGAAGGTAGGTGAAGACAAAGTGAACGGATAGAGAGGCGGAGGAGCAGGAAGGAGATTGAGGGAGGAAGGAGGGGATGGAGAGACATCTGTTTTGTGTCAGAGACAGGTTACAGACTGATAGCGGGGGTTGGAGAGAGAATGAATGAGACAGAGAGAGAGAGAGAGAGACGAGAGGGGAAAGGGAAACAGACTGAAGAGGAAAAAGAGTGCAAGGAGTGTGAGAAAGAAGTGCCTAATTGGAAGAGACCGACATTATCATAAGCTGCAGAACTCTGAGGGCACGTCTCACACTCTCTCTCTCTCTTTCTCTGTCTGTGTGTGTCTGCGCTGTAGGTGTAGGTGTGTGTGGAGGCTGGTTTTAGATATTGTTGTATCTCATTAGAAAGGATATTTCTGCACCCAATTTGTTATAGGTGCATGCATGTGTGTGTGTGTGTGTGTGTGTGTCTATGTGTGCTTGTGTGAAACAGAGAGAGAGAGAGAGAGAGAGAGAGAGAGAGAGAGAGAGAGAGAGAGATAAAAACAGACAGATAAGAGTATGACTAAGAAAAGAATATCTAAGAGGAGAAGAATCCATAATAAAAGATGAAAGAGAAAGAGAAAGCACAATGTGGGAGCAGTAAAAGACTCCATGACACACAGAGAGCTGGTTAGTATCAGGAAGCTAATAATACAAAGTCTCAGGGAGGCAGGAGGCCTGTACCAGAGACTGTGTTTGCAATTTTACTGTCCCATTTCCCTGCAGAAACCCCCTGTCTCTTTGCACTTTCTCTACACGAGGAGAAAACATTCAGAAATCATTAAGTCGAAGAAAATGTCTAGATCCTTGACAGGATTTCTTTGTTAAAAAAACGGGTAAAGCTTCTTTTTTTTGTCATCATGTCCCAGTCATACTTCAGGAAAGCTTTACCTTCTTTAATGGTCATGACTCTATATATACTCCTGATACTATAACATGTCAAACACTTACCAATAATCCCCTCAATAGATGAACTGTATACGATTTTCAGTACCATTTTCATTTTTTAACAAAAGTGTGGTACGGCTGTTAAAATTAGGCTTCTTAAAGCACAATATGGGTCGAGGGACTCTGGCTTAAGCCCAGACACAGTAATTATGCTATTCTCCTCTGAGAGGCAAGAAAGGAGGTCTCGCTAATGTAATCTCAATTGTATCGTCTTTGGGGGTGCCGCGGGAGGCAATAAAAGGGAGAGAAACAGAAGGAGGGAATAAGAAAAAGAAGAGAAAGAGCATTGACTCCGGGAAATGGAAAGACATTTCAGACTCACAATAAAAACAGGATAATATCAATGCACGGTTATGCTGATGTCCTCTTATTCCCTAGTTTCTGTGGCAGCCCACATTTATATTAAAGTCACTGAAGCGATTCTCCTCTCTGCACAATGACTTACAGAGAGCATCAGATATACTACATATACCTCATCCCCCTGTGTCTGTTCTTGCTTAAATGTTACAATACTTTTACATTATTAGCACTGAGCTGACAGTCTCTTCCTCTGTGACGTGCAGTAATGTAGAGACGTGTATGTATCTCATGGCACATAGAATATAGTAAAGGCAGCTTGTAACAGAATCTAGAGTATGACCGTCCATTCAATTCAATTCAATTCAGTTTATTTTGTATAGCCCAGAATCACAAATCACAAATTTTCCACGGAGGGCTTTACAATACGACATCCCTGTCCCAGGACCTCACATTGGATCAGGAAAAACTCCACAAAAAACAGAAAAAAAATCCATCTGCACAGTATGTGTATTGCTGAAGAAGATAAAGTACAAGTATCATCTTTGCCAAACATTTTAATTCGTCTGAAATAAATAAAGACGGTTGAAATGAAAAATACAGAAAGTGGCCTTTGTGTGTAAAATATTCTCTGGACTTGATTAAAAATGCAGATTAAGTGTTTGTGATTGTTTGTGTATGATCATGCCCACGGCTGCATGTGAATATGTGTAGAAGAGCAGGACACTCGTAGCACACTCAATTGATTCTGTGATCTTTGTTTTGGTTGTCTGTATTTTCAGGGTGGGTAATGTGTATATTATTATACAGTATGATATAAAGTCAAACTAAAACAATCGGCTGTTAGCCATACATATGGGATCCTTTCCCAATTGTGTGCAGAGGAATTAATTTAATCTCAACACAAAATCACTCACGCCATCAAAACAGGACACATTCAAGCTCCGCTCATAGATTGTAGACACTTTAAGCGAGCCTTGACTTCTTGCTGATCGGGTCCCAGGGCCATCTTTTCACAAAGATAGATAGATAGATAGATAGATAGATAGATAGATAGATAGATAGATAGATAGATAGATAGATAGATAGATAGATAGATAGATAGATAGATAGATAGATAGATAGATGTATACTTTATTTATCCCCAAGGGAAAATGTTGCCACAGTAGCAAGCAACTTACATATGAGACACAAAAAAAAAAACATATATCAGAAAAAGTCAAATAAAAAAAAAAAATATCACAAAAGAAATATCAGAAATGCTAAATACTCAATATATACAACAAAACAAAACAGTAAAGCGTGATAATTTAGGAAATGAAACAATAAAGAAAGTGCAAAAATGCAAACTATGTGCAGTGTATATGAAGTGTATAAAGAGTGACTAACTAGACAACAAAAGTGGTGCAAGGGCTATTGTTGATGGAAGGATCTGGCCAGGGGTGACTTATTGTAAAGTCTAATAGCCGTGGGCAGGAATGTTCTCCTGTATCTGTCCTTGTGACAGTCACACAGGCGTCTGATGGAACAGATACACTTCTGTTTTTTTAAGTATAAGTTTCATTCTATTTCAATAGATCGATAGATCTGTGAAAGATCTACACAGACCGTGTGACAACTCACGTTTCCCTCACGCTGTCAACATGTGACTGCAACTAGAAGCATATTCTTGTGCTTCAAGTCTATTTTTCGTTGTTTTTACGTGCTCAACTACAGTGATTGTGAGCGCTGCCAAAACGTGGGCGACCGAAACTCAATAATATGTTATACTATATGTATAAAAATACGGGTATTTGGTCAAAAAAGTCAAGGGATCCTCAACGTTATATTAATTCATCCTACTGGGGAAATTTCATGGCAATATATCCAGTCGTTTTTGACAATTTACTCCAAAGTGTGCGCGTGTGGCAGTGTGTGTGCTTCGAACACAAAGTGTGAGGATGTTTTCACACTTGCTTCATTCTGCGTGTGAATGTCACTCTGGGATTGTGTGCAAAGGGAGATTAATATTGACTCATCTATTCGCCATAAACCCTGTGTGTGTATGTGTGTGTGTGTGTGTGTGTGTGTGTGTGTGTGTGTGTGTGTGTGTGTGTGTGTGTGTGTGTGTGTGTGTGTGTGTGTGTGTGCGTGCGTGTGTGTGCGTGTGTGTCTGTGTGTTGCAGGCAATGCTATGAGAGATTTAACAGAAGAGGTTTTTGAGTCAGTAAACCAGAGGGTTCTGACTCGACTCACGGCTGGTGGGTGGTGTATGTTTATGCATGTGTGTACAATCAGTGTGATGTCGTGTGTGAAAGAGCCACATGTTTGTGTGCAACATGTGAATACGTGAAAGGGCAAAAGATGATAATGATGATTATGGTGTGCAAGTGGATATGTTAAATTATGTCAGAATGTCTCATCTTTCTCACTCCAGTAACACCATGTACTGTAAGCTCTGACTCTGACCGTAGTTATATAAATACAAACTTTCATTTAGATGATTTTATACAAATCTGATATGAACCATATGTACTCAGAGAGGTACAGCTTATATGATTATGATTTACTGCCAGACTGTAATCACGAGCTAAACCTTTCCATGAATTCAAACAAAAATTATTTACCCCAACCTAAACTACCAAATTTGTATAACGTTACAAATAGGATTGTCATGTCATGTCAAGATGCTTTTGCAGGTCATCAAACAAAAAGTTGTGCTTTCTGTACAGTAAAATAGCCTCTGTGAAATAGCCTCTGTTAGAGCATCACACGCATATAGACCAGAGAGATTAAGGCCAGAGGAGAAATGATAGAAGACAGAGAAAAGCGTTGGAACCAAAGGAAGAAGCGACTTATGAAAGGATCGCTGAACAAACTAACAAATGAATGAACCAACGGCAGAGAGAAAGCAACAAAGACAGAGAGTCAAAGAGAGCAAGAGGGATGAGAGAGGGGGTAAAGACAATGAGACCCAACAAGACAAAGGAGGGCGAGGAGAGGAAATATCCCCCAAAGGGCTTGGCTCATATTTAGGCAGACCGACAAACAGAAGAGTCAGCCTGACAACTCCACTTACCGAGCTGATCCAGATTCACCGGATGCTGCTGACTTCAGTATGGTGCGCAGTTCAAGCATTCTTAATCATTTGAAGTTGGGAAAATTCAAAACTCTATTCTCTTGCCTTAGGATCAACCGTGACACATAATTCACCCTTTAACCTTCAAACTGTGGGTTTCCAACGTCGACTCTCACTTCATGTTTATTTTTTAGTAGAAATCTAGGTCTTGAAATAAGGCCTAGTAAACCCCCAGTATCCCAAGAGTGTTGCACGTTTTGACGACTCCGATTGTAGTAATGAGATGCTATTACGGCCGAGTAACAGTAAAAGCACAATGGCTTTTCTTTAATGTTATGTCACACCTCTCAGTCGCAACACAGCTGCAACAAAAGCTCTGTTGTTCAGAATATTCCCCCGGCTGTTTCTGCAATTTGTTGTTGTGACATTTGAATAATGGTAAAAAAAAATAAAAAAAAAAAGGCCTTCCCTCTTCTCCGGTCTTGTGGTCCTTTGCATGCAATTCTTTTCAGTTTAAAAATGAAAAGTTGAATAAAAAGTAATTCAATAATGCATTTTCTTTTGTGGAAGAATCAGAATCAGCTTTATTGGCCATGTGTGTGTACACATACATGGAATTTGACTCCGGTTACACATTGCTCTCGTCGTACATATCTACATCGTATATACAATAAACAAGATAAATATAAGAAAAGACATTAAAGACAGCAGAGTAGAACATAGAAACTAAGCATCAACATTAACATTTAACTAGTATGTACAATATAAATATGTATCGAATAATATGAACATAAGGACAATGACAATGGATAATGAATTTTGGATATTAGTGCACTGAAGTGAGTGGGATTGTGTGCTCAGGTGATACAATGACATAAATAAATGACAAACTATTGTGTTACTTTATTGAGTGGTGCTGGGACTTTGTAGGAGAAGAAAAACAAAAATAAAGAAGGCTCATCGCACAATCACCGCTTTCTCTCTCTCTTTAGATATACAGTACATACATATGATTTGTATTGCATGTATCTGATGTTGAAAAGCTTTGATCTCAATATAAAAAAGAAGAAGGTATCTCATCAAATGATTTGGAAAACTAAGTCCTCGTCGTTATGAACAGTAACGAAGTTAGACCGTGATTGGCTGAAACCAGATAGCTGTTAGAAATGAGGAACACCTGATGAATGAGGACGTTTCAGGTCTGTCGGTTCAATTTCTGATTCATGTTTTTTTATATGGGAAATCCAAACAAGTCCTATCTATACTTATTGTTGACTAGAGAGACACAAGTGAAGAGTTTCTCAGAGATACTGTTATCTGACATCATGTCAATAGGAGCACATTGCAAACAAACACACAGCATTATTTTCTCCGTGTTTGTACGCTTCAGATTACTGTATTCTGAAATGATTTTGATTAGCTCTGCATAACTTTGAATGGAAATCAATCCCACGTGGCCACACCCCAGTGATGCAGTGAGGCAGGTGTTTTTAATCAGCTGGGAATGGCAAAAACACCTGTGTTGACATCACTGAAATAACATGCGCGAGTGTCTGAGCCCAGCAGCAGGTTTCTGCCCAATGTGAATCAGGGACGAATTGCATTTTAATTTATGAAAAACAACTAGAGTACATGTGTGGTGTTAAATGTATGTGAAATATGTATTTGTGCACACAGCTTAGCTTAGGTAATGATACTAACAGGGAGAAATAACTATTTTACAATGGGAAGAAATGATCAAAATGGTTTCCATGTGTCTTCACTGTTTTTTCCCCGGAGCATCGGAAAACACAGAGGTGGAGGTATTTCAAGGATGAAGGGTCCAGATTTTTGGGAATGTAATACTTTAACTGTGAACACTTTGCATTTCTTGTAGGCATGGTTGGGGTTGATTGTTGTTTTCTCCATGCCAGAAGCATTTTATTTTTTACTGCGCTGCATCATTTTCATGTTGTCACTAGCAGCTGAATAAATAAGCACCCTGATGAAGTTTGAAGCTTGCTGCTGTTGTTACTGCTGCTACTTTGCAAAGAACTCTCCATGAGGCCATAGTGGCTTCTTCCCTCTTTATTCAGCGACACGCCCTCTCTCTGAATTTGATACTCACTATAACTCACCAACTGTGCATTGAGCCTCCTTCAATTGAATCAACATCTATAACCCTAGCACTTTGGTCGTTTAGTCACTGTATATAGTTATATTTCACTGTATATACTTTATATACAGCATACTTAATATTTGTATGTCTCCTATGTGACTTTGCTTGCTGCTGCTACAAACAAATTTCCCCCTGGGGATGAATAAAGTATCTATCTATCTATCTATCTATCTATCTATCTATCTATCTATCTATCTATCTATCTATCTATCTATCTATCTAATCCACAATTGAAAAAAGTCCCCAACAAATGCCTTCTATTTAAGAAACATTACCTAAAAACTATAGTTTCCAGCTGCTTTTAGTTCATTTCTGTGCCTTTTAAAATACATGAATACAATGAAGTAGTTATATTCATGACCAGTTTAAAGATGTATGTGATCAGTAGGAGTCAATGGGTTTAGGGGTGAGAGAGTAGAATTGTTGTTCCAAAAAGTGACAACAATGCTGTCCTGACAGGGTCAAAATCTGCTCATATGGGTCATTTTGGAAGGAAATTACATATTGTGTTGCTTAGTTTGGAGGATCAAAAAACACACACCACACACACACACTATTGGAGACACATTCCAACAAGTCATTATTGTTAAAGACACGGTTGTGCATTCAATCTTAAATCCTCTGAAGAGAGACAAAAAAGGGATGACCTACATATGTTTAATGATAGCAAAAGCATGACCTCACTCCTGCCACTCCCTTCATCTCTCTATTCTCCTTTACTCTTTTTCTCTCATTAAATCATTTTCCTACCAACAGAGTGACTCAGCATTTTTGTCTCCCTCACTCATGAGTTTCCCACACAGGGCCGCAGAGAAGAAGTCACCATCGTCTCTGGTATGACCCTATTTAATACAATATTGCTAAAGCATGTTGTGCAACATTTACAATGTAGATATAATAACTTAGAATTTAAAAATCAATACTATTAATAAGACGTAATTTATATACAATTTCCCACAAGCGCTGCAGTGTTCTTACTTATTTTACTGCTTCTGTGTACGTTTTCACCCAAGTGAGTATGTTTCATTTTAACTCTGGTATTTGAGTTTTTTTCTGCTGACGTATTTGGTTTGTATGTCTTCACACAAGCTACACTGTAGGCACTGCTGCCTTGTCTCAACATCCAGATCCTGACATTTAAGGTTTATTATTTCTGGAGAGACATAATCTGGGTCTTTTCCTTATTCACAGTTGTAGCCCAGATCTAACAGAATATTTACAGATGATGTCTTTATTTCTTTCTTCCTCTCTAACTTTGCAACCATCTGTCGCCTTCTGGCTGTACCTCTCTCATCTAACACACAGACAAAGCCATTTTTTTGCTCAGTCTTTTCTTTTAATCCTTGCAGATCCCTCATATGGATAAAACAACTGCTGCAGACTGGATCTCTCACGTTTCCTGCATCTTTCCAGAACATCAAAGAACTGCCTCTATGCAGTGACTCCATTTTCTGACATCATTTCAGCTACTCCCTCCCTGTTTCCCCTCAACGTCTCTTCTCTCTGTGACTGTTTTGCCCCTCTCAGGCTCTCATCATTTCGGGCCCGTCTTCGCTTCATCATCCTTTTCTCTTTTCAGAGCCAGTGGCCTTCTCTCAATCCCAGGCTGTCTCTCTTCATCTCTCTCCTCCCTCCTCACATCAATATCCCTCAATCTCTCCTTCTCCCCGTAAACAGAGTGACCCTTCAGCCCACTGTCACCTCTCTGCCTCCAGACTCTTCGCCATCTCTCTCGCTCTCCCTCTCCTGTGGGTAAACATGACCCATGCTTCGATCATCCTCTTGTCATTTTGTCATTATGCCCCCTGAACCCTTCACCATCTCTCTTCGTGTCCCTTCTCCTCTTTCCCTCACTCTTTCTCTCTCTCTCTCTCTCTCTCTCTCTCTCTCTCTCTCTCTCTCTCTCTCTCTCATCCCTCGGTTTCATCTTGCTCTCTTCTTCTAATCTCTCCAGTGATGACAAATACTTCTATCAGTCTTCAGCCATCTCTCAGGAACGCTGCCTCCCCGTCTTACTTCTTCAATCTTTCATGTCATCTCTCTTTCTCCTTCAAGATGAGCGGTCCCTTTCCAAACATCCATCCCTTGTCTCTGTCCTTTTATTGTCCCTATACAGAATACACAAAGATACGCTGCATGTCCAACAGTAAATGGACACCCAAACATTAACAGTATGTGCTTTATGAACATCTCAATCCACAACCATGATCATAAATGTGCTGCCATAATAGCCTCCAGTAATCTGGAACCGCTTTCTGTTTTTTGGAACATGGCTGCAGAGATTTGTTGGGCACTGGTTTTGTTCCCAAGTTCTCCGATAAGGCTCTGTGCAAGCCAGACAAGTTCCACCATACCAAAATAGAAAGAAAAAAAAAACACTTCTGTACTTGGTGTACTGGTGCTTTTCTGTACCTCACTGTGGGTGCAGCAACACATATTATGTCCTTTGTCGGGAGTAAAGGGTATTGCCAAAACCAGTGGTGAAGAAGTATTCAGATATTTTATTTAATTAAAGGTAACAATACTTTTCTCTATATAAATACTCCAGTAGAATGATCCATTTCAGAATAGCATATTGCATTATATCATTGGATAATAATTAGTTATGCATCAATATATTCACCACTTTAATGCTGCGGCTGCTAAAGGTGGGGTTAATTTTAATTTATTCATATACTGCTGGGAAGCCTGTGAATCATTAATTTGTTCATTTGATTTTGTTTAATTATTCAGACTATGCAAAGTAACTAGCTCAAGTTATAAAAAAATAAAATAATGCAATATTTGCATCTGAAATGTAGCAGAAATGATGGAATACTCGAATAAAGCATAGCACCTCAACATTTTACACAAATACAGTAATTGACTAAATGGTGTTTGTTACTTTCTACCACTGGCCCAAAGCAAGAACAGCAGTCCTATAACTTAAGCACACAAAGGTATGTGGAGGGTTTCCATATGTTTTTAGTCGTATTGAATGCTGCATCTTTGTATTGTCTTTATTTTAGTTGTGAGACTTCTGCCTCGTTTCTCCCTTACTTTATGTGCTTCTCTCTCGCCACTGTTCCTTTTTGTGTGCACAAGATCACTCAAGTTTCTCTCTGCTTTTGGAGAGATCAACTAAATCTCTCCATAAGCATCGTCTTCTCGCTGCTGCCATTGTACTTGATCCTCCATCCCGAGAGTCGGACCCTTAAGGTTTTGATCAGCGTCTCGCAATTGCTTTCTCTCACTCAGCTATACTTCAGCCTGTTTCCATTTTATTTCTTCCCCAATCAGTACGGAGTGTCTTTCTTAGTTCCACCACCTGTTCATCTCTCTGCCAATATTCCTCTCATACGATATGAAGCAGTATGACAAGAATCCCCCCCCCTCCCCCCATTTTTCTCCTCCTGCTATGAGGGAAAAAAAGACACTTTTTGTTCAATTTGTCATCAACCAGTCTGTATCATGTTGGTCACACCGCAAGCCCTTTCCCTATTGCTATGCTGTGCGATTCTCCGTTCTTTATTCCCACTATCATTCGTTCCATCACACATCACCCCTCCCTCCTTCACTGACCATCGCACCGTGTTTCCATTATTCATTCCTGCTCCGCGTCCTTTCCTTCTGCTCCTCACCAGCCTGGACCCTGTCACGATGAGTTATAGAGGGAATAGCTGGTCTATAGGTGTGAATGCTTCAAACTGGTTTCAGCTGTACTTGCATATTGTGGACACCAAAGGTCTAAATATTAAACATTTTGTCAGGAACGGGGTGCTTTTACTATTTTTTTGTTAGTTTTTTTATTTCCTGTTGTATTGATATGTTTATTGGAATCTGTCGGGAATGCGACTTCCTGTTTTTTTGCAGTAAAGAATGACTAAATACAATCACTAATACATTCTTAGATCAGATTACTTTAAAATATTTTTTTCACCAGAAGCAAGTTTCAGTTCCCCCTTTTTGCTTAATTTCTATTAAATAATATTTATTCTATCTTTCTTGATGAGCTGTTAACAGAGTTTCCTTTAATAATAATATGTGTCACGCCTTTCCCAGTATTATTGTATGCATTTCCTGGTGAGAAATTCCCACGGTGTCACATGTTTTTTCTCCCTTCCTTGCTCTGCCACATTTTCAGAGTTCAAACACGGAAAGCCACATGGATTTTCTTTTCATCTAATTTGAACAACAACGACCAGTGATGATTTTGCATTTCAAGTTCAAACCTTTCTGCTTCAAAAGAAGCCCTGAAAAATGAAAGCCCTGAAAACTCTGGGCATTCACTGAGAAGTTTTGCAACCACTCAGAAGAGTGAACATATGCAAGTTTTCTGGAAGCTTATCAAAGATGGGGACTAACATCCCTGAGATATCATGAGGTTCATGTGGAAATGTGTGTGTGCTCCTGCATGTACAGTATGTTGGTTGAGGTGTCAGATGTGTGAGTGGGTCTCACTTGGAAAGCCTATAGTTCTCCTAAATTGCACACGGTGCTCTGACACATTCTACGAACTGGAAGTAGTTTAGCATTTTGCAGCAATTGTTCTTTTTTTTGGCCGTGTATCAAAGTGTGCCTGGGCATGAAAACACCTGAAAGCTGTTGCTCTCAAGGCCTAAACTTAAAAACAGATGATTGTTGAAGCCAATTTCTGTCATTTTAAAAGGACAGGAAGAGAGATTAAGCACAGTCCCTGTTTGTGTGTGTGTGTGTGTGTGTGTGTGTGTGTGTGTGTGTGTGTGTGTGTGTGTGTGTGTGTAATAAGCTACAATTGTCCCATTAGCCCAGTTATTTAGCTATCTGTTCCTCATCAAACCCCACCTCACTAAACACTTCCTGTCTGCAAAAGGGGGCTGAATGTTAAAACTGTGAATGTGCACGGGTGTATTTGTGTGTATGTGTGACTGAAAGTGTTTTGCTTGTCACCATCAGGTACATTAGTGAGAACATGAGTGTGGAGTACGGGCCTGTGCATGCCAGTTCAAATGCTCTGTTCCCTACCTGAAGCTCTATCCCCTGTGAGGGGTTATTTGGACCATATGGTACACAACATGAAACATGCTTACACCACAGACACTGTACCACACTTAACACACAAATGCATGGGAACACAACATGGTCTGGCACAGTACAACTCCCCCACAGGTCTCTGGAATCAGAGTAAGATCTACATTTAGATACAAAAGCAGAGTACAGAGATTGAGAAGGGCATAGAGTCAGTGTGTGTGTGTGTGTGTGTGTGTGTGTGTGTGTGTGTGTGTGTGTGTGTGTGTGTGTGTGTGTGTGTGTGTGTGCACGCATAGTGAAAATGTTCCCCAGCAGAGACAACATTTCATCATCTGGAGTCTATCTCACACTGCTGGAACACGCACACATGTAATCTCACAAACTAATACATACATGCACAAACATATGTCTCTACAACGCTGATATTCACGATATAAATAAGCATAAAGCTACACATACAAATATATTCTCTGTCATATAGAGACATATACTGCATGCACAGATAACAACACACACACACACACACACACACACACACACACACACACACACACACACACACACACACACACACACAGACACACATAGACACATACACACACACGCAGACAAATCCAATTGGCACTAATAGTGGCATAAACGCCTCCGTTCTGTTCTCTAAAAGCCTCATTCATTTAAAAACCTGATATTCTCTCTCTCTCGCTGGGGTATATTGCAGACCCAACTATCTCAAAATTAGCAAATCAGGCTGATGGACAGAAGCAGCAGGAAACGGACTCGTTACGGCTCAAGGCTTTCCTCAGCATTTTTCCAATTATATTTACCAGAAGGAGGTATAATTAACAGTTTTTGATAGAGCAGTATTGGTCTTGGACTGGTCGGTCAGGTTCAGTTAGAGAATTAGGTAGTGGATATGTTGAATATATTGTGTTGCATCTGTGAAATATTGTCCTGCTTAATTCAGAAACTTTTTAACTTTGTGCTGTGCATATTTCATTCAGTTCCCTGGTCATGGCCCTGGGCCTTTCAACCCACTGCAGACAATGTTAGCTTTAATTTTGAGGATGTTATGAAAGGCATAAGAGGGCACAGAGTGCACTCTTGGTTGGGCATGGACTGTAGATTGTAATGGTATGTGATGGCTTTACCACAGAGGTCACTTGTGGTTTTAAGAAAACCTCTGTCGAACAGTCCTAACAGTAATATGGCCACTGACTGGCCACAGAGACCCTGCCCTCATTTTCATGTATACAAATAGATTTTATTTGTCTTTCCTTCCACAGCCAACACACAGCGACTATGTTTTCTAGGTCTCCAATTATCTTGTGTATCTGATCATTGTGGCACTACTGGAGATGAAAAGGCATACAATGTCCTCTCAAAGTGGAATGGTTGTTCACTGAATTAAAAGAAGTGCATTATATATGGAGTAAGACCCATGAGGCAATTAGTCTAAATTGACACGGAGAAACAGCTATTTTAAATCTATAAAGTTAATTGTGCTGTATCTCTATTTAAATCATCCATACACAAATAGAAACTATTTTGGTTTTTAGGAGGGATTGCCAGCTATTTCTCGAAGAAGAGTTTATCCATCTGCCTTGCACTTCTGTGCAGCATATGGCCAGTAAGCATGGCATATAGTCTCTGTACAGGTCCAATGGTACCAAACCCGATGACTTCACTGTGACGATGAGTCCAGGAAGTCACTGCACCCGAATGTTGTTCGCCAAGAAATAAACAAATTGTTTTTGTTACTTTCATATTTATGTTGGAATCACATAAACAATGTATAATGTGTGATAACGTCTGAGCTTATTAGGTGGTGTAATTGTTTTTTAACTTTGAACTGAACCCAGCACGCTTTATGCTCAGCTATAGGCTATTTGCCTCCCAGATCCAGTTTAACACTTAAAGGAGTCATATAATCCGAATTTTTAGGTTAATACTTTTCTTACTAGAACATGTTTACATGCTTTGTTGTTCAAAAAACATAATTTTTCTCATACTGTCTGTCTGAATATAGTACGTATTTCACCCTCTGTCTGAAACGCTCCGTGAGCTTCCCATAGGAGGGGGAGCCAAATCTGAATGGATTGTTGAATCATATGTTTTGCTGATCAGGAGAGTCCACACAACAACATACTTGGTTGTCTTATTACACAGTTTGTGGGTTGGTAGGCACTCCAGAAACCCAACTGTATGTGCGATTTACAATAGACACGTTGCAGGACGTGCAATGTCTCCAATTTAACTTCCTAACACATCATGCAACAACCTTTTTTGCTCCTTGATTCGAAAAGAGAACTGACTTATTTTCCATGACCAATCAATTGAATACCCACAGTTTCATAATGAACCATGACTGCGTTGTTGTCTTATTTCACAGCTTGTGGGTTGGTAGGCACTCCAGAAACCCAAATATATGTGCACAAGCACTGAAAAAAAAGATGTGTCCCCATTAAAGCACTGACATGAGAGTGGTATCACTCTTCTCTTTTAACTTTTGAAGAAAGCACATATTTCCCCAAAACCATCCTTTTAGTGGTTTATCAGGTATTAAATACAACAAGCATTGTCTTGGCTTGACATTGCCATTCATTTTAAATGGCAGTGAAAACTAACTGCCAAGATAGAAAACAGATTTCCCACAACAAGGATATTCTGCCACAGTTTACTGACAATGTTAATTTTAAAAACAGTCTCTGCTCGATAATGACCTCTATTCTTAGCAGAACAATGCAACAACAGTCCTTTAGCCGTTACTGTTTGTGAAACCTGCTTCATACTAGAGATACATTTCCAGTGTCTTTAAGCTCACATAAGTGTGTTCATGTGTGTGTAGAGGGTTGTAAAAATGCTTTATGGAGACTCCCACAACACTGACCTTTACAGAAAGTCACTGATCTGTTCTAAACAACATGATATATATACTGTGTGTGTGCATGTGTGTGCATTTAGGTCTGTGCTCACATGCATGTTAGGTGTGGTTAGGTGTGCACAGTTGTGTTTGTGTATGTGTGTGTGTGTGTGTGTGTGTGTGTGTGTGTGTGTGTGTGTCTGTGTGAGACATGATGTACAGCCGTAATATTAGATCCCACAAGCCATCATTAACTTTGACGTACAGCCAAATGTCATGATGTATGGATGACTGCATGATTTATTATTAGAGATATAATGGAGTGGCTACTGTAATGAACTTGCTGAGTGTTTGATTTACCGGTCTCTGCTGGAAGGGAAAGAAGTAAATACTATAACTGTGATGGCAATGATTACATTGATGATGGTGATGATGAAAGTGCCCTCCTCACTTTCAGATGTAGGTGCAATGTCTGGAGGGAGTGAAGGAGGAAGAAGGGAGGACAACAAGGAGGGGGAGATGAATAAAGCAGTTTGAGGAGATGGAGGAAGAGGAAACAGAGAGAAGGGAAGAAAGGAGAACAACTGTAGTTTCGCAAACTTTTATGTTTTGACAGCCAGCCACTGCTGGAGGGAGACGAGGACGAGCGCTGATGATGATGTTAATCAACGATGATGACACTGATGAAGGAAGAGTTCACCCGGGCTTTTAACTCTTTTATTACTGAAGATGTGTGGAGCCACAGGGTGTCCTTTTGATCAAAACTGGGGGACAACATTCCACCCTGCCTCAGTTTCTTTGAGCAATGCTGTTCTGCAGCTGACCTTGTGCTTTGACATTCCTGACGCATAAGTGAGTGCGAATGCAGAATTCCCTTTCTGAGATCAAAAAGGTATCTTATTGTCAGAAAACCAATTTGGATGAATAAGAAGGGAAGGGATACTTTTAAGGAGGTATTATTCTAATCACTAGTTAAAAGCAAACTAAATGCACAAGGGAAGGGATTCCATTTCTCACCTTCAGCTAATCGCTACTGATGCAATATCATACTTTTCAAGCAATATCAAAATGCTATGTGCTTCACAAGCTCATGTATGTGTGTACCTAAGACTTATTTAGACATAATTAATACCACACAGCACAAGAGCCCACAGTGACAGAACTGAGCTGCAGTCTCACTCTCTCCTCTCTCATACACAGACACACAAGCTAACTTCCATCCAAGCAGTCAGACTCTGCCCTCTAATGGCCAGAGTCAAAATGACCTTCTTACCCAAATTTTTTGTTCATCGACACTGGAATGTTAGACGGACTGATCAGAACTACAATGCCTCACTTCATCATTTTATCCTACTTGACATTTGTGTAAAAGTGGCTTATTAATTCTTGAGGAATGTACAAAAACATGTTTTTTGAGGTCTAATCAGTTTATCCTTGAGTCCAAAGTGGACATTTGTTCCAAATGTATAGAAGCATTTCTAAATCAACCAGGAATGTGATCTGTAGAATTGCCACTTAAATATGTGTTGTGTTCTCTTTGCAGCCGCAGAAGGGAAAAGTCCCACAGCAGGGCTGAAGCCAGGGCCTCCACAAAATCCTGTCCCATGTCATCTGGCTTTGAACCTCTGTGTTGGGGGGCGAATGAGCATCATCAGACGCCTGCTTGTGTGCGAGGGTGTCTCTATGTCTCTCCACTGCTTTGGTGGTCTGCTCAAGGATTTCAGCATATTGCGGTTCAGTCTCAGCGGTCAGTGGGCGGGACTCTGAGGGATCGTGGAAAAGGTCGTACAGCAGCGGTGGGTTGTGGTGTGTCACGTGTTCTCCGTGACACAGACAGACCTTAGTGTCGTAGCAGCCCCCGGCTCCCGGCGGAGAGAAGTTAGGAGTGAAAAAGTGCACCTTGAAGACGGAGTCACCTGGATGGAAACACACACCAGATGTGAGCATTCACATGTTAACAGTATCTCCTGCCACATGTTAACGCTAAACACAAACCCTTGTTAGGGTTTTCTAGATTTTACTTTAATTTACCACTTAAGTTATTAAAGTATTGATAAGAAGGCAATGTTTTCTTATTTTCCCAGTTGAAGTCATGAGTAAATATTCAGATTTTGTATAGCAAGATCAGGGTTTCCCCTACCGTTAGAATAGGGGGGCGGGGCGCCCCCCTGAAAAAACCCTCCGCCCCCCTGTAATTTTCTCCGTCGCGCCAGATCACAGACGTGATTTAAGGTTCCCTTTCCTATAAACAGGTCTACACCTTGTTCTTTTATTAAACAAACTCAATGTTCTTATTTTATTGATCGTATTTCTGTCTATTTCTGTCATGGTCGCGTTTACAACTCTACTTTGCTCTCGGTAACGCGCACCGCGGAGATCCGCCCCGATGCCCACAGACTCGTGCGCGCGCACAGGTGGGCAGAGAGCACACTTCCATCAGCCGGCAGAGAGCGTCCAATAATGTCGCGTGGAAAGAAAACAGATATATCTGCGTTTTTTAAACGCTCCCAACGTCGCTCCCAATGTCCCAATGTCCCAACGTCGTCGTCGTCGTCGTCTGTACAAAGAATCCGACTGTACAAAGCCAAGTAATTATAATACAAAGGCGTATGTCACTGACGTAGGTTTGCCAAGGTGAAACTACAAAGCAGGACTACAAAAAGCGCAACTAAAACATGGCCCCATGAAATCTAGTACTCTGCTGCATGCAGGCTTTATAAAGAGCTTCTTTTGTGAGAGGCTGCTTCCCTCGTGGTGTGTGAAGGAGAGAAACCGGAGCTCTTCCTTCCTGCTGCTGGCACACTGAATCAACACTGCTTCAGTAGAAATGGATAATGCCCTCGTGCAATGCCAATGAAACTGTTTCAATATCAATATTTATTTTTGTTCAATAATGTAGATTCAACTGTTCGGCTATATTTTGCTTGTTTTCTTTTTACTGATGCTTCTTGTTATTGAGAATGAGAATTTGTTTGACAGTTTGCTATATTTAAATTTCTTATTTGTTACATGTTTGAAGTAAATAAATACATATACAATTAAACAAAAAGGTTGTCTCTATTATTCATATTGATCATTAGGAATACATTAGTTTATGACTGTATGAAAATAATCGTTAAACCTGTGCAAGATAAGCATATTGTTTGTTTTCGTGGACGGCCGAATGGTGCGTCACTTTAAATGTGGCCGCCGCAAGGAATTGTGGGGCGGCATTGTCTTCTATCCTTTAGGAAAGGATGGTCCAGTGTTTCCTCTGCTAAAGGAGCAGAAGGAAGCATTGAAGCACTTTCCTTAGCCTTTAGAGAATTCAAACAGCTCTTATCATGGCGGCCATTTAGATATACGTCCGGGTCATTTCACTCAGTTAGGAACCTTCCGAAGCATAAAGGACTTTTCGACCACAGCCCTAGTTTTCGAGCCGTGGGTGGAGATACTCAGACGGGGTTGGTATATT
This sequence comes from Myoxocephalus aenaeus, assembly GCA_038501785.1. Lineage (NCBI taxonomy): Eukaryota > Metazoa > Chordata > Actinopteri > Perciformes > Cottidae > Myoxocephalus > Myoxocephalus aenaeus. The sequence continues at coordinate 1,734,503 of JBAMJR010000187.1, forward strand.
CTAATGAGCCTGCATGTGAAATATGAACGGGAGGCACATCTGAATCTCTTAGTGAATCATATTTTCTGATCTAGACCGCCTCCAAAACACTGACTGGGTTGTATTATTTCACAGTTTGTTGTTTTTCATAATATGTCCCCTTTTAGTTTCACTATAATGCTGCACTCATTGGCTCATACACATGTTGTAATATATGCAGTCTAGTCTTACGTTTTTACTTGAGTACTACATTTAGTTTATTTTAGCTTTCTGTGGTATTTGTGAATGCCGTTTGAATGAATGACAGCAGACCTTATAATAATCAAACACATTTGTCTGCTAAAAGTTTGAGTGCATCCCTGTGTCTACATGTGTGGACTTACTTCCAGGTGGGTGCCAGCGTACTGCATTCAGGTAAATTCCACAGTAGTGGAACATGAATTCATGCTCTGATCGCTCTACCTTTCCCTCCAACAGTGGCATCAGGTTAAAGCCATCGGATTGTCTGGGAGAGGGGTACAATTAAGAGAAAGTGAGAATCACAAATGTGTTGTAAAATCAAGGGAGAGAGCATTACGACAACCGTACATGCAGAGAAATTTTAGACTTTTAACCTTTTAGTTCTTTAATAGACTTTCTACAAAAATAAGTAAATAGCAAATGTGTCCTCTACAATGCTTAAATTAGCTAAATCAGTGTCCAGTCGTTTCCAGATAATGAGGTGCTTCTGGATTCACAATGTAATTACCCGGCTATAAAACACCTCAGTTATTAGGCTCAAGAGTGGAGTAATTGTATTGCTCCTCTTTTTGTAACTGTAAAAAATGTTTCGGTGTATATTTTTAACCTTTCCATGAATTAAAAAAACACGACTCATTGAATGAGAGTGCACCCAATACAAAGAAAGCGCTCATAGTCTTTACCTGTCTGGTTGTGTGTCTTTGGCCAAATATGTCAGTGTTGGATACAGGTCCATGAGGCTAGTGGGTTCGTCCACTACTCTTCCAGCTGTCAGTCTGCCAGGCCAGCGGAAAATACCAGGCACCCTGATCCCCCCCTCCCAGCCTCCCATGGCTTTCCCACCTATAGGGGAGTAATTAGGATAAATTAGCTCAAAATAGTTCAATTGTTGCAGTAAATGCAGTAAGAAAGACATGCACTTTGTATAATTGTCTTTCACTCCGACTCTCAGAACTTTACCTTTATAAATGCCGTTCCAGCCTCCTTTCTGGCCGACGATGGAATCAGCATCCTCGAGGTGTCCACCATGGTCCGATGTAAAGTACATCAGAGTATTGTTGGCAAGGCCGAGGGAGTCCACTGTCTCTGTAATTTTACCTAGAAAACATATTCATATAGCAATAGAGATGGTTGGAAAGAGAGCAACTGTTCTGATTTTCCTTTTGGTTAAAGGACAATTCTGTCATTCATTGTGGTTGGTGTACCTTTGGCACATATACACATATACACAGTATTTATAGAACCCACTGGGGAGGTTTGCACCTTTGTGACATGTTGCACTGGGTAGTTGACAGCCAATAAGTGGCCAGTTTACCACTCTTAAACCAGAGGTCCGTATGTAATGCTTAGCAATGCATGCCAATATATACCAACCGATCATCCAGTCCACTTCTTCTAGGTTATCACCGTAGCAACCATGGCGACTTTTGCCAGCAAAGGCAGGTGTTTTGAAGAGTGGCGTGTGGATATGGGCCAATGAAAAGAAGAGGAGGAATGGATGATCGACATTCCTGAAGACAAGACGACAGATGGTTTTATGTCAAGTACGATGAAGGACAAGATGACACTCTTTAATTATTGTGTCAAGAAATCCCATAAACAGTGTTGCCTATCTAGCCACTCCCTGGCATACAGTAGCTTACTCCGTGGTGCCAAACACCTCCAGTGAGGTCCAAAAATAAATAACCGGCATCAGCTGACAAACACATCAATGGCCACATATCGACAGTCCTGGTGCAGTAAATACACAGGGGTGTATGCTCGTGATGCCATTTTCTATTTTAGACCAACATATGTACCTCTTTATAAAGTGTTGGGCTTCTCCCAGCAGCCTCTGGGGCAGTGTCTCCACTGTCATTGGTTGTTCGATCACTTCTTGGTTTCTCATGATGATGCAGTTCCATGTCTGCAGGTGTTTAAAGGGTATATACCACACAGCGGCTGCTAGGATACTGAGACAAACAAGCGCTACCAATAGCCACAGGCTGACTTCAAGGAGGCCACAGACACGGACGCACACCTGGAAACAAACAACACATACACACACACCCAGTGCGTTTAGAAACAAAGCACACACACACCAAATGAAACCACTGCCATACACAGATACTGTATGCAATCCACACATTTCACCAAAGGTAGATAACGCATTTAAAACCCTAATAATAATAAAAAGATATGAAGAAATCCATAAAAATATATAATATATACACTTTTAGATGAAATATAGTTACCATATACTACATATATAAATATGTCAAGTTCATAATATATTATTCATTCTCATCTCCACAATTGCAGGAGCTACGGCAGGACTGCTGCACTTGATTGCATTGGACATGTAATATTGTGGTACCGTGACACTTTGTACTGTCTGGGACTGCAATTCCGTGATTTAGCCACTAGATGGCATCACAAACCATTACCGAAGAAGTTACTCATTTTCAACAGTGAAACAAACAGTACAATGTGTACTTTGTTCATACATACTGTCCAGTATTTACATTAAGGTCTAAACATAGTTGTATAGACTCCCGTCTTCCTGCTGGTCACTCTGAATGTATCTTTATGTTATACTAGTTCAGTTTTCCTCTTATCAAACCTTTTTTTTTATTTTTTTATTTTTAAACCTGTGGCACAGCCGGTTGCCATTCATCCTACAGGGACCTACTATCCCCAAATCCTCATTGAGTTTCGGTCTTACGCTACTTTGCTTTCCCATAAAACAGGTTACTGGCTGCCGTGACTTTGAGTTTCACAATTGCAGCTTTTGTTCGCAATCTATTTTTTCAACCCTGTGGCTCATGCCTTCTTGATGACACATTAGTTATTTTGCTTTGGGGTAAATGACACAGCAACTCTTTGTTTTACAATTTCTTCCTCTTCGTCTGGCATCCCAACTGTATCTCTCTGTTTTTCATTTGGGGTTTCCATCTTTTTCTCATATTATGTGCCTTTATGGGTCTTTTTTTAGATGTACCTTACTGTGATCATTTCTAGGGCGGCGACACCTAAAAAAAAAAATACAATTCACCCGTACCAGTGTGAAAAGTCCAACTCCAAGCAGCATGGTCAGATTTCCGAGTGCGCGCTGGAGGTCTGCCATGACATCACTCCCCTCGCCGGGCACACAGTCATTGAACAGAGTGAATGGCAGGCCGTAGAAGTAGCTGAAGCCATGCTGGTTCGGATGGTGGCAATGGTCCCCTCTCTGTTCACAGTTCAAACCCAAGTGCCACTTGCCTGTAGAGACACACAGAGAGAGAAAGAGAGCGATAGATGGAGTACTGGACACTCACAAACAAAGAGTAGAGACAGGATTGTGAATACACGGCAGCCTCTCATTCACGCAAATTGTTTAATTAGCTTCAAACACCTGGATGAAGTTTGAACATCTGACCTGCTGAAGAGTCCATAACTCTGTCGTCTGGAGGAGAGGGCAGGAGACATTTCATGAGGACCAAAGAATAAATGATCACATTAAGGGATCTTACCCACGAGGCCGGTGGTGTATCCTTCTTGCTGCAGCCTCTTAGCAAAGGTGGTCTCACTGGGTGGCAGCCCCCCCGAACCACCGAGGAACAGCAGTACCTGCAACCTGCCGGTGCTTCCCAGTCCTAGTCAACAGACACACACATGGAGAGAAAATAAAACAAATACAAACTTTGGAACATATTGTCAAACATTGCTGTACAAATATGACGAGATGCTCCTTTCTGCACTAACTGTGTTACCTGAGCGGAGTGCATAGCGCCCTGTCATGAAAGCGGTCCGGCTCGGGGTGCAGAGGGGAGCAGCTGCAATGTGCTGAGTCAACTTTACCCCTTCAGAAGCAAGTCTGTCAATGTTAGGAGTCCTACAGCGACAGAGCAAGCGTAAACAGGTAGTTAATAGACATAACAGAGACATATAGATTAGAATATACTTTTAATTCCAGGCAGCACATCAGAGTGAGACTAGAAATGACGTATCACAGACATAATGGAATAAGCAGTCTGTGATGATGATAAAAGGCAATGTTAACTAGAAAGGTGTACTCAGTAGAGTGCAACGACCGCTGCTGTATACGTCCTTTTCTCAGCAGCCATTTGACATGTCATTGCAGGGCAAACACAAGTGTAAATAATAACATTAATTATGGCCCTGATCTATTTAGGTGGGCCAGGGCCCTGGTATTGTGCCTGCTGGCTCACTGGAATGACTGTGACACACTAAATAGAAGAATGTGACCATAATTTACTTATTGTATGTCACCACAACCACGAGGTCTTTGAGCATGAGCTCCCAAAATATTCTGCAGTTTGCTGCAGCAAAATGCGAGATCAGCCATGGACAAACACAGAGGTGCACACTCACTCTGTCACAGATGCACAAACACGACTGGACACATAACCCGTCCCTGAGATGATAATGAATAGGTGAAGTCAGAAAGTAGAAAGAATAGAGCAGACAAGCAAAAGAGGAAGAGAAAGAGGCATTACACATTTGTTAGAACTGACCTGACGGTGTCATTACCGTAGCATCCTAAATCACCGATGCCCAGATCGTCAACCATCATCAGAACAAAATTGGGCTTCCTGTCTGCCTTCTCTCCTGTGACTTCTCTCCCTGGCAGCAGGGAGAGAAGAATATTTGCCAACAGGGGGAACCTTAGGGTGAAAGATTAAAAGAGATTTTGGCAGTTTTATTTGACGACACACCACTGAAACTATTAGACTGATCCTCCGAACCAACAAGTTTGATCATCCTTTAGCAGTGTGTGGGATTTAGTGGCATCTAGGAGTGAGGTTGCCGATTGCAACCATGAATAGTCCTCCACTCACCTCCCTTTGGTGTTGGAGAACTACGATGGCAGATATATTGGGACAAATACAATATTTTTCTAGCCTATTAAATAATATAGAAGTTTAAGTATAGAGTGCTTGGTTTGTCTGTTCTGTGCCTCTGTAGAATATATATGAAGGGCTGATGTAAACACAACGATTCTTAGACGAAGCTGATTAGACTCTAATGAAAACATTATGAATATCATAATCCATTTTAGGCAATAAATCCCCCTAAATCCAACTCACTGGTCCTTTAAATCATTCATTCTAAAGTCCAACATTCTCCAGCTTTAGCTTCTAAAACGTGAGCATTTGCTCATTTCCTCTGAATCGCTGTGGAAAGTATTTGTTTTTTTTGATTGTTGGAGACACAAAACATTTCACTTTGATTCTGGTAACTTAGTTTTCACTATATTTTTACATTTAACATACAAAAGATGAATTGAGAAATTGACAGCTGTGTGTCCTATCACTTTACACTGCTCCTACAAGCAATACCATTCAAGCTGACTGTCAGCCATGATGTCTTACCGTATATTTTTTAAGTATTTTTATAGAAGCCGATTTCCACCACTGTGATAAAAAAATTAAGCTCCTGTAAGTCATAATTATGAGATACTATCTCATAATTATGACTTAACTATCTCATAATTTCGACTAATTTTTTTTTTCATCACAGAGGCAGAAATGGCCTTCCATAGATTTACAGTTCCTCTTCACAAAGAGGTTTCTATACTTCCAGTGAGCGTCCCCTGAAACAGGCTGCAGCGCCCCCGGGAAGGCCCGCCTCCCACATTTAAAACCAGTGATTTAACTAGAAGTCGAACTGGTTCCCTGTCACTCAACCACGCCGTCTATCACTATGACACATTACTTAAAAGCCTCAGTAAATATGGCGTCTAGCTAAACCCCCATGTGTGGTCAAGTCGCCTTCCATTAACGGTACAACATGGACTTTTGCCCCTTCAGCAAGAAGGATTCTCTCCCGGAAAACCCTGTGTCGTGCTGCCTGGTGTGACGGCGGTGCACGAGACACGTTGCACTGCAACTTAAAACAAAAATACACATTTGCAAGTTTAAAACTATAGCAAAGGTGTCACGTGCGATCAGTCTGCAATGCCTTAAAATGCAAAACATTGGACGTTGGATTGACGTCTCATTTAGTTTTCGTTCCTAATGTGCAGCTCATTCAGCTGTTAACTTCATTCAGACATTGCATGTGCTGTTGTTTGAAATTAACGGGCAACGGTAAACCTGCCACGCAAGAACTCACCTCATAATTGCTCAGGGGACCGTTTCATGAAACTAAAAGAATGCGACACATCTTCTCCTCTGACGACTCCTCTGCTGTAATGACCGTAGTCTAAGCGCACAGGACTTTGCATTAATGTGTAGAGTAAATGCGCACAAGAAAAGTTCATTTTGAACACCAGGTTCCCTCCTTTGGTTGTCTGTGAGCTGTGAGTAGTTAAACCAGAGAGATATGTCCTTATTTTAATCAGTTTAAAGAGTTATGACAAGTCAAACCTCAAAGAAAAAAAAACCCTCAAAGAGCCAGCAAAACGTGTTATGATTTATCTTCTTCTTTGTTGTGTTGTTAACCATGTCGTAACTTTTCAGATGTATCTTGTGACCCTGTGGAGCTTCATGATCCCCAGTTGAGAACGACTGGTTTAGACAACCCAACAGAGCAGCAGCAGGAGGTTGACATGGATGCCACTTTGATCTGCTGCAGCATTCAGCTGCTTCTGCCATAATACCGTACAGCAAATCAATGAGTTGATACTTTGAAACCATTCTTACTTAATAACTAAACTAACCACTGTTACTTGTAATGAAGTATTACAGTACACTGGGGAATAGGTACTTTTACTGCTATTGTTTCAACCATGAAAGATAATTTAGTCTAATTTACTTGGAATCAAATCAACTCCATTACTGAGTGAATAATAAGTTGTCACTGGGTTTAATTGAATGGTTTACAGTTGGTGTGGGTGTGATCGCTGCTGGGTATGAAACGAATATGTGTACATGTATGGGAATTATGTGTGTACGTTTGACAAGAAAAGCATACTCAGGTTCCCACATTTTACTTCTGAAGGCCTCAGGTGAGGATCTGAGCTGAGGATCTGTTACCAATCATTGACCAAACTCTAACCTGTGTATATGATTTACATTCTATAAATACCTGATATATCGGACATTTCACGTCATGTCGTGTGATGCCCATTTGTTTTTGATTCTCCTTGAGCTTACTTAACTTTCCAGCAGCGTGCAGGCACTAAAGAAAGTCACAGTGACAGAGGCACACATAGCTTCATAAACGTTATATAAAGCGGTTTGACATACAACTAAAACGTATGTATGTGTTGTATACATCTTAAGTGTAAAAATACTAATATTTCAATATCATACTTTAAGAACAGTGATGCATAAAGCAGTTTGTTTGACCTACTGTGTCACACACACACACACACACACACACACACACACACACACACACACACACACACACACACACACACACACACACACACACACACACACACAGGAAAAGTTATCTGGCAAGAAGGTAACACAAACTCCCACGAAAACGGTTTAATTGACTCCTAAAACATTATTTACACAATTCCAGAAGATCAACACAAGTGCCAGATGAAAAAAAAAAAGAGTTCCGAAAACAAAAGTAAAACACAGCGTATTTAAATAAAAAGGAAGAGTCACTTGTCGAAACCAAAAATGAATTGTCTAAGATGTTTGATAAATCAAGACATATACAGGATAGGAAAGTGCTTCTCCCATAGAGATTGTTATTAAAATCCCCTGCAAAACATCTCAGATTCTTTTATTGTTTACTTTCTGATAATGACATTGTTCTTTGTTTTCCTCTCTGGAATGTTCAAGAGGCGGTACAAGGCAGGACTGGTCAGCGCCACATTGATGCCTTAGCATTTTTTGGGAAGTGCACTTCAGGACCCAATAAGTCTATGATGTCCTTGGTTTTACATTCTGGTTTGGATGTTATGCTCCACTAGTTTGTGTTTACAAGGAATGTGACAGTTTGGGACTAAATGATGGACTGGACCATAATGCTTAAAACACAAGCATTCCTTGTGCCATTTTAAGGGCTGTATTGTTGCTTCGGTCTCCCTTAAGGTTTCTGAATGTGCACTGCAGCGGACTGCTTTTGTTGATTCCTATTGCACTTATTGGAGTGCAGGAAGTACTGCATTAAAAGGAGGATGTTTTGTTTTGAAGGCATCGGTGGCTACATCTGAAAGCTTGTACTGTTATTTAGTGGGTATTTTGTGCATTATCACTCCATGCCATTGTAGCAGATGCAAAAAGATATTTCCGACACACTATCCATAATAATAAATTCTATCACAAATTACAGAATAAGAAGGCATTTCATACAGAGCTTTGGCACAGTGTCCAGCCCACAGTTTGCACAGTAGGATTAATCAATATGTGACATCACAGACTAGGAATAATTCTCAGTTTGAGGCTAGGCTGTTAGCAACAGTCTCTGTCCTGTATTGCAGCTATATGGTGCTTTACAAGTAACACACTTTACATGAACTGCAGCACTATGCAACCTCTATAACCCTATTTAAAAATGTAAAGGGAGCAGAGCAAGTACAAAACTGCAAGGCAACAAAAAGACATTCAGAAGTTAATATTTGTTGTGCTACAGCCACAAAGAAAAAAGAGCTGTTGGGCTTTCTTTCTTCTTTTTTTAAGCACTAGCGCTGCTTCTGAGGCATTTCACAATGATCAACCACTGCTAAATGTAAAATGCATATACAAAATCACAGGTGAATAGTGTCTGTAAGGTGGACATATGAATGATAAAAAAAAACTAAAAAAAACACTGTGACAGCAACTGGCTTGCTCAAATAAAGAGACACGCAGAGAGGGTACATTTTCATAAAAAAGTACTGGAAGTAAAACAGCAAATAGCCCACTATGAAGGGATACAGAAGCTGTTACAATAATGTAACAGTTTCACATACATACAGTCCACGGTGAGGCTTGTCAACCACCAAAATGATTATGAATTAATTAAGATTGTACATTCCTCAATTGTCTAGTATATTTTCATACATTCAACTACTATTCTGCCCGTTTTCACTTGTATTGTCCCAGCTTTCTTCCCTGTGTGTCAGTAGATTGGTCAAGCCAGGCTGTGTCAGTGAAAGGCACTATAGAGGATAAATTACTGCATCACAACTAGACTGCTACATACTACATCAGAACAATGTCTAATACAATACCACATGACCTCTGTTGAATTTGTCCATGTCAGGTGAACATTCATCTATTGACAGAAACAGGGTTAGACCAGACTCCACTTCACTTTTAAATGTTCATACAACATTGTCAAATAAATGCATTTGTGTTTCATTGTTTAATGAATTTGCAATGAATGGACTGAGTTAGTTTGATGATCATTTGTCTTTTGTTTGATTGGAAATGTCACACTTTCCCTCTAATTTATTGAACTGACTGAGGAGAAGTGGTAGTCACCCAACAGGATTAAAAACTAATAAGCCCCTTAACCAACCAAAATAATCGACACACACACACACACACACACACACACACACACACACACACACACACACACACACACACACACACACACACACACACATACAGTGACATCACTGGTCCAAGGAACACACATTGGACCATGTAGCATCCCCAGAATCTATCCTATAATATTTCTCCTCACCATAATCCAGGAAATACATTGGTAGTTATTGAATCCCCCTGTTATCCATCTATCCTGCATTTGTACTGCAGACTATTACAAAAAGAAGAAAACAATGTTTTATTAAGTGGCTGTTGCCAGGGGACTTTCAAAATAATATGTGTGGCTCAAAAAATGACAGAATTAGCACAAAATAGAATTCAGTACAAAGTTAAACATTTACAAAACCAATAACTGTCACTGGTTTATATTCGCACTGAATTACTAGAACTGGATAGTAGCCATACTATTAAATAAAAAATGTAGTGTTTTTATTTTTGCCATTTTATGGTTAATTTGAGATAGAAATAGAAAGTTTGTCCGATTATTTTGATAAATTGCTATGTTGTAACAACCATAAAACTGTCAATGTTCACATATATTTAGTCCCCCACATATGTGCACACACACAAGAAGGAACACACATATTGACACACACATACAGACACATGGGCGCACGCACACACACACACACACACACACACACACACACACACACACACACACACACACACACACACACACACACCACACAGCCCTACTCCGGGGCCTCACAGTAATTTAGCTCTCCAGAAGAAGGTAGAGCTTAACAGTGAGATTTGCCACTATGCTTGCCAGTCGTTGGTTCAGGCAGTCATGTGATCATTGCTGGTCTAGGACGAGTTCAGCAGGTTACTAAGGACTGCAAAAAGGAAAAAGAAGGTACACATATTATAGCATGTGTTTGATCTGTGTGTTTGTATCGTCTTCGTTTCGGTGTGTGTTTTTCTGTGTCCTACCCTGGGGATCTGACTGAGCCTCTGTTGCATCCGCTTTGCGTGCAGCTTCTGGATCTGCTTCTAATCACAGAGATCGACAAAGTCAGATAGACACATAGACACAGACAGGCAAATTGAAGCAGAGACATTATTCCATGGCCGTTTGGATTTCACAAGCATTTAGTGATGTGACAACGAATTAAGTGTGACGGTGGGGGATTTTTTTCTGAGGATGTTACTATTTATTTGGCTCGAATTGCTTATTATCCCCACTGTGACAATTTTTTGGTGTCAGCTGTAAAAGCTAAAAACAAGTCATTTCTGTGCAGTCCACCCTGCCCATTTATTGTCAATGGAGCAGCTCCAACGCGGTACCAGCTAATTACATTGCTATTTACAATGCTAACTCTCTACCGCTGAGGAAGAATCATTCACATTCATGAACACAAAATATACATTAAAACTATTTTTATTTATATTCAAAACATTGCCTTGCATTGCTAAAAGCTGAAAGGCCTCTTGCTCATGTTGACTGTAAAGTCAACTTTGCTGAATCGGTAGTATTGGTATGCAGGCTGTGTGTGAGTTGACGGTAGTTGACAACACTGTATAAGGGATAAAGCTGAGGCAACTGTGTCTCAAAGAAAGACTGCTGACCTCTAGAACTTATGATATTCAGACCACATGTCGCACACCCCACCCATCACGCCCTCGAGCCTGGCTAAAGCAAAGTGTCACTAAAGATGCTGGCAGCTTGATTAAAGGCTGAGATTCTGCAGCCTGCACCAGAGAGCAATAGGAACACAACACATCTTTACTTGCAGGTCCTTGTTTAAGAAACTAGAGTCGAAAGGTGCTGTGATCAAGCAAACATCAAGCCTTGCGTACAGCAGTTAAGTATCCTGTTATTTGTTTTTTCAGTTAGTGAATTAGTCGGCAAGATATTTACCTTGTCTATTTTTGAAGCACAGTTTCTTCTTCTTGTAGGTGAAGAATCCAACAACTGCTCCCACTACAGACACCGCAATTGCACTCAGGATGCCTGCTATAGAGCCAGAGCCGGCCTCTGTACGGAGGAAACAAACACACACAAGAGATAATGGACACCGGTGCGTCAGAGCTGCATAAATCAAGTCAAATGTGACTACAATGGGTTACAAATGGCAGTGTAACTGCTACTTAAAGATAATTTAAAGCTCAGTATCAACACTGGGAGCCTTTTTGCAGTTGAAATTATGAATAACATGACATAATGTGTGTGTACGTGAAACCACATCAATCCTGTGGCAGCCTTTTACGATACCCAACCATTTAGACCCCTAAAAGCATTCACTGTGACAGCATCTGTCTGCACCTGTAACCCAGTTACTATGACAACACCGATCTGAATAGTTTTCCTGCTGTGTCATAGTCTGTTGAATGCACACGCACATATGCACAGCTACAACCTACAATGCCATGATAAGCATGCTCTTTTCCATTCATAAATACTAGTTAACGTACATAAAAAAATACACCACTGCAAGTAAAAGTCCAGCCTTCAAGTATTGTATTCAAGTCAAAATAATTGAGGTCATTATAGTATAATGCACAAGTATAATGTAACATTGATTTATACGAGTGCAAATATCACTAAATTACTCAGTTTGCACATAATGTAATTATTTGCTCGTGCAATTAACAATTAATTTAAGAGTAAACTGATTTAATTAAGCTATATACAGTATATATACTATGTATTTTCTGATATAATAAAGACTTGACAGACCTAATTTCCAGACTCTTTGAGGGCAAAATGACACACATATGTAAACGCTATATTAGCTGCTAAAGCCTTCTGAATTTACTCAAAATGAAAAAGGTAAAAGTGACGATTACAAACCAGATCATAACTCAAGGCAACATTTGTTGTCTAAATTTAAATCTGTAACTTTTAGTTTTTTTTTGCAATTCTGAACTAAAATATGAGTAAAACATCTGCAATGTCATCCATTATAATTTTTTCCACCCCATTGCATCTCTTCTAAAAACTAGCTCTTTATTGTCCCTGCCGTGACTTCAGTCAAAACAAAGCAATAACGGCAGGTTATGCTGAAGTGACAAAAGAGAGAAAGAAGGAGGGGAGAACGGATATGCGGGTGTGACGGGTGAGTCAGCAACTTAAGTTCACAAGAAAACATGAAAGAGTACAGTAAATCCCGTTGAAATCAAAGTTAAAAGGCTTGAACAACAAGGGAGTGGAAAGTCGTGTGACGAGATGAAGATAAACTAAAGAAAAAGGAATGAGTCAGTGAAATTAGGTGGAATGAAACGGGAGATGGCAGTAAGTCAAGAAGGAAGTAAAGACGTGTCGACACAGACATGTGTGAACATGCATGTGCGCTAATGCAGAACACACACCACGGACACTCCAGTTTGTCTGATGTAAAAAGACTGCGTGGACACACACACAGTGGTAAACTGACAGACAAGATGCAGCATGGAAACACAATGTTATGGGAACCATACGTGGGTCAGCAGCCACAACCCCTATCGTATTACTGTATGAGGTCAGAGGTGACCTCGGGCTTGTACAAATGCAGCTATAACATTATATATTACATTTGGAAAGAGGTGTTAGGACTATCAGAAAACTCATTCATCCATATCTAGCCTTATCGAAACCTAAGTTTACTGCAGCAACAACACACCTGCTGAGGCCTTTTTGCATTACACAAGACAATAGGGGAACGCTGCAGGTATGTTTGGGGCAGTGAATGGGTGAGTGGGCTAATGTGTTCAAAACAAAAAAAGAAAGCAAAGAAAGAACTCACCTTGGGCTTCAGGTTTGTCTGCTGTTTAGAACAGAGAACACACATTCAGTGAGCAACATGACATGACACATTTAATGTGACACGAGCAACGGCTTATTTAAGCAGGAACAACCTATGCATCTGTCAGACTGTATCTGTTTGAGAATCACAGAAGTTAGCTGCAGCAGAAGCACTTCCAACAGAAGTGGCGTGACTGCACTTGAGGATCTGAGGGAAATGAGTCTTTCGGAAAACCGGTTTCAAACATTGTTTGAATCCAAAACAATTGGAAAGAGGAATTTTCCGCTGAGTCTCTTTATTCGGAGGCATGCTATGTTGTGTGTTTCACCAGTTTACAGAAATAGCTAGTATATGTAAGCTACTGCTGCTGTGGCTGCAAAGCTACGTATCTGTTTGGGATTTCTGCGATTTGGACAGAAGATGGCATGATTTAATTATTATTTCGTTATTATATATATTTTGACCATGAACAAAAATGATTCTTACCCTCTCCACTGGCGCCAGCAATATGTGCTAAAAGGAGAAGGGAGGAAAGACATGTGATTTAGGAGGATGGAGAAAAAACACATTATCACCTCAAGTTTAAATGTGTGTTCATGATTCATATGAAGCACATAAGGAAGAGAAGAAGAAGAAGAAGAAGAAGAAGAAGAAGAAGAAGAAGAAGAAGAAGAAGAAGAAGAAGAAGAAGAAGAAGAAGAAGAAGAAGAAGAAGAAGGAAGGAGCAGGATTATTATCTTTGTGGTAGTTTATACCTCGAAGGCATTAAGAGGTCTAGAATTTCTGTCCTAACCGGTCTGTCGACACACACTCCAACACACACACACAAATGTACTTTCGGTACACTCATTGAGATGCATTTATTATATCAGAAAGATAAAATACCCTTGATGTCTTTCGCTCTGATCTATGATTCGTTCCATATGCAAAACAATATTGTTATCTCCTCCTGCGCTGCCTGTCTGTATACGCCTGGGACATCATAGCTGCCCTCCACCTGCTTCAACTTGACAAAGCCGCTAATAACAGAGCACTAAAGACGAGCGCATTTCATAAGATCATAATGATTATGCCGACATAGATGAATCCGCTCGGTGATCAATCAGCGTTTAAAGTGTTGCTGTCAAATGGTTGCTGTCAAATTACTCCGTAGGCCTGGTGATTAAACTTTCTTGACCCAGGAGGTAAAACGAATCACTTCGTGGTCTTGTCATGGGAAAAGAGGGAACAGCATTCTCACAGTATATAGATCCACGAGAAGAATTAGTCTATTTGAGCTTAAGACACAAATATCTATGGGTTCAATAAGCTGCTCTGCTCCAATGGGGTACATGCAGTACAACTATACTGCTCTCTAAAGAGTGATGACTAGCCATGTTGTTGACATTTCCATATTTATAAAAGTCACTAATTTCAGCATTTACAAAGAAATTACATACATTATCAAATGTCCCAACCACTTCCTGTTCACATGTTCTTGTAAACAGCAAGTTTATGCTAACTAGCTTAAAGTATAAAACACTTCATTTGGAGAAGGTGAAACATCTGGTCACTGCAGAGTTAATCTCACTGTTACACATGATTTCAAACTGACTGCAGTAACCATGAAAGACAGTACAATCCCATCAAAACTGAAGAGAATTTATGATTTATATAGCATTAGCTGAATAGTCTGTTTATGATTTATATAGCATTAGCTGAATAGTCTGTTTACGATTTATATAGCATTAGCTGAATAGTCTGTTTATGATTTATATAGCATTAGCTGAATAGTCTGGTTTCTGTCTAAAAGACTAGGTTTCTCTTTCCTCACAAATGTCTGGGGGTCACAGTTTCATGTGTGGTGGAAAGGTTATCTCTTGGTCACTGGGGCAGAGGCAGAAGAGTTGAGAATTGTAGTTTGATCTTTCTAATGAACAGACAAAAAAAAGTCTCCTCACACACTGATCTTATGTTCTTGTTCCAAATATTCATTAAATGTATCGACAGGTGCAAACTTATCTATGCACCCTCGTCCTGTATCCGGCCTTGAGGAGAAAGCAGCAGTATTTCAAAAATAATTGTTTGGGAACCTGGGTTGTGTGTTTCACTGGGAGTATTTGGGAGTCAGATGAAAGAGAAAGTCAGAAAGAGAGAGAATAAGAATCCTTTACTTTCTGAGTTCGGGGCTCACTCATCCTGAGGCGTGCTGACCGTGTGAAGGGCAGACAGACAGGGGAGCGGAGTCCAAGATCTTGTATTAGGTATGCATTTCATGTATGTGTGTAATTACTAAAATAAATAACCTTGATTGTAATATAACCTGTTCTGTCAATTCTTGAACACTCGAGGAATATCCCGGCGAGGAGAATTCCACTTCAAAACTCAACCTTCTCTTCCCCGGTGCCTGTTTGTATCGCTAACTGTGAACCCAGTGGTTCTTGTGTGCATCTCTACATACTTTCTGGTCATTTGTTACAATGATAATGTCAAAAGTAGTATTTATATTGGTTACTCACGCCCAGATTCAAAGCTGCGCCTCTGTCCTGGGCTGTCCACTGCATTCTCTTCTGGCAGAGCATCTATCAAGCTGAACTCTACATCTGAAAAAATAATTGGATATTATTGGAGACAGAAATGCAATACCAATCCCTGTAGGGAAATTCACCTTTCGCCGTCCCGCCCATTTGGGATATCTTCCAGATGTTCACCAAACACATCTCATCTCTGTAACACCCGATACTACACCGTTGCATGTTGAACTAATTAATGATAATATCTGCCACAATGTCCACTTCAGTCCCTAATGGCTCCTACAGTGATTACCCTGCAGAAGTGTCCTCGATAAAGACTCTGTAACAATACCTGCTCCAAGGGTGTGTCGGTGATCTTGTGAACTAGGGTTGACTCAGATTAAAGGATATTATCTGTCAGGCACAATACCATACCCTGACTCTATATTCATTGGGGAAAAACCAGAGTGATTTATACAACATGTGGGATTCTGCTTTTAAACTTCTCTGGCCTTTCCATTAATTTCACCACCTTACTCTGTCCCCTTGCATCTCCCTTTATTTCTTTCCTTTTGTTTTTACACCTTACTTTGCCACTTCTCCCCGACCTTGTTCCTCTTTTCTCTTCTGACCTGTCTCTATCCTCCTTACCATTTCTCAACTCTTTTGCTCTTGTCACCACCATGCAAGAATGTTCCCCTGCAAGACGTCTCATGGAAGACTCCTTCCATAGCATACCCCCCTTTCTTAGTTGTTAGCATGACTAAGAGAGGAGATAATGGACAGCCTAATATAAAATGACTATGACTATCTCTCATTGATGGACAGGAGGATGTTCTGCTATAAAGCAGGTATGGACAACTACCACTTGGGACAGGAAATGGTGAAATGAGCGGAGAGAGAATGGAAAAGAGAATACCATTATATGCAAAGATAAATAATATAGGGTGACACTTTAAGGGTTTCCTTACTTAAACTCCTAATTTAGGAGGTACAATTGTTTGGGCCAAAATCCCACCTCATAACCTTCTTCAGTGATTTATACCTTTTAGGTTTAAAGCACATCTGCACAGTTGCAGGAAAATGATACACAATATCATATAAAAGCTAGACATGCTTTAATATGACTGATAATACAAACTTACTATAGCAACCACACTCTCACGGGTGTGCCTGGGGTCAAATGGTGACTAATATGATTTAACATATTGCAGTAGGTTCACATATGACATAAGTATTCAGTCAGTTCAGCTCAAACGATCCATAATGAGCTCTTCAAACATGACTACTAATGCTGCTCAGAGATTTTCAACCTATTTTCCACTCATGTAATGTTCTTAAAATGCTGCCATGTAAGACTTCAACATTTCCATCTGCCGAAGCATCAATTCAACAGTTCAGCTTCTTTGTGGATTCATTGTTACTGTGGTTACTGAAATAAATGGGTTTTAATTGTGTTCCCCTGAGGTGCTCTTGTGTGATGAAAAGAGCTTTTGAGTCATGAGAAATAATTCGTGGTGTGCCTTAGTAATTTGTTGAGCTGTGAGACTTGGCTCCAGAAAGGTTAAGGTTTATATAATGCGGCTTTGGAAATTTTTCAAATGAAGGAGGAGAATGTATTTTATTATTCTACCTACCTTCCCAGGGACTAATGGGGGAAACTTTGCTAAAACCTGGTACATTACAGCTCTCCTTGTTTTACATACGGTTAATATTCGTTGTGAATTCTCCCCGTCCAAATAAAGAAACATAACGTAACAATGAAATATATATATATATAATTTTTTTATACCTGCTTTCACCTCAGGAACAATCTCCGCCTTAACTGTTGGCAAAGACAAAGAACAGAATCATGCAAACGTCTAAAATCCACACAGAAACGCAAAAAATGCTGAGTATACGCTTTAGCTTTAACTTAAACAGTCCTTTGCTGCCATGACACAACATGATGTGATAATTAGACAGAATGTAGCAGAACCGGAGATTTCAGTTTCCCCATGTAAAGGACATGCCAAAGAGGTGAGCTCATCTACACATTTCTCTACAACTAGTTATTATAATTGAGTACATTTAATATACACCAACAAGTTACATATAGTCCACAGTGCCTTAGCATGTAACAAGTTAAACGTTCTTACCTATAGGGTGCTATTCTGTACCAATGTAATTAAAACACTGAAACAAGCATTTATGTTCTGTGACACAGGGATGCTATTTTGTATGTGTTTTTCATATGATGAGAGTGCAAGGTATATATACCAGAACATCTGTATTCTTACCTGTTGTCTTAGGGACCTCCACTTCTGGTTCAACCTTTCCATCAACAGCTGGTTGTGTTGGTTCTGCATCAGCAGCAGCAGGAACAGTGGATTTTTCCTCATTATCTGCTACAGCTGGATCTGCTGCTGGTGTGGCCTCAGATGCACTCTGTTATATATGAATACATAAAATATTAAGATGTAGAAAGGTCACATTTACTTCCCATTGCATAGCAGTTCCTGAATAATCTCGTATACACAGCATGTCCGCAATTATGCATAACTGGAATGTGGAAGTGTGTCAACTGTATATTTGTCAGAGTAGAGTTGAATAGGATGTTACTCTGCTACTGACCTCCTGAGCAGGAGTTTCACCAGTGCTTGATGTAGCGTCCTCCTCTCCGAGAACAGTTGGTTCCTCAGCCTTTGGATCCACGACCTCAAGATCAGCTGCAGAAGAGAGAGACGGGGGGGTGGGGGGGGGATGTGTTTCTATCATCCAAGTGTTATGGCATGGGCTGTGATGGCTTGATCACACCAGACAGGTTGGAACAGTACTGTGCACAAACAGTTTATTACAATTTCACTTCATTTTCAGCATGCATATTTGCACATTCGAAGACCTGTTGATCACCTTGTTTGGTTGTAGCGGCCTCTGCGCCTGCCTCCGTGCCTGCCTCTGCGCCTGCCTCCGTGCCTGCCTCTGCCTCTGCCTCTGCCTCTGCGCCTGCCTCCGTGCCTGCCTCTGCGCCTGCCTCCGTGCCTGCCTCTTCGTCTGCGCCTGCCTCCGCGTCTGCGTCTGCTACAGGCGTATCTACTGTTTCTGCCTCTTCAACCACAGGAGTCCCTGGTTCACTTGCTTCGGCTTCATGCTCAGGTGCACCCGTTGTAGGTGATATTTCCTGTATTCAGCATGAGATATACATCTCCATAAATTATGTTCACATAATGGTCCAGAACAACGAGTCTTTAGTTAGTCACTTCAGCTTTCTTGTACTAGGCACAAGTCATTTGCAAGCTCGAGCTTTGCTGAAATACAAAACACAAAAGTCAGTCTGAAAAGAGCAAAGACACAGCGTTCATTACATTTCATTCCAATAACATAATCCTCCATCAAACTTTTAATACCCAACCAAGAACTTGAGATGTTTTCCAGCTATTTCATATCAGCTTATCGAATAACTGCCTGAAGATTTTTCGATCTTCAGGCAGTTATTCGATAAGCTGATATCAAATAGCTGGAAAACTAGATTTTCTTGACTAGACTGAACAGAGTCACTGTTACCCAGAAACATTGATTCATTCTGATTAAAAGATGGATTGAAGATGGGGACTAAAGATACAAAAAGTCTACAATTTTATAGTAGCCCAAACTTTAAAAAATAACATAATTCACCCAAAAAGAATTTCGGACCTGCACTTATTTCCCTTTTTTTAGGTGTCACTTGGGGTTCAGTGTCTAAGGAAGGGCACTTCCACATGTGGACAGAAGGAAACGGGGTTTGAACCGATACCATGCGACCCAGTCTACCCCTGAGCCACAGCCGCCGACCAGTTGTAATTCTAGTCAGCACCATGATGGAACCAAAAGTGATTGCTTTAAGATTTGTAATTCACCAGGAGACCTCGACTGAGATAAAAGACGAAGAAGAAGAAGAAGATTGGACTGATTGACAGATTTTGACAAAATGAATCAAGCAAAAACCAATAAACAAAAGTATTATCATTCTTCACCTCAGCTGTATGCTCAGCGGCGGGTTCTTCGGCGACCTCTGTCGGTGTGTCTGCTTCAGGGGCCGGGGTCTCAGAAGCTTTCTCCTCTGTTGGGGCTTCAACATCTAAATAGAGATATGTGAAGAAAGAAAGTAATAGGATAATGAAAGAAACAGCACACATCCAGTGAAGTCCCAACTACTGAGACATATCAATTTCAAAATGTGGGAAAAATAAGGGCTGTTCTCAAACCCTGGCATATAAGCCTGAGCAACTACACTTTTCTTTTTGAAAAGAAGAAAGGAGTCAGACATGGCATCCCAGAATCTGTTTCAATGTCTCAAAGGGAGTTTCTTCTTCCTTTTAAAGCTTGCAACTTAAAAACACAACATTCCTAAAATTGACAGAATTGACTATTATTGTTTTGCCTTCTACTGCTCATAAACAAATACGTGGAAACATTATAAGTCTAACCTGAAATAGAACACATAGAACATTAGTGGCTGATTAGACTGGTAGAGATTAGAGAAACCATTGCTCATTAAAAACGGCACACCTTCAATCCATATGTACTCATTTATAACCATTCAAATCATCTGTCTCAATGATCATTAAGATGTTGTGGACTCATCACATTCTCTGACACGACTATCACCGCCGACACATATACGGAGCCACACCCTGCTGAGACACTTCGGCCTCAACTGGATGACAGACGCATTGATCACGTCTCACCTGCCTCAACGGACTCGACCTCAGCACGAGCATTGCAACTCTGTACTAATGAGAAAATTCAAAGCACATGTCTTTGTCATTCTGCATGTTAGATGAGCATGGCGTTTGTGTGTGTTTGAGTCAGTGCTGTGACATTCCCCAGTCGCATGTGAGAAGCTGAAACAGCTAAACTGCGCTCTTAAGCATTCCTTGCTCTGCTGATTTCAGCAGCACCATGATGCTGGTTCATCAGGGCAGTACCTACTCCTAAATATAGGTGCCAAACTAATACATAAGAGATATAACCATCTATAAATGGTTAAGAATGGATTCAAAACGTGAAAAAGAAATGTACAGGACGGAAAACACTATTAGGGAACTAGAAATTGAAAATTGAAGACGTATCAGAAAGTAATAAGAGACGTCAGGGTTTTGCTGCTCAGCATCACAACTCCCTTCCTTAATATTCTCTCAAAAGATAATTCTTCATCTTTTCTAACAGTTGCTCATTGCCAAGTGAGTTTCCAATGAATGGTCACTGTGTTTGCCAAGCGAGATTGTATCAGAGTTAGAGAAGCCTTGAGGCAGAGCGGCATTAACACATCTGAAGTATTTCCATCACACCGTAAATTCTCTTGAGGCGAGCAGTGCTGGTGACACCCTCGCTCCCTACACACACACACACACACACACACACACACACACACACACACACACACACGTAAGACCAAACAAAGCATGACTAAACACACACACTCATGCACAGAAACATGAACGTGAGACATGCACAGATGCGTGGTTACTGACAGCAATATAAACAAGCCCTCTTTGTTTCTCTTAATCACAGTTTCTCCGGTGGAAGGTCACTGTACGAGCTTGACGTCAAAGAGGAACAAGAATCGGCGCCCTTAACAGTTTATAAACAATCAAACAGCATTCCGAGCTCATTTAACAGGGCATGTGTGAGCACGTGCAAGTGTGGTGTGTGTGTGTGTGTGTGTTTGTGTGTTTCTGATTCACTATCTTTCAAACTTCCTTGGAAACCAGTGTCTCTATCAATGATGTACTGTGGCACGACATTCAACTTGTTGAACTAAGTTTAGATGCCAGTTGATGTGTCGTGCCAGTGTAAAGAAGGCGTATGATAAACATTGACAAAATGTTTCATGTTTACTTTCTGCTGACATTTTATTGTTAATTTGTCAGACCAGGACCTCTGGTGTGTGTTTGTAGTATGTTTTGTCTAATGGTAAGTGGGAAATGTTTGGGCACGTTTTTTCCTGTCATTGTGCCCACATGCACAGTGTGTGTGTGTGTGTGTGAGGTGTGTGAGAGCGAGCGAGAGAGAGAGAGAGAGAGAGAGAGAGAGAGAGAGAGAGAGAGAGAGAGAGAGAGAGAGACTGCCCCATACTAACTCTCGTTCTCTTTCTGTTACCATTCTGTAGAACATTCTGTTCCCATCTATCAGTTCCCCACTTCCTCCTTTAACTACCCTCACTACAAACATGCGCCCATACATTCCCCTCCCCGCCCCCACCTGCCATCACACACACACACACACACACACACACACACACACACACACACACACACACACACACACACACATGCGTGCCTACAAACTCATTAAAACACCTTCTCCTCCCCTTTTAGTCCAAACATCCAAACAACCACATGTTCACACACACGTGAAGGCCAGCTCACATTCACTCTCACACTTTGCCTAAGCGGTATCCTGTTTTGTGTTAGTCCAACAGTAAAACAAATTGTTGCGCATCCAAACCTCACTCCCTTCCTTTTCCCCGCTCTTGCTCCCTTCCAAACCCTTAATAACTTAACTCTCTTTGTCTCTCTGCCACTGCTTTCCCTGGAGGCTGATGAGTCATCTGTGTGTGTCTGACATGGTTGCACGCTATTGTATGATTGTGTGCAGCATGTGCAGTGTGAAAATGCAAAAAGGTCCCCAGAGCAAGACTCTTAAGTCAAACCAGTTTACACATGTGGGGAAACGCCACACTGTCAGTTACATTGTGTTCTTTTCGGGAACTAGTCAAGTGGCTTGATAGACTGACTCCATGGCCATTTTATCATGTTCTATATGAACCATACAGTTAGATTTAAGAGACAAGCTAGCTGTTTCCTCCTGTTCCAAGTCTTTGTGCTAAGCAACATGTCTATAAGATAAGCATGACGTTCTCCCCTATGGAATACTGCACATATCAAGTGTAGCTTTAATCCATCACAGGAAAATGTTTCTGTGATTCATACATTTATTTTTGCTTTGCTGAAACATTGAAAACACCCTTATAATTTACACTCCTCTCCATCCCCCTGTTCTAGGCAAGCAGGACTTTGATATCCCGTGAAAAAAAAGCTGGTCCTGACGACGGGTAAAAACAGGGTTTGTGGGAAATGCAGCACCAAGGAAATACACATGCATGGTGAATAATAAAGCACTTACAGCAAGTTATATCCTGTTGGTGAGCTACGAAGAGCCATTACAGTGTGAAGACTGCACTTAAAGTGTTACACATCATGTTTCACACGCTTTATGGAAGTGGTAGGGATGTATGATGCCTTGATGCTGGCGCCACTGTTTTGATTTCCAAAGGGTGACACATGATGAAACGGTTTACCTTGGCACCCAATAACAGTTCCTCCCTGATAAAATAAATAAAATAATCCGTCATATTCACCTTTTATTATTACGAAACAACAAAGAAGTATAATCTTCTTAGCAATCACTGCACTTTTGTAACATGCAGTCTGCATTACATAAATTGGAGTGCGAGTCATGTTATCAATGACAAAGGGAGAGGAACTTTGTTTTCTGAATGATAAAGAATAATTTGTATTTCCTGTCGTGAGATCGTGTGAGACTGTGTGAGATCGCCTGTGCATGCTTGACTAAGTAATATTGTGTGTACATACACCAACAACCAAGCCCGGTAACACTACACCATAAACTGTGTGTGCATGTGCGTCAGGTGATACAACAGCACCACCACAGTGCATTGTTCTGTCAGCTATGGCTCTATTGTGTGTTTGTAGGACAGAAAGTGCTCTGTTTACCCCAATCATGCACACCTTGAAACTGCCCCCATGGGAGCAGAGGGAGGGAGGGAGGGAGAGTGTGTGTGTGTGTGTGTGTGTGTGTGTGTGTGTGTGTGTGTGTGTGTGTGTGTGTGTGTGTGTGTGTGTGTGTGTGTGTGCGTGTGCGTGTGTGCCTTTCACCACAGAGAGAGTTTTTTTTTAATGTACTGGTAGTTGAAGGTGTAAACACAGACAAGTCTGCACACACACACACACTGTTCACACACCTGGTGCAAATCCGCTGGTTTTGCTTTCATCTGCCTCTAAGACACACATATGCTCTACAACTGAGTCATACACACATTAATGAAGCACTCCCATACTCCCACATGTTCTGTACATTAAAGTATTACCCCACACCCTCCCACACACACACACACGATCACAGATGCTGACGGCCCTGGGGGAGAGGAAGGCGCTGAAACTAGTTGTTTCGGTGGGTGTTGTCTACAGCTGGAGCTGGATCTCGTTACCGAGACCCTCCCTATCCTTAACTTCTATAGCATAGTCCATGATGTGCACACATGACCTAACAACCCATATATTTCTGTGAAACTATGAACCACTTGCATGCAAGCGAGCAAACACTCCACTGGTGATTTCTGTACTACAGGTTCCTTTGGGTTAAAAAAAAAAATGCGTGCGAGGTGTAAGGGTGGTTTCCCTCTGGTGGCTTGTCTGCTCATAAAAAGGGAACCGGTGGAGTGAGATTACACCAGATCACATCCAAGTGCACTAACGTTCGACTAAAATTATATTTGCATAAGGACCATGAGGTTAGTGTTGCTCTGACTATCTCCCTCACTCTTTCCTTCCTTGTTTAAATCTCTCTGTTTTCCCTCTTATCAGCCACACCATTTATCTGTTATCTTCTTCTAATATCTCCCCTTCTTGCCCTCCATCTTTCCCAGGGTCTTTGTTTTTCTCAATGCTTCCTTTCTCTCCCTCTGAGTTTTATTTCCTCATATGAACATTCTGGAATCATTGCATGTGCCATGGGGAAGGGCAGGGGCCCACTGGCCGCTGAAGATGAAGACAAGAGCAATTGATGAAGAGTGAACATATAGAGAAGAAAAACGAAGATGAGAGACTCAAAAAGAGGAGGAAAGAGAGACAAAGGAAATCAAAACAGGAGGGAAATACTTACATATATATAAGGACAATCTGCCCACCACACCCCTGTGGGCCAAAACTCATGTCCAAAAAAGATGGCCACATTACACGACACACCTAATTCACTGATAATGTCTCGGCTGCAGCGGCATGAACACTCAGATATATGGATAAGGAGGGCAGCGCTGCTTTCATTCATTCAGTCCAAACAGATTAAAACAAGCAGATTTCAGCTCAAGGTGAAATGAATTGGCATGCCGACAGGGAGGCAGACAGACTGGCAAAAGACACTGGCAATTGCACTCACTTACACACACACACGCACTTACACACACACTTACACACACACACACACACACACACACACACACACACACACACACACACACACACACACACACACACACACACACACACACACACAAAGACAGACACATATGGATGTATAATGAGGCAGACTGGCAAAAAGGATAGCACGATAGGTGAGAGACTGAGGGATATGAATTAGGGGAGAAAAAGAGACAGTGGGATGAAGATGAACACAGATATAAATAAATAAATAAATATATATATATATATATATATATATATATATATATATATATATATATATATATATATATATACACACACATACATACATATATGTGTATGTGTATATATATATGTATTGTATCATATGTATGTGTATACTACCATAGATAGATAGATAGATAGACCCTAAGACCCCGTCACACATGCATACAGAAGCATACAGCTGAAGGCTGGGCTGAATTAATTGGACAATAAATCAGTACCTTGTGCCTTGGCGCTTGTAGCCAGCAGGCTTCCTAATAGCAGAATCCACAGGTATGACATCATGGGAACACGGTGTTCTGGCTGCGATTGAACCGGGGCTCAGACCTCTTTCCTCTGCTTTCAAACGGGACAATTGACCGGCTCGGACGCTTCAGGTGGACGTGGAGGGCGTGTGTGTCGGTGTCCCGGTGCGTTCTTGCGCGTCGGTTCAAACCCGTGGAGTCTCCAAGGTGCTCAGATGCTCAGCTCAGTGCGCGCCTCCGCTGATCTGTCGTCCTCTCCTTTTGTCTGGATTGGAAGAGAGAAGGTCCAGTCTTTATTAAGGTGGGCGTGTCTCTTCTCTCAAATACAGAAAGGCAGGCGGACAGAAGGGCTGTCTACGGTGCTGTGGAGGCATTACATCCCCAATAATCTGTTTGTTTTTTTGTACCATGACCATTCCGATGCTATGACTTAACGTTACATTACCGACAATTTGGTATATTCATATTTGCCTCAACGCCGTTTAGTGCAAGGAAAAAAGCTAAATTATCCAGGAACTCCTTATGACACATTATTTAATTCAAGTCGTCCTTTTAGATACGGAGAGCAGCGGTAGCTGTTCCCCTTCAGGGAGATAAAGCACCTTTAGCAGGACTGTAACTTAAAATTGCCCTTAGCCAAACGTAATTGTGTCCCATTCATTTTAATAACGAGTCAAGTACTGACAAGATCGACCTAATCCGTCTATTTTATGTGTTAAGACACATTTTGAGAAACGAGCTCTCCTACCAGTATTTCTAGGCCTTTCCATATATATATATTCCATTATACATTTGCTATGATATAAGCAGTCTGTTACTTTCTTACAGCCTTATAAGTCGGTTCACTTGGATTTACTAGAATAGCAGGTTTCTGAAGAGTCCCCTGAATTACTGGATTTGGAAATGTAAGGCGTTTATAATGTTGAATTAATGTTAGGTTTCCATTTGAGAAAACCACACATGAGCTCATGCAAACCAACCAGTAGGTGGATTTTAAAAGAGAGCATGTTCCTTTCCTTTCCTCGGGCTCCTCTCTTTCTCATTACCACTTTGTTAAGTCGCCAAATAAAACCACTTTATTAATATTGATCGGCAGGTGGCGCTGTTTGTTCATCATTTCACAGTTCAGTCGGTTAAGACTCTTTTCCCAATACACATTAAAAGGTTCCAGGCTTTGTCTCTGTCATCCGAGCTGCAGTGTGCAAATATTGAAAGGGCCTTCAATTCTTTTTTCTACCACATTTTATATTTTTGTCGTTATTGAAAAGAAAGTTATGCATTTTTCTCCTCTACATCACATCCACAGTTGATGCATGTATCCACTATAGCCTTACTACACAAAAGAGAATGACTTCCTGTGTGATCTCATAATTCATGACTCATGGGACTTGACAGGCATCCATCATATTAAACCCACAGACACACCCCTCTGATTCACTACAGGTGTCTTGGGAAAAAAAGTCTCTCATAGAGGCAAGGCTGCTACTTTGACACTGATGTATTACAGTAGTCTGACCTTTAGAGTGGGCTCATTAAAATACAGCTTCTTTTATCTTTTAGACACAAAGAGAAACAAAGGCCATGTGACCAAGTTTCCTACATGAACATTTGGCAACAATCCTGCCTCAGTAATCTGTAAACAGTGTGAAACCAGCAGTGTCACATGTCGTCCTCATTCGTACAGGATTTGTTATAAAAAAATGCAACGAAAATAGTTTAAAAAAGCAAAATATGTTTATTAGTGTCGTATCACAATGATTACACAGACATGAAAACAATCTCTCATTGAACAGGTTTATTATAAAAACATACATAAAGCTTTAATTTGGGATTATTTTCAGCAAACTGATTTTTTAATTCTGAAAAGGCAGGGTTAGCTGACAAAAGTATCTGTGCACAACTTTTACATGTCCATTCTGCACCAATCTTCCCTCTGAAAGGGGAATATCATATTAAGGAAGCAAACGTAGAACATGTATTGAGTCAGATTTTGAGGTTCCAACATATCTGTAGTTAAAGATTACCGCTATTTGGTCAGTATTTTTTCATAAACATTGACCTGAGGCATGCTTGAAACTAACGTCTACTATTTAGTGCAATAACTCATCAGACATGAGGCGGAAAGGGTCAAACTACTTTTTGGTCCTGTTTTACAAGACCAATGTTCATATTAAGGCATAAAGCTTGAAAGCAAAGAAGAAGCTCAACTACTGATCTTTAAGTGTGTTGCTTTTAACATTTATGGATGCACTTGGTAGATCAGGTAGTTTGTGGTGGTGCCTCAGAAAAATGAAGGAGTTCAAGAAAAAAAAGGCTCTACTGTCACCAAAACACTGTGAGGCCTTCATGACTCTACTCTTACTCAAAATCTCTTTTCAATTACCCAAACTCCCCATAGCTTGTCGACCCCTCTCCTGTGCTCCCTACCTGTGATCTGCACTATACAGACTAGCACTTGGTCATAAGCACTTTGGTCGGCTATCGATTAATAACAGCATAAAGACTGACTTCAGCATGAAGTGTACAAAACATATTTCTGGAAAAAGAAGAAAAGGAAGTGGTCCATGTTCCCTTGCTTTACAATATGATTTCTTGTTTCTGATAAATCTCCACATGACATTTTTATTTACTGGACTTTCTAAAGGTTACACCTCTTACTTGAGCTGAGAAGACGTAGTGGTAGAAGCCTTCTTCTGGAAATAATTCCTGGCAACAGTTTTCAGACGATTCCCTAACGCCTGTCCTTTTATTTCATTGCACAGTTCTGCTACATTTGGGAAGTGAAGTGTAACTGAAATAAACGGCAAAGCCATTCCCAATGTGCAACGATCATGCATCATTAGTGCAGGATTTTTTTCCTCTATGACACACTGTAAGATGTGCGACAAAGGAGGAAAAAGTATTGAACATTTGCGTCATCTGCAGGAGGACAGTTACATCAGCAACATGCCATGGGAATGGTACTGTTAAAGACACTTGGATTTAAAAAAAGGCATGGATCCACTAAATAACTGACGCCTTTTCAAAATAAATGCGTGTGTGTGTATGTGTGTCTGAGAGAGAAGCAGAATCATTCAGCGTGGCAGACAAAGTGAGGACAGTATTTTTGGCTCCCATGGTCAATATCCGTAAGACTGCAGTTTAACGATTGGCTGATGGTCCCACTCGGAACAAGCCGAGTGCTATTGTTGTGGTGCAAGTGAGTGATTGGCTGGAAGGTGGCTCACATTTTGTTGAAACACTCCTTGGCGTTGGACCACACTTGGATTCCCTGAGACAGTTATGGAGTGACAAAGAACAAGAGCGCTTTTGAGGGACGGACAGAAAAACAGATTTGGAGCAGAACTGCTGAAGAATCAACATCACAACACGCCGGCCATTTTGATGTTGGCTAGTATACAAAGAGAAACACATTCTGGAAAAGAGCCCCTTACCTTCTTACACATGCTGATCTGCATGATGGCATAGCTAATTAGTGCTTCGCGCAGATCTCTGTCCTTCTGTTCCTTAAAACGTTCGATGTCTTCCCAGGCTGTTCGCACAAACTCTCTGAAGACACAATCACAAAAGACAAATGCTAATGTCAGTCACGTGAGGGGAAATATAACAAGACAAACAATGTGTTGGTTTTGATGCCTTAAAAAAAAAAAAAAAAAACATACATAATACCTGATTTTGACTCGTCTACTTGACCTAAGATTCTGACTTTAAGGGAGTAACTCCATCCACTACTTTGTGCTTAAACAAATTAATACTGTTAAATACTTTCATCCACAAATGTATATTACTTCATTATATATTGTTGATATTTTATTCTCATTTTGCTGTTAGTGTGATTTTTTTTTTATACATACTTAATGAGCATGGTTGAAGGGAGCCTGATATATAAGATTGACAAAGACTTCTTTGTAATTGTTGTACATATTATGATGAAGAACTTGGAACTAGGTTCAAAACCTCATATAAAAAAACATGCGATAGGACCGTACAAACGTGTGTGTATATAAGAGCTCTTCATTGACCGCGCTCGTGTTTCTGGTGAACGTTGTACAGTACAACGCCCACCAAAAACATGAGCGCATTCAATGAAGCGCTCTTTTGGTGTGTTCATGCAACACTGGATGAAATCATTCATTATACAAATTAAGGTCAAATAGTGTGAACAAATTATTGATGATATAATGTATTTCCAGACAGAAGAAAAGTGTGAGAGGAGCAAACATCTAAAGAGAAAGAATGCCACACATTTAAAAGACAGACAAATATGAAAAAGGTGGAAGTTGATTCATTGCTGCTGAGCTTACTGGCACTCTGAGTTCCTTTCCTTGAGCACTTCCTCTCCCTCCCGGATACTCAGCTCCAGGGCGGCCAACCTGCTCTCCCTCTGCTCCTGGCTCTCTTGGCCGAACAGTTTACTGGTCATCCCCTTCAGAGAAAAGACACGTACTGTCTGCACATGCAGACACACCAACTAATTAGTTGATTCACTGGTGTTTTCATCGAAGCAGATCAAAATAAATAAAAAAAGATTCTGTTTTAGATCACTTCTCATGCACAATTTTGACTTGTGGCAGTAATTATGTGATAATAAGAGTGTGTGTGAGTGCCTTACCCCAGTAGCCAGCTCTTCTCTCTGTTGTTTCTTACTGACGAGGTCCTGAGCTACCATCTCCAATTCATACTGGATCAGCTCGTGTTTCCTACACACCGACCTGCATTCACAAACACACAAATTGACACATTTCTAAAAGAGTCAATTAAAGACATGCGGTCCTATTATATTAATGCATCCTGATACACATTTTTCAACAAACTGATATGACGCTTTCACTACAACAAAGGATAAAGACATGAGAGATCTCCATCCAATTAAGGAGCCCTAACATCGGTTCTTGTTGATAACTACAGGTCTGCATTATATGCTCTGATAAAAGATGGTTTGGATGTGCTGTAAAGCATTTGCATTAGCGCTGTTGCATGTTTCTTTGATTTGAATAGAAAGATGATATCAGAAGCGAGATCCCGCTTGGGGCTCGCCTCACCAGGGAAGGGAAAAAAAACGATAAGAGTATTGTTATGAAGTATGGTATTTCACCGGTGGCCGAAGCCTCCCACTTATTCTAAACCTTCTATATAGGACAATGGCAACATGAGGATGAATCACAAAAAGGAAAGCTTAAACCAATTGTAGCGTGGGAAAGACAGGGTTGTATCTCTACAGCTACTCATATGAAGATATATGAATACCAATATACAAATTCAATACCATGAACCAGGGGAGGCATAACTTGTTTGATCTATGGACAAAGTTAGCTACATAACAGAGTGGCGAAAACACCAGCAGGATTAATAAACTGATGTATGATGCTTCAATGTCAATTTTACTTCAGCACATAAGATATTTCTTCAAAACAAATGGTAATAAAGTGTGCCGACTCGCAATCTCTGCTGATGGTCTGTTAAAACCAATAAGAGCATAACTAATATTACATTTCAGCTTCTTGTTTGGCCGTGTATATTTAGGTCTCTCTCTCAAACATACACTTACCTGACAGCTTCAGCGTAGAAAAGGTATTCTTTCAGTTGGTCTGCATAGTGCTCTTCTTCCTCCAGAATGTCATCAATTGATGCAGCAAACCTGTGCATTGTGCCGCATTCAAAAGGGAATCAATGTATAATATAAAGCATCATGTTTAAGTTAGTAGTTCAATGACTGGTCTATTACTGCTTTAGTAAACACACATTTAAGTGTAAGCTACAGTTTGAGATGCAACTTCAGTCCACTTACGTGTCCATGTGGTGGCCCGCACTCTGCAGTCCATCTCCCATCTCTTTTTCAATCGCACTCCATTCACTGGAGACACAACAATGTAGCTGTAACTCTGCAACGCTGGAGACTGTTTCTTACAAGCGCTTTGAGCGCTACCTTTTGGTCATGAACGTTTACAGCATTGTTGTCATTTTATTTACTAAATTAATCTTGAAGCTTTAAAGTTCTTTACCGAAGCATCTTAAACATACAATTTCAGGTCAAAAATCAAACAGAAATCAAACAGAAACAAAAGGAAATGATGAAGTCGAAACATGGCATCTTCATGAACAAAGGAATGTTTTTAAAAGTCATATACATGTAGAGGAAGTGTACATCCGTTTTCTTATGCCCTTACAGACAGAGGAAAATTATTCAGAAATTCAACGTAAAATATGATGAGGCTTACATGTTTCTATCAGAACGTGTGTCTCAGAGGTATCTAGATACAGTATATGCACTACATGTGATTTAATGTGAGCTTGCTGATGCTTTACTTTTTATGAACGGAGTTCCCTCTTTAGGCCAAAACTATGACATTATTAAATGTAGAAATGCAGTAACAACAGCACAGGTGTTTCTCACCTGAAGACTCTACCGTAGTTACCATGGACCTTGTAAACTCCATACAGTCTGTCAGCTACTTTCTAGAATAAAAAAACAAACAATGAAATCAATCATTATTACGTGGTTAGAAAAATAAAGCACACTGGTGGTGTAGTGCTCACAAGCAGACTGTGTACTACTTGCCCGAAACAAAATGACAGTCAAAAAGAGAAAGTCAAAACTCTACCAAGCAAAAGACGTTTTTCTCAGGGGTTGGCAGAATAACATAATAGAATAATAAAAAATAAAAAGCATAAACCACTGGACAAACCTCAGCAGATAGTTAAATATAGGTGTGTGTGTGCGCTTTGCACATGCCAAAACTCACCGCCCGCACCCTCAGTAACTGAGAGATGACAGCGTTCAGTTCATCACTGTAGAGCTTCAGTGCAGTGAATCGCCTGGAGAACACAGCACATGGATCACAACTCAAACAGTGCTTAACTCAATCCAAGCATGTATGTGTGCTTCTGTTTCTCTATTGTGTGAAGATGAGAAACTCTAATTATCTTACTTCTTACTACCGGTTTTGCCGCTGGGATCATTCATTTTGAATTAGGTCTACTCATTACAGCTCTGAAGAAAAATATTTCACGATGATTCAGTAATCTAAAATTCCCTGCTTTGTATAAATCCTGGTCAAATGTTTCAGAGGCAAACCAATGAAAAGTTGACTTCTAACGTCTGTTTTACACCTACTTGTCAGGGTTCTTGACTCTGAACATGGCACTCAGAGACTTTATTCTGGAGTCAACCTGGTGGGGAACAGTATTATACGCACGTTAACAGGGTTTTATTTTGCATATGGCATACAGCAGAATTCAATCAGAGTTGCTTTTGATATGATCCAGTTTATAAGTTGATGAAACACAGATGTCCAATTCAAATGTGGAGACAAAGAGTAACTGTATACCTTGTCTTGGAAACCTGTCTCCAAAACCGCTTCCCTCCATCCTTTCTCCTGAGGACAAATGATTGACAGATGACTGATGCATGATAGATAGGATTATCAACCACGCTGAGTAAAAATGGGGCTTTTAAGCAGACAATTAAACTACAACAAAACATCACGAGGGGCTGCGCTGGATTGAGCATGTTGCTAAAGGCTACAAGGCAAAGGTGAAATACAAATGTGAAAGTTCAGTTGAAGGACTGGCAAGAAGGATGCAAGGATTTTCAAACTCGGGAAAAATCAACCAGGGCAGCAGTAATGTCCACTTCCATACTAACAGAAAATTAGAATTACTGTATGTGCTGGAAAGTATTCTTCCTGGTGTGGGTGCATGCAATAGCTCTGTTGTAAAAATGATAGGCCCTCATTCATTACAATGAGATACATCAGGAGGTGTCATTCCAATGGATCCTACAACAATAAAACATGTTCAGCCTTCATGCTTCCCACTGCGGTGAGACATCCCTTCTGATTGGAACTGCTTTGTATCCTCCCGCCAGTGCAGCTTCATGCATTGTTTGACCACGGAGTTATTTTCTAATTATTTTAAATCCCTGTGAGCGTGGCAGAAGAATTCAAATTGGACATTATGTGGAATATACCGAGTGAGGCGTAAGTGTTTACCTCCGTCAGAAAGAGGTAGAAGATTTTGTCATTGGAAAGGACAGGATGTGATGCAACACGAAGCAGGAAGTTTTCCAAGCCGACTCTCCGTCGCTCAACAAAGTCTGGGTCGAGGTTGTCAGCCGACATTTTGTGCCACACAAACTCTGCCTATAAGGAGGCACAACAGAGAAGTGTGAATACAACCTAAAAAAATAAGGGCGCATCTACAACCAGGAAGAAACTGGGAGCAATTGAAAGAAAGATCAACGACATATGACGCTTTATCACAAGAAGTCCGTCGTTATACCCAGGAAATGAATGTTTCCTTCCACCCACAGTATGTGTCACTCACCCTTTTCTCTGGTAGTGGAGGGATGATGATGTAGGGGTAGGTGACCAGGAGGTATGTTCTGAGCAACTCAAACTCACTGTAGCGTCTCCACAAAGTGTCAGGTGTGGCGGGAGTACCCCCCTCTGGAACCGTTTCAGCTGGCCTGGAGACAGAGGAATGGGAATAAACACTGCCGTTATCAGGTGTCAACATAGAAATGGGAGGATATTTGAGCTACTGCTCTTTTTCAAAGCTATTTGAAACACAGAATGAGCAACGAATCACATCTTGCTTTGACTTTGCTCGTGACGTTTCCTGCGTAGGGACAGGGGGACACAGTCAGAGGCATTGTGATTAGCTAGAACTCTCTAAATGTCAAGTAATGAAGACAAAGTATTTTAGAAGAGTAGGGGGTCTGAAAAGGTAGTGAGCTAAGCAAGCAATACTACTCCTTGATCTTGATTTGTTTAACCAGCTTAAGCAATCAAATGAGTAACATTCAAATCCAATCAAATAGTAAAGACACCCAGAGATTCACAGCCCTGTTTGAGGATGCCAAACTGCATCACTTGGAGGACATATTGTATTTAATTACTCTAAGAAATAGCATTGTCCAAGATGAAACGCATGTCCTGTGTGCTTTTATTATTGATGCAGTGTCAGAGTAAGTGGTCCCACTCCACTCTTTTTTGTTGTCACAGCTGTTTGTTTGTCTTTTGGATCCCCATTACGATGTGTAAAGATACACTCCAGTGCATGACCTACCGTGTTTCTATGAGGTAGACTGTATAGGTTTCCTGCATGTTAACCGTGTTCTTCCCTGTTCTTTTCTCTGCCTCCGTCACATTTATCTCCATTTTTCTCAACAAAGTTTCCCCTCTTTCCACCATCTATGCAGACAAGAACACATCATGTGTGAGCAAGACCAAGTCAACGAAAGGAAAACACAAAAGGTATGTAGGGAGAAACAAAAAGTAATATCAGGTCAACAGACAGGTCGGTGCAGGGCGAGTGGGTTTCTCAGGGTCACACTCCCACTCTGGTGGACAACACGGTCTCATTGTGTTCTGTTCTAAGCAGACATGTTAGAACACGTACTGCAACGTTGTCACGCTTCTTTACGGAGAGTATGACAGGCGCGCGCAGGTCACAAGACAAGACAACACGACCACCATTGATACTAAACACTGTTCTCTCCCACTAGAAACCACAGTAAAGAAGACTGGACCTGCAGAACTGAAATAGGTCTCTATAATATATAATATATATATATAATAATAAGTCAACTTGAGGCTTAGCGTTCAGACTTGCTCGGAAGCAAGCGAGCTACCAGCAGGAGTAAAGTTTACAAAGTAACGTTAGCTTCGAACTCGTGCTAGCAAACGCGACTTGAGCTCACTTTGGAACTTCGCAAGTTCGCTACACTTCGCTTCGAAGCCGAATCTTTGTGGAAAAAGACTGAGCTGCTTCATGTCACTAAACGTTAACTCCACCTCGCGCAGCTAACATGACGTTCGGCCTGTTAGGGGAAAGTGTTAACTAGTGAAAACAGGCTTTTTGAGAAACAAAAAAAAAAGTGTGTCACACAGAATATAAAAAAGCACGACCGTGTTTATGAGGTTGTTCTCGGATTCTGTTGACGTGATGTCGGTGTTACCGATCACAGCTACTTCTTCGATACTTCCACAGTCTGCCATCGTCGTCTGGCTGCAGAGGCGCTGCTGTTGTCAGCTGAGCTGGCAGCCAAGTGTTTCCTCTGCTCTACGCATGCGCGTTTCAGACGGTGGCCAGTGATATACCTTTACAACCAAATGAATGGTATTAAATGATCAATGTCCATTCGGTCAAACATGGCTCAACAAATACACAATGAATAATAGTAATAAAACAAAATAGGATAATAATACTACTATAATACATCTGTGTTGCTATCCACCAATTTAATATCACAACCATCTCTGGCAATAGTATTACATGAAAAATGCAACAAGATGTAACAACAATACCTTCAATTGTACTGGAATTGCCCCAACACTGCAAGTGACCATATACCGTGGTTAAGTTTCAATTCAGAACAACACAAATGCAATTCCTATGTTGATGTGCAGGTATTAGCCTAGAAATCCTTGGGATTAGTTACCATTATTGTTGTTCAAAATGGTGCACATTTGAAGACGATCAATTGATAGTTTCTGAAGTTTCCATGCAGCTGTGCTGAATTGGTGAACCCACTAACCTCCTTTGGCATGTGTGTTGTTGTTGCGTCTTCCTTTAATGCCCTGCTTTGGCAAGGCTGACATCTACTGGTGGTATTTTACATTTTTATGTTCTTCCATTTTGCTTATAGAGCCTGTGATTTTGTTCATATTGTTTGATTTCTTATTTTTGGCAACTTTAGAAAAGTAATGACTATTCGTGAAATGCCCTTCACCAATTGATTCAGTTTGCAGAATATGTGTAAATTAACGGCTTTCCCCACTGAAGAATTATCAAAAAGTTACAATGGGAAATAGTATCATGCTTGTTTGTAGAAAGCTACCCATCCTAAACATGTATCTTAGACTGAGGCTTATGCTGTCTGACTATGAGGGTTGTGTCATATCAAAAAGTATATATTGGACATGTGTTCATTCAAGAAATAACACAAATTCAATGTTTTCAGACTTTTTTTAAATTATTGCTTTCATGTTTGAAAAAAGAATTCTGAAAAAGGTGTCATAAGTGATGAAACTTTCGTGATATCATTTTGTCCCTCTCTCTTATTGGTAGATGGTTGTGGGCCCAGATGTGAATGAGAGGGATGCGGTCTGCCTCAGGCTAGTAAACAGCACAGAAACACGGCCTTTTAGTTCCTTTGGTCACGCTGTTGTGCAGCGTTTAATGTTTAAAAAGAAGGGTGGAGCAGCATGTGTAAGGAAGCATTTTATATGAATGCCACTGGGCATGGAGTGGGGTGTTTGGGTGTTGTGGGATGTGGATGAAAAATAGATACACAGAGGGAGAAGCAAAGAAATGCATACCGGAAGAAAAAAGGTATGAGGGTGAGATTATTGAACAAAATGATTTTCCTTTAAAGTGATCAATGATGCGGATGCAGCAGGTATGGAATGATGGTCGGATGCGGTTTCAGGCTGCAGCATGTCAGGAAACACAAAGCTCTTTTCTGTGACCAGCCGTAGTCACAGCAACAGCATAGTTACCATTCTTTCCTGCCACTGACCTCAAACCAGCCACACCACTTCCTGTCCGCACACACGGGCACGCAGACACACACACACACATATACACACACACACACACACACACACACACACACACACACACACACACACACACACACACACACACACACACACACACACACACACACACACACATAAACACAAACACACTTCTAGCCCTCTTTGGCTGACTATAATCGATCCTTTTACAACTTTTTAGAACTCTCTGATCCTGTTCTTGAATACTAAAAAAGCTCTGTGTGTGTGTGTGTGTGTGTGTGTGTGTGTGTGTGTGTGTGTGTGTGTGTGTGTGTGTGTGTGTGTGTGTGTGTGTCTTCCTGTCTTGTCTATATTTGGAAGGTCTGACCGAAAGCTGCTGAGTGACTATAATTCAGATGGCTATGTGTGTATTATACAGTGAGTCATGATATTCATGTCAAACTGCCTGGAGACAAACAATAATACAAATTGTTGTTGACAATGCTGATCAACTGGATATTGTACATGGCAATTGGAAAAAATAGCAAATACATTGCTATTACAAATGATTTTAAAATGACTTTGCTTTGTGTGTTGACGAGAAGAATCTCTCAGTTCACTGGTTTATTTGATTATTATCTGTTGCTCAAACGAATAATGTGTTTGCTTTGTACATTTAATGGTTAGAAAAAAAAGGATTCATCTGTCTGTTGAAGTTTGACAACTGTTGAACAGCAGAGGGCAGCAAAGACCTAAGCATGTTGATGATCAACAGCCTGTGCCGCATCAGTATGGCAATCAGAATCAGTATGCACTGCATCACACAACGAAGTTGGGCATACTGTAATATGAGTTTAAATAAGTACAATAGGTCTCTTTCACAACATATATTTTGACTAATGACTAAACGTCGGAAAG